>OZ030024.1:13617500-14007500 GCA_964023405.1 Apodemus agrarius
GGAATCCATGGGGTAGATGCATAGCATCGGAGGGGCCTGAGAGCTGAATTTGGTCGCAGGGCAAGATCTGAGTTGTCCCTGTAGGACATATCATCTCAGCAAGGTAGTATCCTCAAGTTGCAAGGCACTATAAAACATCCATTCATTCAGAGAACCATCTATGAAGCCAAAAGGCCATGTTCCTACAGGCCTATCCAGCAATGTTGGAGGTCACGTTTCATTGTTACGTGTGTCAACTTTAGCACTGACCACATGATGCTTGGCGTTACAGAAAAAAACCCTTCGGGTCACTAATAATGGGTCAAAATTCAGGCATTTTGGACATTTGAAACAAAAATCTTTATTTAAAAGGAAAACTCTAATTTCTAACCAGAGAGCAAATGACTAGAGGAGTTGCAGCAGTTTCATTCCTAAACCAGCTCTGAGCAGACTTAGTTTACCCAGAAGACACTGGCATAACAAAATAGTTACTAAGAAACTACATTCAAATACATAAATGCACATGTCAGAATATGAAAAGAAAAAAAAAAAGGAAGAGGAAAAGGAAGTTCTGAGCAGGAATCTTGAGGGGCATCTGGGCCCCCTGCGTGAGACCCTCCCTCTACAGAAAGCACGGCTCCCCGCTCTTGTATTTTGAGATGAAATTCCATAGAAAACACAAACAATACTGAGACAAAAAAAAAAAAAAAAAGAAGAAGATAGAGGGAATTGAGCAAAAGCTACCCTCGGCTGTGCCTGCATTCGGCTGCAAAGCCGAGCACACCTGGTACGGTAGAGCGTGGTGGGGGTGGGGTGGGGAGGGGACCCTTCCCATGAACAAGGATGCTAAGCAACAGCAAGGCTGGGAGCCAAGCAGGGGAGACAGGGAGAGTGGGGGACAAGGAGGGAGAGGGTTGTTTGCAGACCAGACTGTTAAATTGACTTGGATGAGGCCCCTTCCCTCCCTCCCTGCATAAAATAGTTGTCTATTGCAGACGGATTACCACAAACTCCCAGATAGAGCCCTTAAGTGCTGTTTACACAGTGTGCTAATTGCAGTAATGGAACTCACCCCTAGCTGTCCCTCAGCTTCGGCCCAGTCTCCCCCATGAGCTTCGTTAGTGGTCTTCTATGTCGCTCTTTCACTCAGCCCCCAACAATGAGCTAAGTGGGAAATGTGTAATTATTCATTTTATCGCTATTGATGCCGCTGATACTAACTGGCCTCTGCCAACCAGGCTTCTTCCAGTGATGGGGAAGCTATCCAAGAAGAAAGGGGTGATCTGTCTGGAGACAGGGTGACCTTCGAGGACTGGCTTGATGCTCACTGTCACAAAGGTCTTGACTACAGGGGACCCAGAAGGCTGAGTTCGTGGTGAAAACCGTATCTTTTTGTCATCAAGATGGTTTCTTTGCTGCTGCCTGGCGGACTCGCTTTTCGTGTCTCCTCCCAAATGAGCAGCGGGAATAAGCAGCCCAGGAGTTCTCGCAAGTCATTGTCTGAAGCTTGGTCAAATGTACAAGAGTCAAGGTCAGCTAGCTGCTCAACATCCTTGGGCCACGGCGGTGAACTTCTTGTGAATGTACAGTGGTGATTTGTTCATGGTGTACCTCACTCAACAGCCTCTATCCTCTTTGCACCTTGATCCTTTAAAGTTCCCGTCTGGGTTCTAATTGAAGACAAGACCAGTTTCTCTTGACCTGAGACTTTGGCTCTGTCCCCGTTTCCGGGTGCTCCTAAGCAGCCGGTCTCTCATTTAGCAGCTTAAATCAACACAAACTCGTTTTCCCTCAATGTCAGAGGTCCCAGTTCCCACAAGTGTCTCACTGGGTGAAACGCAAGGGGTTGGCAGTCCTGTATTCCCTTAGAGGCTCTCAAGAAGATTATCACTAGCTTGCCCTTTCAGCTTCTAGAAACTTCTTGCATGCGGTTCCAGCCTCTGTCTTCACAGTCAATGAGGGTGGGGCTAGTTGGCCTTCTACCGCAACACAGTGACTTCCCTCTTCTGTCCTGCCTTGCAGTTCTAAGCTCTCTCCTGATTATACAGGACCCACCCACGTAATCCAGGATAATCCAGCCTTCTTAAAGTCAGGTAATTAGCCACTTTAATTCCTTCTGTGACCTTAATTCCCATGGTCCACGTGACTTATAGTATCTATAGGTGCTGGAGCGTAGGAGAGGAACATCTCCAGGCCCATTATTCTGTCTGTCGCGGTAGATTTTCTCCTAAGGGTGGTTCTTATCTCAATCTGAATGTTTATAGTCTTCAGGATAACATCTTTCAGAGGTAATCTTGAATCTTGGAATTTCAATGTTCATAAATAGAAAATATTACTCTGTCTGTGTGCACTCCCATAGACACACTACCAGTTCCTACCTCATGAAATGAACCCAAACAAAATTGTATTAAAATGGAACTCTACATACTGCAAACATTTGTAAAATGCTTCCATTTATTCAATCAGCAAATCAGAAGATTAAATTCTCGCCAAGGGATGATATAACTATATCATGCCAGAACTCAGGAGACAAAGATGACTTCCTATGTAGATACACGGCCATTTCATGCTACTCTTAGTGAGACACTATGACCACATCTCTTAAACAAAAACAGTCACCCATTAAACAGCTGCTGGAGTCTGAGCACGCATGCTCCAAATAGGGTCCAGGGCAGTGGCTCTCAGCCTATGAGTCTTGACCCCTTTGGGGATTGAGTATCAGATATCCTGTAAATAAGATATATCATTAACCATGTGGCCAAACATACACATATACACAGAGAGAAGCTTATGCGTAAGCCTGTATATGCAATATGCATGCTTACCATGTGTATGCAAATGTACACATGTATTCCTGCAATGCATACTCATAATGCTGAGAATAAAGGCACATGAAGAAAATACACAGCGTACCTGCTGTCTATGGTTGCATATGGAACATTGAACTATGTACCCTTCCCAACACATTTAATAGTCATACACATTCAAACATCACACAGTACACAGATGCTCTTATCATTTACATGTACAGGAAATGTATGCAAAGTATGCATGCACATACAACCATGGAGAACTTTGGCAGTAGTAGATCATGCCAAGTCACACACACACACACACACACACACACACACACACACACCACTAACCAGTCACACAAACTCCTTCACTTTTTTCTGGAATGTGTTTGGTCTCAGAGGCAGGCAATTGTTTGGCCCGAGGGAGGCTGAGAGAATTCTCCCAGCCACAGCAAGGGCAGAGCAGCTAGGAGACCTGTTTGCCTTGCACAGCTCAGCTCTCCCTCCCTCCCCTGAGGAAGGCTAGCACCTGGGCTGTCCCTGAACACCCAACTTCCATCTTCTCCCCAGCCCAGCCCCACTGGAGTCTCTGCAGCCTGTGACCAAGGGGTGTCATCCAGAAGCATCGCGGCATCTTTTGCAAGAGTCCTCCGTCTGTGAGGCTGCTTGCCTGTCCCCACCCCTCCCTTCAGAAGGAGCTGGCAGGGGGCCAGGCCAACCCAGAGGGAGTGGGGACAGCCTTGCACTGGGGGGTGCTTCTGGCACGGTGAGAGCCTCATCAGTGTACTCCCAGGGGCCCTGTTTGGGTGATGAGCCCAGGCTACACTTGAGCTCAGCAGTGAGGAGGCCCACACAACATCTGTTGGGCCTTTCTGGGGCTAGTCAAGCACAGCTTCTTCTTCTGCCGGGGCTCATCTAGGAATTGGGTTCCAATGAGCTGGAACCCTGTGCTCTCTCTCGCCTGACATTTTGACAAGTTGTTGTTCTCTAGCAGCTGCCTGCACGGAGCTGTGACCTCCATCTGGGTTAATGAGTGCAAGGCTCACCACGCGCCCGCCGTGCAGCTCCAGTTCACCGTCCTGCTCCAAGGAATGCATAAACAAGGGCATGTTTCATCCCAGGTGCATAGTCTCCTCCTTGGAGACCCGTCTATATCTTTGCACACAAGGAGTCTCCGCAGATGAAACTCGGGACCCTGGTCTTCCTTAGAGGCAGAAGGGGAGAAAAAGATACTATCGGAAGGATGAGATGGTAGTAGGCTGTTCATGATGTGTGTCAAATGTCACACACGGCTCTCACTCCGAGAACGTGTATGTAGAAATCACCCCAAACCCTAATTCCATAAACTTGCAAGGGTCCAGTGCTATCCGAGAATTGCTGTGAATCACAGGCATTTATTTCCTCGTGGTTCGGTTGACCTCTAAATTCACAAATTACCTGCAGGCGACTTTACCTCTGTCAAGAGTGCTAAAAATCCCCCATTTTTCGGGCTAGGGAAATAGCTCAGTGATTTAGAGTACTGATGCTCTTCTGGAAGACCCAGGTTTGATTCCCAGTGCTCATAGCCACCTGTAACTCCAGTCCCAAGGGGGCTCTGACCCCTTCTTCTGGCCTCCAAGCAGCTTCTTCTGGCATGTGAATAGGGAAGAGACACGCATGCAGGCAAAACAATCATACATATAATACTTCTTTTAAAAATCCTATTTCTTAGAAGAATTTCCAAATAAAATGTGTCTACTAATTGGAGTTACTCAGAGGTTCCTAGGCACAGGGAGGGGTCTTTAACCAGTGGAATCTGGGGATTCCACTGGCTTCCGTCTTCTGCTTACTCTCGTAGTCTGCTTCCTTCCCTCATGGGTAATGCACAGTCTGCCTCTGGACACAAACCTGTACACTTTTATGCCAGGGGGAAAGTAGTTCCCAGCACATCTCCCTAAGGAACCTTTTTGACTACTCTTTCTCTCCAAAGAGTGGGTGTCTGCTCATAAGAAATGCTTGTGAACCGGGCAGTGGTGGCGCACTCCTGTAATCCCAGCACTTGGGAGGCAGAGGCAGGCAGATTTCTGAGTTCGAGGCCAGTCTGGTCTACAGAGTGAGTTCCAGGACAGCCAGGGCTACACAGAGAAACCCTGTCTTGGAAAAAAAAAAGAAAAGAAAAAGAAAGAAAGAAATTCTCATGACAGCTGCCAAGAAAAATGTACTAATGTACTTCCTAAAGTGTGACATCACCAAGCTGAGTTTCATCTGGAAGTTACTGAATAAAAGTGGATAAACATCACCGACGTGAACTCAGAAGTGGCATGGGGCCCCAAACCACCTAAAGGGTAAGAAGAAACAGGACTCCGACCGTTGTGTCTGATTCTTGGCCTTGATCAGGCAGCTGGAGTCAGAAGCTAGCATCTCTATGGACATCCCAAAGTCCCAAGGAAATGCCTCTCCCTCCTCTGATAGGGTTGGGCATGCCAAACGGGTCCCCCAGGACACAGATGCCCATCTTCTTTGTCCCATGCCAACAACAAGGGCCTAAGCTCCCTTGATCCACCCCCATTCCTCAGTCACTGTAGCTACTCCAGGTCAAGCTAGGGGCAGGCACAGGTTACAGGCCTCCTTGAGAGTGTTGACTAGGGACCATTCATGCACACAAAAAAATGGTCCCTTCCAACAAAGTCTGTTTGTTTCCCCCACAAGGGCTTGGGGATGCTGTGCCAAGCCAGTATGACTCATTGGCTCCAGGGGCACTCACTCACTCACTCACTCACCCTTCTCGCCAACTGCAGCAAAGAAGCCATCCTCTGACTCCAAGCCAACGCCGGTTCTATAGAGAAAGCTTGAGAAAGGCAACCTGTTCGGGGTTCCGTATGTAAGTCTTCAGGCCACAACTCTTGTCCAGGATCCCATATGGAAGTGTGCTGATTTCCACCAAGAATTCAAATGCCATCCATTTCAACAGGACTCTGGGCCTTCTTTAGCAGCCCACCCCTTTGAGAATTTCTGAAAGTACTGAAAGAATTCACCAACTGTGCATTAAAAAAAAAAAAAAACATATGGAGTGTCACCCTGAGTGGTTTGGGCAACATCTTTCCAACATTTCTAATATTCCAAAGTTTAGAAACTTCCTGGAAAAAAAAAAACGTAAAAAAATTTTTTTTAGGATTTTTAAGGATTCCTCAGTATCAGTCAAGAACTCCAATAACCTAACTTTATTTATAAAAAGCCATTGCCATCCAGAGGATGGGGAAATGGCTCAGCTGATAAGATGGCTTGCTGTGCAAGCAGACCCTCAGTCTAACCCTGTGCGTAAGACCCCCAGTCAAACGCCCAGGCCCACGTGAACCTGGCAACAGAAGTGTGTGTGGAAACACAGAGACGGGAGGCTTACCATCTAGCCAGTCTAGTCAGTCTGGAACTACTGGATCAGTCAGAAATTCTGTCTCCAAAAACAAAGTAGGTGACTGGAAAGATTGCTCAGTGGTTAGGGATACTCTCTACCCTTGCGTTAGACTGGAGTTCAGTTTCCAGCACCCATAGCTGGTAGGTCATAGCTGCCTGTTGTTAAGTCCAGCACCAGGGGATCTGGCACCGTATTCTGCTCCCCTCCAAGTATCTACATACATGTACACACACACACACACACACACACACACACACACACAGTCATACACACATATACATACAGATAAAAAATAAATCTTTAGAAGTGAATACGGTGGAGAAGGATTAAGGCAGACGCCTGGTACTGACCTCCTTGTGCATGTGCGTATAAAGCCATCCATCAGTCCTAGCTGGGCTCCCCATGTACTATGTAGCCTATGAAGCTATACTTCTTATTGGTTTCACAGAAGAGTTGTGGGTAATAAGTAAGGCATTTATAAGTGCCAAGACGGGCCGTGCAATGCTCCAAGCACTTTCTAAGCATCACCTGACTCCTCCTTCCCAGGGCTGAAGGAGCATGAGCATCTGCACAGACATCTTGAGCCAAGAGCGGGTAAATGGCTCAAGTTCACGCAGCTAATAAAAATCATATTATGCGGCAAATTAATAGGGCAATAAGATCTCAAAAGGTGACTCAGCCGACTTAGAGGCCCAGAATGTCTTAGTGGTTTATAAGCACTTTGGAAAACATGCGTATTAATTGACAGTGTGTGTGCTAATGAAGAGGCTGGTATATCTATTCAGGAAGAAGCCTGCCCATGGGTCTTTCTCTGCACCACCCCTCAGTGAGATTGCCTCCTGAGAGAGAAGGCCAGGAGCCTGCAGGTGACCTTGATTTGATCTTCTCACGTTTCCTCCAGGAAGGAGATGTCCCTTATTTGTTCGACAAATATGTTGATTCAGCGCGTCCCTGGGGCAAGGCACTCAGTTGGAGCTAAAATTGATAAGCTAGAGAAATTTGGGGCTGGGAGAGTAGGACACTTGCCTAGCATGTGTAAAGGGTTCAATCACACACACACACACACACACACACACACACACACACACACACAGAGAGAGAGAGAGAGAGAGAGAGAGAGAGAGAGAGAGAGAGAGAGAGAGAGACTGACAGACTTGTGTAGATCAATGCAGAACAGGGTGGTTTATCAGGCTAACTCTTTTCCACTTCTTGTGTCTTGCATCATATACTTCTTAGCATCCTTGGCTTCTGCCCATTGGATTCCAGTATCACCCCAAGATGTCACAAGCAGAAAGTATCCAACCTTGCCAAATTTCTCAGGGGTCAAAACAACACTAACTAGGGATTATGCTATGGAGAAAATATGGGTTCATCTCAGTCCAGGGAACTTAGAGCACCAGCCTTGAACCCATTTTCTGGTAGAGGGAAAATTTAAGTAGAGCAAAGGCTGTGGAAGGGTTGACTGCTCAGGAGCACCTTTTTTTTTTCATTCTTTTTTTTTTTGGATATATTCTATATTTACAATTCATTTCCCCTTTTCTGGTTCCTTTTGAAAGATAATGGAGAATGCTGAAGTTATAGGAGAGGCAGAGAGAATAGTGTGACCCAAGAGGTGAGGAGGAGCCTAGGTCTCCTTCTGGTTCTATGCTTTCCAACGCTCACACCAGGGTTCTGAATAAAGACTAGTAAGATGATGACAAACTGGAGAGAGAGATGGCAGACTCTGTCCTTGAGAAGGCTTGAGTCATGGACCCAAATTGTGGTACAATAACCAACAGCAGGTATGTTTGCAGTTGAGAAAAAGGAAGAGACTGAAAGGAAAAAGAGCAAGAGGAGAAGGAAGAGAAGGAAAAGCAGTAAGAAATCCTATACCCATGGTGGCTGAAAATCATGTGATTTTAAAGGTGTTGAATAACATCTGTGTTTCCCGTGCTTGTTTCTGTTTCTACAGCTCTGGGTGAAGCACAGATCTCTGGCCCCAGACCGAAAGGTTATCTAGTCACCCACTTCTGAGAACCGTCTATGGTTTCCAGAGAGGTCAACAGCTGTAGGTCACTTAGTAGAGATATGGTACCCAGGGTAGAGAGGTGAAACCTTGGATGTTATACTGACAGCTGGTGTTCCAGGAAGAATGATGGACCCTGTATTAAGGGGATCCTTGGGATCCTTGAAATATGTCCAGGAGGGTTGAAGAAGAAAAATCTGGCCAAGAAAAGAGAAGTTATAAGAATTGAAGTGCTGCCTTCAAATGGCAGAGAGTCTGTGCTGTGCAGGTGGGAAGTGGAGTTAATTCTGAATTCTTCCCCAGATCTGCTCAACCATAGTCTAAGAGAGAGTCCGATGTTGTATGGCACTAATCCTGGGGAGATAACAAAATAAAGTCAACTCACTCCAAACAAGGAACAGATGACAGACAAAAGTAAACAACCCCCTCCCCCAAAATCCATCTTGATGAATCCATGAGTTTATTGGGGTTATTTGCAGGAACAGAAATGAGTCAACCATGACTATATCACCAAAAATCTACCCCAGCATGAATGACGGTTCATGAAAGCTGGAGGACTGAAGTGTACCCCACAACCTGCAGGAGCTCAACAGATTGGGGAGTGTCTTTTGCAGGTGACTCAGCTTGTCTGGGTCTCCTCCAGGCACCTTGACTTCTTCTGAGAGTGTCTCTCAGCAGTGGCTTGGCATATGCTTGAGGAGGGAAGGGCCAAGTGATTCTGGTCAGTTCCAGGGACTTCCTGAAGGTTTGAGATGCTTATTTCCTGAGCTTAGCAAGAGAGGATCGGTTGTTGTGTCTCCCTTAGAACATCCTGCTTCTTCACGAAGCTTCCCTCTGAGATGGGAGGTTTAACCTCAGGAGTGTCAAGAATGCCGATTATAGTTAGATTCAGTAAAGTCTTGTAACCTTTGTAGATCCAGTAACAGAGTTCTGGTGTAACCCATGTATGTAATTTAGCATAGTCCAGCAGTCATACCATAAAAAGCTAAATAAGTAAATAAATAAGTAAGTAAATAAATAAATAAATAAATTGATTTGAATAAATACAATTTGCCATTTTATATCTCAAATGGATCCCTTCCTGATATGAGCAGTAGAAAAAGCATAAATTTGAGAATGAGTGTCATTTGCTCAGGGATGGAAACTGGGTTTAGGTTTTGCATACATGCCAACACTTTTATCTATACAGGTCATGCAACAGTGTGGCATGTAGGTCTTGTGTTGGACTGCAAAGCAACAGCATCAGCTGTCACCAGGAAGTCAATAATTCTCAGTTTTTGTCACCTTGTCACCATCTTTACAGTTTAAGGACATTCACATCTCACTCATGTATTTCTATCTTAAATTAAAATGAACTCGTTATAAATTTTATATACATCTTGAGAATTTCATAGCAGGCTTTAAGGTATGGAGAGACAGCCTGGGGCATCCTAAACAGAAGAGCTACCTGGACTCAGGAGACGCAATTCAACTCAACTTAGCCTAAGAACATCCCCCCAAATGATTGACTAGTTCACGTTCTGGGAAATCCAGTGATGACACTGGCCTCTAGCCTAGCTGGATTCTTTATCTACGCAGGTCACATGCCACAGCTGGATACTTTAATTGCAATCATTTGTCCTCAGGGTCCTGTCCCAGTGGACCCAGATTTTTCTTACTTCAGAGTAGCATTTACGCTTTTCCCAATATAGAAATATGGTTGCTGCAAGCATCAGTCTCAAGTCATCCCAAGAGTGAGCAGTCCAACCTCCACACACAAGCAAACTAATCGTTTCCAATAATTCAGTGTACATTTGAGCCAAGGCTCATTGCTTTGGGTTAGCAGGGTATGCTGTCACAGGTCCACCTAACACGGAATCTAACCTAAACCTGTGTACACCTCAAGAACAGGTTTCCAGTACCCATGGATATGAGAAGGGCTGGCTCTCTGAAGTTGGGATACAAGGAGAAGCCAGCAAGTCATCATGTCCAGGATAAGAGCAAATGACTCTGAAGAAGGTCAAGACAGTCTTTGTGGAGGTCAGTTGAACACTAAACACCAGTGTTCCAACTGCAATCTGAACCTTTCTTCGCTTCTGAGCAGTGTGCTTAAGAAACCTTGTCCTAGGGCTGGTAAGAAACTTTAGTCAGTAGCGTGCTTGCCATATAACTATGAAGACTTGAGTTTGATTCCCAGAACTCATAAAAAGATCCAAGTATGATACACTGCACTTGCAATCCCAGCCCTGGAAAGGTAGAGACAGGTCGATCCCTGGGGCTCTCTGGCCTGCCAGCCTAGTCTACTTGGCAAATTCCAGGCCAGTGAGAGACCCTGTCTGAAAACCAGATAGAGAGTGTCTAAAGAATAACACCTGAAGTTGTTCTCTGCCAGCCACATCCATGCACTCACACACATGGGCACATGAACACACATACACATATATGTGCATGCATGCACACACATGTGTGTACACACACATTCACACTTGCCTGTGCACATATACATACATGCACACAAGAGTATGGACATGAGATTTTCCCCATGTGTCTGTATTTAGGGAACATTCAGACATTGGAAAGAAGTCCAAGAGTTCAAAGCAAGATAAAATTCTGGAGAAACAAATATCAGTCTGATATTTGGGTAGACTGATCTGTAATCTTTTCCTTTCTTTCCTTGGGGGAACTCTACAATTAAAATAGTGACAGTCCTCACACACATCATGTATGCAAAACTCCAAGAGGAACCAAAATCAGATGTCTGCAGATACCTGGACAATCAAAACACAGACTTTACCAAATCTCTTAGGCCCGTAGTCTCTTTCCAGTTGTATATTACAGTTTACCCAGTAGCTTCCTCCAAGGGCTCCTCCTCCCCAGAGTTAGTGTTTTCTCTATTCACACTGTACCCAACATGCAATGCGAGAACCATTGCTTGAAGTCTGAAATCTCCCCAAGCACAAAGAGTTTGCCAAAGAGGGTGGATCTTTATCAAAGATGGGCCAAACTACAGAATGTTTGTGTACAAGTGGCCATTAGTTGTGTAAAGTGGCAGCTTCTCCCAGCAAGACACCAAGTTTCCTGTGGGCTCCTGTTCATCCCTCAAGAGCCCCCAAACCAGATTGACTTAGATATCAGCGGATCCTGCTGGGTTGTAACACCCCGGGTTCTCATGCTGAGATGATGCTGGGAGATGCCATGCTTTAATATTGTGAGACAATCCTAGATTCAAACCTCAGCTCTGTCAGTTCTTGATGCTTTATCTCCAGTCTTTAAATGTGTCTAATGTCTACACGGGATGCATTCTACAGATTGCAGAGGAAACTTTAAACTTTGTAAACATTTTAGGGAAAGGAAAACGTTGGTTTTCTGTTTAATTGACAAATATTGCAGCGAGGATTTGTTTTCATTGGATATGTTAATATTGTATTTGCAGGTGTGTTTATATTGTATGTGTGGGTGTATTAATATTTATATATGAGTGTGTTAATATTATATATACAACTGTTAATATTATGTATACAGATAGTTAATAGCATATGTACAGGCATATTAATATTGTATTCTAGCTGTTAATCTTGCATGTACAGGTATGTTAATATTGTATGTTACAGTTATGTTAATGTTGTGTATATATGTGAGTGGGTCAGACTCTTTCCTAAGTTCCTACATTTCAAAAATATGGTTGGTGAAATGTAGTGACAGTTTTAGAATTTTGGTTTCTTTAAAAAAAACACAGAAATATTGTAAGAATATGTTTTTGTTTCAATCCCAAGTGTGGGGGTGTGAGGCTGCTTTGCACCGTCCACAGGTGCTGACTGTGATTTGCCTCGTGCTCTAGCAGAGGTGTTGTTTTGACTACTGCTGATAGTTTCTGCAATTATGTGACTTTCGGGATTCTGGGAGCTTTTCAGAGGATAGATAAATGCTGGGACCCCAGAGGTTGGTGGCTATTGGTGGCTGGGGGCGGGGTGTTGATTATGGTTTGTTACTAGTTGTGTTCAAAGAAGAAACAAAGACAAAGAAATTAGATTCAGGGATCTCTTATCTCTTTCTCCCTACCCTTTATCCTTCTTTCTCGCCTACATAGTGATAGGGGATGAAATCAGGGAAATACATGGTAGGAAAAAGGAGAACCCACAAAGTACAAAGACTAGCTACAGTAAATCTTGATTTGTTGTTGTTATTGTTGCTAATTTATCTCAATAAAAGTGTACTAGATCACCCCTCTTCCTCTGTCTCTGCCTCTCCCTCTCCTCCCTCTCTCTAAGTGTGTGCATGTATATCTGTGTGGCTCCCAATTTCTTCATGCTTAAGTGAATTAAAAACTAATGCATTTCTAGATTACATTTTTCACTTTAAATTTTTATTTTATTGTGTTTATTATTACTGTACACACACAGCAATTATGTGAATGTGTGCACATGTGGAAGATAGAGAACTCTGTGGAGTATCTTTTTGTGGGTTTCGATGTGTGGAATTCAGGTCATAAGGCCTATGAGGCAAGTGCTTTTAATCACTGAGCAGTGTCAAAGACCAAAAACTATTTTAAAAAATTATATATACATGTATGCGTGTTTGTGTGTGTGTGCTAGTTACATTTCTATTGCTGTGATAAAACACCATGACCAAGTCAATGTATAGACAGAAGGGTTTACTTAGGCTCCTGGTTCTGCAGGAGTAAGAGTCCAACACGGCAGCAAGCAGCCATCCTGGGCTGGAACAGGATGCCGAGAGCTCACATCTTGAGCCACAGACAGGAAGCAGAGAGCAAACGTGGCAAAAATTTTTGAGCTGTTAAGGCCACTTCCAGTGGCACAAGGAGGCCACACAGCCTAAACCTAAGCCTCCCCATACAGTATAGTACTACAAACTGGGCACCCAGTGTTCACTCCCCCCAACCTGTGTGTGTGTGTGTGTGTGTGTGTGTGTGTACTAATGAACCTAAGTCACTTGATGTTTTGCCTATTCACACACACATGCTATAGCTAGTTTCAAAGTTCACTGTGGTTATTTGCTTAGAAATCCCTCTTCCCTGTAAGACACTGGCCTCCTCTCCTGCAGGGACAGTGACTTATTAAAATCTGCCTCTTAATTGAGAATGTAAAGAAATGCGTGTGTTTTAAAATAATATCATAAAAATAAATTAGATGACTAGGCACAGCAGAAGACATGTTTCCAGTCCATCTGCAGGGGGACACTGGCCCCTAAATAATAATATTGTACTGAAGTCCTTTGCAGTCAGCTGGGTGCTCAGCACCCCATGAGGATGAAGCTACTGGAATGTGGATTTCAAAAAAGGCCAGATTATTTATATTGACAATAGCTCTCCTGTACTTTCTCACACTGGATAAATAGATTTAAGACCAGAGCCTTCCTAAACAGGAAATGTCTGCTTGCAAATCAAGCTACGAGCACTCAAGGTCCTAAACTTTATAAAAGTCTGCTTTCTAGGTCCAAGACCGCTTCAAAACCCTGGTTAGGAAACCGAGAATCTGCTTGTATTTTTTTCAGCTTGGAAACAGAACCAAACTTGTTGCATCCTGGCCCTTTGGGTGAGACAAGCTACAGACTCAGGCTCATCTCCAGGCAGTCTCCACCCCCCACCCCCCACATGATCTCATTTCTGCCACCTGAAACCTGGAAACTGGAGTCAGGAAGAGATCAAAGGCAGGACCCCAGCATCACCTCTTTGCCCCTGCTGAATCAGAAGCAGTCAGGCTGGGCAAACTCCCTTATTAAAAGTGGGCTCCCATTTGGACCTACCAACCCCTTTCAATGAAAAAAAAAAAAAAGGAGTTAATCTCACCCTAACTCTGTTGTGTTAATACAAAGCCTGGCTCCAAAGTATCAGGGAGAGCATATTTCCCAATAAGGAGGGACATGGCATTTACAGGAAGGTCTGAAAGGCCCCTTCAGCGGTCTGCATTTTTGTAAGCCCTGTATGAAACCCGCATGTGGCCATGACTAATGGATCCACCTAATTAAATTTTTACAGCATTCCAGGGCTGGAGTGTCAAATGTTTGCTTCCAGCTTGTCTCCTTGTAACACTGTCAAGTAAGTCTTCCATCCCACCCCCTCCTACACACACCTTTTTTTTTTTTTTTTTTTTTTTTTTTTAGGGGATGTAAGCTGCATTCCAGTGTGGTATGAAACCAGAATTTGGCATTTAGCACGATGGAATTTGAACCTTAAAAAAAAAAAAAAAACAGTTGACCTCATGACCCCTGTGGACTTTGGAGAAAGGGGGCTTGCTGAGGGTACGCTGTTAACTACACTTCCCTATCCCTTTGCTCTTTCATTGTCTTCCAAAAGGGGGGAGGGGCATGCAGTTGGATCATGTGCAGATAGATGCTTGCGTTTGACAGATGTCAATCAATCTTTGGATGCTTTCTAAACTTGAGATTCTCCAGGTATTGGTCCCTATATCATCAACTACACGACTTCCTGGGGAGCTTGTAAAAACGCATGTTCCTAGACTCTACCATAAATCGTTTGAATCAGAATTTGCAAGTGGAGCCAGGTAGTCCAGAAGAGTGAGTAGCCACACAGTTTCAGGGGACCCAAAGAAGTTTGCTTCACCTGCCTAAAAGACCTAGAAGAATCCAAGACAGCAGAGAGTTCCTGGTCCGCTCCCCAAACCTGCCCACCGCTTCTACACAGTGTGATGAGCACATATACACAAATACTCAAGCCAACCCACATGAAGAAGGAACCCATACATATTTAGACACACCCATTTGGAAGTAAACACACATATTTGGAAGTAAATCCTGCTTCCCACATGTTCTAGTTCAAAATATTACACCTCAGCTCTTGTTGAAACAAACTGCCAACTCACCCAAGATTTCTCTTTCTAGTTCCATCGTAGGGAAAAAAAAATCACTAACTGTAACTAACTCCGGAAGCCATCCTGACCCCAGCCCTCCATCCTAATGTGGCAGTCTCCTCATGCCATGACAATTGGTCGACTACAGTCAGAAATGTACGATGAGATTGTGCAGGTGCCTTGGCAGCCATTCCTCCTGGGCCTGGTCTGATGACTGGTTGGACCACTGCCTTACTGAGCCAAGTGATTGTACTTGCAACTAGTGGGACTTCAGAATTGGGAGTTCCCTCCAGTGTCTTCAGGGAGCTGTTTGCTTTGGACAAGTTATAGGACCTCACTGCATCCCAGGCTCCTTTTTTCATAAGCTAAAGGTCTATGAAGATGAAATGAGTCCGTGTAGGAATGGCCAAGGTCGAGGCACAGGGTCAGCCAGTGACAAGCAGCTGTGGACCAATGTCTGTTCAACACACTGGAAAGTTCCCCCTGTGCACCCTGTCCCTTCTAGCTATGAGCTGGGAAATCTGCGTACTTTTCTTAACGCCTTGGAACACCAGTCTCCTCACAGGTATAAAAGGATCATTGCCACTGGAATCACACACCTGTTGGGACAAATGTCATGTAGACTAAGAACAGGGGCAAGGCTAGCCGTGTAAAAGAGATGGGGGGGATCCTCTCGTCCTCCACTTCACTGAAAATATATTTTATGGCTTCTCTTTTCCTGTTTTTAACAGAACTTCTGTATATGTGAATATGTGTGTCTATGCATCTATATGATTTTCCTGTGCTTTTTCCTGTTTTTTGTTTTGTGCTATTCCAATTGTTTGGTTTTGTTTTTTCTTATTATGTTGTATTGCATTGCATTGCATTGTATTGTGTTATTATTCCTTGGATGCCTGTTTGTTCTCTAAGGAGAAACACAGAGGGTGCCGATCTAGGTAGCTGGATCTAGGTGGCTGGAAAGGTGAGGAGGAACTGGAAGGAGTAGGAGAGGGGAAATCATGATGAGAGAGAGAGAGAGAGAGAGAGAGAGAGAGAGAGAGAGAGAGAGAGAGAGAACATTTGTTTTAATTAAAAAAAAAATTGGGCATGCCTGTGAGTGCCTGTAATACTGGCACAGAAGGAATGAGACAGCCAATTCTGGAAGTTCATTAAGCAGTCAGCCCAGCCCAAAATACTGAAATTTGTGCCCAGTGAAGGAAAGATGATCTCAAGAGAATAACATAGAGCATGGTAGAGTAAGATACCTCCCTTTGCCTTCACAGACACACACATACATGTCTTTGCACCTGGACACACAAATCCATACACCAGAGAGAGGCGGAAGAGGAGCAGGAAGAGGAGGGAAAGGGAGAGGGGGAGAGGGAAAGAGATAGAGGAAGAGGGGGAGGAAGAGGAAGAGGAAGAAGAAACAATGCCAGCCCCTTGAGGTTTACATGGGATTCCAAACCTAACGCGTTCTTAGCTGTCTAGCTAATTGCTACCATAAAGAAGGAGCAGGGCCTCCTATGGCCTCTGCCCACTTTATCTTTCTCATTCCTGCACAGAAAGCCAGCTCTGCCTCAGGAAGTGACCCCTAGCTTAACTGTTGGGTGGAAAACATATTTGCTGATGGGATACCAAGACTGGTTGCGAAATAGTGTCCTTAAAATAATCACAATTGCTCAAAAAAGTTAAACATAGCATTACCACGGGGCCCAGCAATTCTATTTCTAGATATACGCTCCTAAGAAATGAAAAACCCTTGCATGAAAACAGTCACAGCAACATTATTCATAGTATTCAAAAGGCAAGGGGAGTCCAAACATCCATCAACACATGCATAGATAAACAAATATGGTGTAATCCATACAGTGAAATAGTATTCAGTCATAAAAAGAATGACTGGGACATACTACAACAGAGGTTGGGTCTGACATCACTATGCTACATTGCAGAGGGAAGATATGAAAATCTACACCTTGAAAGACCTCGTTTTTTTAGGAAATGTTCAGAATAGGTTAAGTCTGTGCAGAGAAAAAGATACATTAGTAATTGCCAGGAGAGGGATACAGCAAGAACAGATTGCCTGTTGAAAGTTTTGGAAGTAGATTGGGTTCTGTTTTCACATACAAACACTTCAAACATCACTGAAGTGCACACCTTCAAATGCCGGTTTTGCACTATGTGAATTGGCGTGTGGGTGTTCGGATATGGAAGGAAGAAAAGAGAAAAGAAAGCCGTGGTTGTCAGAGTCTCGAGTATAGATTTGCACTCTGAGGCAGGGGAGTCTCTTAAATCTCTTTAATTAAGACAAAGGAGACAATAGCAAACAGAGCCAGCAGTTCAACAGACAAATAGAGCCACGAGCTCATGGCTTCTCTGGAACCGCTTCTCTGGACCAGAGCGGCCGAGTTCTTAAAGTCAAGCTAACATGTTAAGCGAGCAAACAGCACTGTCATTCTTTTTGTTTGCACACTCCCCGGCCCTCTCCGTCAGCTCCTGAGCTTGGCACCCATCCTATTTTCTGCAATGGCAGCTGTGTACAGTTGAATAGTGAATCAAACATCCTAAAAACCCGTTGTTTTTGCACAATGTCTGATTTCCCAGATATTTCATTTCTGGTTCCCTAGCTGACATCCCTTGTCTTAGGACAGGGGGGTGGCCGTCAACATATTCAGGTATAATCTGAACTGTATAAGCATTGTCCTGTGCTTGGAGGAGACTCCTGTGGTCCTGTGGTAGTGGCATGCGGATCCGAATTGACCGAGTGAATTTCAGGCTGATCCAGAATGCCCTTGGAAACATGTTGTCAGCAAATGGCCTTTGACGGGAGGACATTAGATAGTGAGTTTTGTGGGGACACATGTCACCAAGGTGAACTGGAAGTTTCCCAGGATACTGGCTTCCTAGCCAGTTCTGTAAGCCATTCTGCTGAAAGTGGTTCCCAGCAGTCCTCAACTATAGGCTTGATCCGTTCCAAAGCCATTGTCTGATGGGGAAGGGATACAGTTTTCCCCTGGAAAGAGACAGAATAAAATAATATTATCTTAAATGGACATTGCTTTCTGAAAGATCACACACACACACACACACACACACACACACACACACACGCCTACCTTATGGGTGCCCCAGCTCAGTCTCCAACTTGATCTTAGGATCACTCCATCAGAGCCCTGTTTACATTGGGCTCATTCTTTGTTGGGCTGGGTGGTTGCAGATGAGGCTCAGAAAAGTAAGAAGACCCAATAAGGTGATACAGTTTCGAATTCTACATCCAGAGCTGATTAGCATGTTTATTCTCTCAAAACCTTGCTCTATCTTCCATGTGCTGGTGTGAACACTCCTAGCCAACAGATGTGTATCTGCAGGCTATCAATATCCCTGGAGGAAGAGGAAGGTAGCTATTGTCTTCTCAGTATGGAGGAGGCAGAAATAAACATGAACCAGAGTTTCTTAGCCTTAACGACACTTGGGTAGCTATTCTGTCCTAAACCTGTTAGATGACAACAAATATTTCTGGACTCTTATGAGTGCTAAACTCATAAGAGCAGCATCCTCCAGTTGTAACAGACAAAGGCGCCCCAGCATTGCCAGGACTCCCTCAGTTGGAGTCACTGATATACTGGGAAGGAATATTCTCAGGTAACCTGGAAACCTTCCTATCAAGGGCTTGTCTTCCCAAGGTTTTCTTCTTCTGGTGGGAATACAGAGATGGGAATTGTCCCTGGGACAGGAGAAATCAAGGGTGTGTAAGAAGAAAAGAAGCTTTGGGCAGTTTGGATGGGATTCATTAATCAGTTATTTGATAATGTTTTTACAAGAAGGTGAAGTCCATGTACTTAGACACGTTAGTAGATCCTAATTACTGTAGAATTTCAGAACCTTGAATGGTGTTGGATGCAAAGTCTTAGACCAGAATGAGAGATGGATCTGTGCTGGGACAGGAGATATGATTTGGTTCATAAAGTACTTACTATACAAGCATAATGACCTGAGTTTAACCCGTAAATGAGGGGCAAACCCTCATTTGTCCCTGTAAAATGTCAGGACTAAGAGAGGATGCTTGTAATCCCACCTCTGAGGAGGCAGAAATGGGAGGATCTTTGAGGTTCACTAGCCAACCAGTCTGGCCTATTTAGTGAACTTCAGGCCAGTGAGACACATCATCCTAAGAATAAAACATGCACTCCTATGAACACACACACACACACACACACACACACACACACAGAGAGAGAGAGAGAGAGAGAGAGAGAGAGAGAGAGAGAGAGAGAGAGAAAGGAATTTTTCCAGATGATCTTAGTGTAAACCCATTGTTATCTTTGCTCCACCCTTCCTTCCCCTAGACTCCTCTTTGTCCTTCTTGTCTTTCTCTCTTCCTATCTAAACCCAAACAGTCCCATGTATTCTCATGCACAAAGGTTAATGTGCCAGCATTCCCATAGTTAGACACATTCATCCCTCACGCCCACCACACCAGAAGACACTACTATATATGAACCAAGAATTGTTTTCAGGTCATCATTCTGAGAGATAAAACCTGTACTAAAACCAACCACAGGTCCCAAGATGCACATTACAGTTGAATAGTCAGTTGACTAGCCTCAGAGCCTGCTAGTATTTGTTCATCTATCCCAACCTGAGGTCTTGTGGTCTCTAGAATTTCTGAGCCTTGGCCAAGAAACTGGGTGATCCTTGGTAATTGGAGGCCTGCAATTTTGCATAGAGAAATAACATTGAAAGTCCACTCTTTGCTGCCCCCCAAAGAGATAGCCTTCTGTGGTTATGTAGACTGTAGCATGCAGCCTCTGGGTCTTGGCAAAGATGGCGCGACTCTTCCCAAGTGGGCAGACATGCTGTTTCAGGGCTATCATTGTTTATATATTCAGATAAATTTG
This sequence comes from Apodemus agrarius, assembly GCA_964023405.1. Lineage (NCBI taxonomy): Eukaryota > Metazoa > Chordata > Mammalia > Rodentia > Muridae > Apodemus > Apodemus agrarius. The sequence goes on from OZ030024.1 coordinate 13,637,357, forward strand.
ATACTTGCTACATAAATTTAAGGGTATGTGGCCAAACACTTGACATGTTATACTACACCCTGAAGACTCTAACTGTGTCTTTCTATGGGGGAGGATGGTTGGGAAATGGCAAACTAGGAAAATAAATAAATTATATGTATTTATTTTTCAACATGCTTTCCTGGACTAAAGGCCATTCCCAGGTCACACATGCTTGAAAACCTAAAGGGAAAAGTGGCCTTTTGGTCTGATAAAATTAAACTCCTATTCCTTTCCCTTCTGGGTGGCAACAAACACTTATCCAGCTTTCTACATTTGATGAACAGAGAACCTTCAGACCCAATAATCCCAGGCCCCAACAGTCACCATTCTCCATCAAGACTTCCATTTCTCCCCCGCCATAGGCCACCCTCAGAAGCTATCAAACTTTAGGAATTGAAGTCCTAAGAAGACATTGATGAAAATGGCCAGACACATATGGATTGGAGAAAGGGCCAGGATCTTCATGTGAACCTCCTAAGCCCTTCGTAGATTGTGGTGTCTGAGGTGGAAGCAGAGTTGAGAACCTTCCCAGAGGCTGGCTGACCCAGTATAATCAGAAGGCTGCCTGAGTTCAGCTTTCTTGCCTTGTATCCACAGGCAAGACTGCCTGTAGTCACCTTCCCAGACTCCTCTGATCTCCTCAATATCCAAATAGTTAGTTGCATTATAGTTTAAATGCAGAGTGTCTCTCATGAGGTCATGTGCTTGAATATTCTATCCCTGGATAGTGGTGCTGCTTTGGAAAGCTGTGGATCCTAATTGGGATCTAGATGGAAGACATTGTTAGCTAGGACTGGATCATGTGGGTTGTAGCGCTGCCTGGTTTGTACCTGAACTTATTGCTTGCCGGCAGTCCACAATGCAATGAGCCACCTCCTGCTCTTACACACACCTTCCCTGCCCTGATGGATTGTGTCCTATCAAACTGTGAGCCAAAACAAGTCCCTCCTCCTTTCAGTACTTCTCTCAGCTGTATCATCCCAATGAGAAAAGGAATGTATACAGTATGTGTCAGGCTGCTCAAAACATCATACTGACTGTTTAGCCTGGTAAAACAAAACAACCAAACAACCAAACAAAACCCTATCTGTACACCTTTCTAGGCTGCTAACTTCAGTGCTAAGCTGAGTTCTCCCTCAGTCAATCAGTTGAATGTATTCTCCACTCCCTTTTCCTATGACAATGAAAAGTTTGAGACACAGAAATAAGAAACCAAAGAAGACACTAGAGAATAGAAAGACCTCCCATACTCAAGGATCAGAAGGACTGATCTTATTAAATGACCATTTCACCAAACGTAATCAATAAGAGTCAATATAGTCCTAATCCAAATTTCAGGGTCATTCTTCACAGCCAAGAAAAAAAATCTCAAAAGTTAGATGTCATGGTGTCACAAAGAAAAAAAAAGAAAGGAAGGAAGGAAGGAAGAAAAGAAGAGAAAGAAGGAAGGAGAGAAAGGAAGAGAAGAAGAAGAAGAAGAAGAAGAAGAAGACAGAGAGAGAGAGAGAGAGAGAGAGAGAGAGAGAGAGAGCGCCAAAGCCATTTTCAACAAATACTGTAGATTATCACTCTACATGCTTTCAAATTATACTACAGAACCATAGTAATCAAAACAACATGGCAATGGCTCTTTTGCTCAATTACATTCTAGTCATCCAACTGTCTTAGTCTAAGTTATTGCAATATCCAATTAACTAGGGTTTCTGCTCCCACGTTGATTACCTACTGCAAAGCTTGTTTCTTGAAATGTCCATCCAGATAGACAATTCTCCTACCCAAATGCTTCCATGCCTTCCCTGGATTCCAAATTCTAGCTGACTTCTGAATCCTTTCACAGGGAGTCCTCATCCTAACTGCGTGGAGGCTTCCTGCGCCCACCTTCCCTGATCCATTGGTTTCATTTATGCTTTATTGGTGCCACATCAGTGGAGGCCACTTTGACCTACTACTCCACCATCATGCTCACTCTGCATCATTGTGTAGCTTCCTCTACCCAGAATGCCTTCTACATAGTGAAACTTTCTAGAAACTTCTACTGTTCTTGGTCCATATCCTTATCTGTTAGGCATGAGCCAACAGTCACAGATAGACTCTTTGTTCTGTGGCGGGTGATCAGAAGAGTCCCTTGGGCTCACACTGAGACCATCTACTGAGGAGTGGGCTTCATGCTGGGTTGACCTTCAGAGAGTTTCATTGCAAATCATCAGCTGTACGATGCGATTTAAAGCCTGCTTATCTAAAGTCACAAAGTAGTCTTTGTCACCAGTGTGCCTGTGAGAGCTGGAAGATGAGGTCCTGGACACCCAGTGTCCCCTTACCATGTCATTTTTACATTGTTTTCTTCAGCTGGTGGATTTTACACCAGCTCACAATGCCTTTGCATCTGGTCTGTGCTTCATCGGGATAAGCAATTCACAACCAGCTGTGGCATTTAGCTCTCCTTCATGGTTGGGACAAGTCCGAGACAACATTAATTTCCTGTTGCACCCAGGCTTGCTACCTGGTACAAGGCAGTCTGTCGATAAATGGTTGTTAATAGGTTGAACAGAATGAGTCAGAGACTAGATGAGCCATTCATTCTCAGACTTGTCTCTTATTAATCAAACCACCTTGGCCCAAATTTTAAAACTCCATGTCTCTTTTTTCCAAACTCAGAAATAAGATAATGATCATGCCCTATTCCTGGGATCATAATACATTGTTTACCAAGGGTGGGTGGGTGGACAGATGGATGGATGGGTGGATGGATGGATGGATGGATGGATGGATGGATGGAAAAGATGAGTGGATGGGTAGATAAATATTCAGGTTGATGGATTATCAGACTAAGTTGTTTGCTGAAATAATTTTACAACATAACTAAGAGAGATGTAAATCACTACCCTTAACTACCATCCATTCACACAGTATATAAAGCGGTCCAAACTCAAAGCCATCTTTCATGCCAACACCGGTCACTTCCAGCCCCAGGCCTGCTCTCAAGTCTCCCCTAAGCCACCACATACTCTTCCTCAAAATGAAAGCGGAAAGAAAAAGACAGGAGTCAGAAAAGGGGGAAGAAAATTGGAAGGCTGGAAAAAGTACAAACGCATACAAAAATTGACTCAAAGCTGAGTCTGGGCACAGGACTTTTGAAGCCACTGTCATTGTGCCTTAACCCCTTCTTCTCCTCCGCCTTCCCAGAAGCAGCCTGCAGGCCTGAGGTTTTGTAGTGCCGAAGGTGGTACAGACAAGATCTCTAACTCCTTTCCCCTTCTTCACTCAGCTTTGAAGGCAATCTCTCATCTCGATAGCTCAAAGGCAGGTAGCTGGAGAAGCACACTGCAGAAAGAGCCCAGCCCCAGGTTCCTGCCTCTAGCCCACCGGGGCTCACTGCTTTCCCCAACCAGTATCACTCACCTGTGGCTAAAAGGCTCAACCTGCCCCCTGAAAACCCTGTTCCTCCTTTTCAGGAGACTCTCTGTGAACCCCAGAGACTTCAGCCCCTCCTGGGCACCTCATATCAGCTGAGTAATCTCCCCACCCCCACCCCCACCCCCGCCCCCGCCCCTGCATTCTGACACACAGCTGCTGCGAGGCCTGCAGTGTTGATAGATGAAACTTTGGATAAGATTGCATGGTTTTGAATATCTTGATGACATATTTGTATGAAAAGTCTTTTAGAGGAGGGCCTAATATAAATGCACGGAAACGCTTCTAATGATGAGCATTTGTCTGCCGACTTGTTGGAGAAATTAGCATTCATGTGTCTCGGATGTCATTTGCATTTGTATGTAGGGACCAACTTTTGAATAATCATTTCTTCCAGCCCAGAAGAGTTAACCATTTATTTTGAACGCTGCGCTGCAGGCTTCCCTTCCCAGGCAATCTGGCAGGCTCTGTGATGTCCAGAAATGGGCAACAACATTTTCAGCATTTACTCCACCCCCTCAGCTCCGCTGGGCCCTCCTCGGTGGTCCTCAGAAGAAGCCAGCTCCTCTGACAGCCACTCACTTGATGCTCTTTCTCCTGGGCCTCATCCACCTCCAGAGAGCATCTCTTTTGGTCCTGTCAACTTCAGTTCTTTCTGCAAGCACCAGCCCACTCAGGATAGAGTCTGAGACATCTCTGGTTAAAAGTATACTCAGAATTCTTTCCGTAAAGACATGAAGCCCGCCAGAAATAACGCTCATGGGAAGCACTGGCATGTGGAGGCGGTATAGATCCTATTTCTGCCAAAGTCTCCAAAAGGTCCTAAAGTTTCTGAAAGGTTGAATTCTAGTGCAACTATCCTGGTGCAAATTCAAGTTACACAGAAAGAGGGAGAAAGTCCTGGCACAGAGCCACAGGGTTAAGCTCTAGCACAACTCCTGTGTCCTGTAAAATCCAGGATATAAGTTCTTCTCTCCAGGTAGTCATGCTTCATCTAATTTGAGGAAGAGGTAATTTCTCCAATGAAGAGAACCCCAGTATTGTCCCCAGAAGTACCATTTCTACCACATCCCCAAGACCTACTGGAGCTCCTAGAAATGTGTCTGCAGGCAGTGAAGGCTCCTAGGCTGCCTGCTCTTAGGGTCTGGGACTTCTGGAGGTTTGTGGTGAGGGGACTGGGCTGCTGGGTGTTTCCTGAGATTTCTTCAGTTCTGGTCACCAGGATGACAGTAAACGTCTACACATCTCATCCTGGGAGGTTCTACATCCACGCTTGGTCAAACTTGACTGCTCTGATCAGGACACAAGGTTCAAGGCCAAGAGAGAACCACAGCGTGGCTCTGCTCTGGAACCTAGCACCGTGAATGAATGATAGAGGCGTATGAATAGTAATCAAGGGATGAATTGGGGTGCTGATGTTGAGTCGTGGTACAGGAGCCCATGGTGCTCCTAGGGAGGGAAACAGACGTGCAGGCGGTCTGTGGGCAAAGGTACAAACACGAACAGCAATGAGGGAAAGACAAATGCCAGCAGAGGAGGCTTGATCTCTGACTCTTTTAGCCAAGTGCCACATGGTATTACTTCAGTGAATCCTAGACTCACTGCTGGGAGCTAGCAACTCCCATCCTTACAAGAACTTGGGCATGGGAGGAAAAGAGGATGTTTAGAATCCCTGGGACCTTAAGCCAAGGATGCTAATGTCCAGGTACCTCTATCTATCTATCATTCCTCTCCTCTCCGCTGTCTTTCCTTGCATCCTGGGTTACTCAATTAAGTCATTACTTCCTAGAAGTCCCCTCTGCAAACAACCACAGTTGGAGAAGGGGGGGGGCGGGCTTTGAACTCTCCTGTGTGGATCTGAAAGGATTCGGCCTTTTAGAATCCTTAAGCCCCGGAGGACCAGAGATGAGGGTGGCCTGACTTGTGATTAAAAAGGGAAACATGAATCGGGGAGAAAAAAGCAAAAGAAGCCCAGGCCCATTGAGCTTTTCCCACGGTGCTGCTGTGATATGTATTTCCATTTGCTGTCAACAGAGATACCTTCTGGAGGGCAAGCAGACGTTCAGCTCATATCTTCAGCCCGTATCTCTCTGGTGGTGATGCAACTTGGCACCTGTCCCAGGGCATCCTGTACTCTCGTTCCCGTCCCTGGGCCTCTGGCTTGACCCTGCAATCCCAGGAATATACGTGTTCGGAGACTGGAATTCAGGGCACGGTCAGACACAAATCAATGACCCAGCTAATGTTTGTGGGATGGATGGACTCGCCACTATAGAATGCTTGTTTTCTATAATCCACTCACCATCAGTCGGTTACATCTATGCTGTCTGTCTCTCCTCTCTCTCTCTCTCTCTCTCTCTCTCTCTCTCTCTCTCTCTCCTTCTGCCTTTCTCTTTCCTTTCTCTCTGTCTCTTTGTCTCTCTGTCTCTCTTCTGCCTCTCTTTCTCGTTGGCAAGCAATAAGGGAGGGAATTTCATGACCCAGTTTCCCGGAAACTTTTTGATTTGTTTCCATCTTTCTGTGAGCAGCGAGTCCTTCAAGCTCTCTGCCGCCATGTTAATATCTGCAGTGATGCTATCTGGTGCTTCTGTCTCCTGCCAGAGACAACGCCTGCTCCCAGAGAGTTCCAGGCCTTGTCCCACCCTCTTTATGTCTGTTAAGGCAGGTTGGGAAAGGCAAAAACTTATCCTCCTTAAAGCTTGAAGGATTTTTTTTTTGTCTGTCCCAATCAATACACCTTGAGAAAAAAAAAATAAGTCTTTTGCCAAACTTGAAAGTCCCTGTTGGGATTACTGGTGATACTCTGCAGAGCCTGGAGCATCACAGGAGTAGGGGCCCATGCCTGATAACCTGATTATCAAGTGGTTAAAAAAAAAAAAAGACTATGTCTATTCCTCAGGATAAGAGCAGCTCTGGGTGCAGAATCTTCCGGAATCACTCAGTACTGCTATTATGGTGCTGTGGCTGCTTTGGTTTCTTAGTTTGATGGAATTGGTTTGTTGATCAGAGCAAAAAAAGTCAGTAAATGGACATGCCGGAAGTTCATGGGCACATAGAATGCATACATGTGTGTGTGTGTGTGTGTGTGTGTGTGTGTGTGATTTATGCTTCATTATAATGTTCCCTCACCCTCAACATTAGCAATTTGTTTTAAGTATTACCAACCCTCTGAGGATCACAGCACTGCGATTTCAGTCCTGGAATTTAAAATGAAGGAAAGGTGTGTGAGTGTGCATCCTCACTCCACCCACCTGAAAGATTGATGTCCTTACAGCTTGGATCATATGACTTACTGATGTAAGGAAGATATGGGTGAAGTTGGTGTGTGGGAGAGGCCCAGATCTGTGCGTCTCTGAAGGACCCTGAAAAGAGACACCTCAGAGAGGCAGTCTAATCTTCTATCCCGGTGTTTGGGGCTTGAAGCTGATTAGGAAGATTGTAGGAGGGCAGTTAGCTGCTATGCACAAGGTCAGAGCTTCCCTCCCCCCCACCCCACCCCCCGACCCCATGCAAAAGGAAATAGGTCCTGTGGGTGAGCCCAACTGCCAATTCTGGAAAATTCTCTTTTGGAGATGATTGTTAACCATGTCAAAGACTGGAGGCATATCAACAACCTTAGTTCCATTTAACTTTGTGTTTTGTGGTGTGTGTGTGTGTGTGTGTGTGTGTGTGTGTGTTCTTTTGAAGTAGGATCCCACACTCATTCTGGAGCTTGCTGTTCTCCTAGACCAGGTGGCCAGGAAACCTGGGACCCTCTGGTTTCTGCCTCCTAGCACTGGGATTATGGGAATTCCTCAAAGAATTAGACTTGTCTGTGGGCATTTTTTTTTCTTTTAACATGCACGCTGTTCAAACCCAGGCCCTTGGGCTTTTGCTTCCAGAACTCACTAAGCCAGCTCACCAGCCTTTGTCTAGTGTCTTTCTCTCTCCTTTTCCTGAATTCAACCTATTCCCTTCTCTCCCTTCCACACCGCGCTCTTGGAAGCAGAGTTAGGCAGACATGTGGCTGTAGCTTGACTCCATCCTCAGGAATTTTTGAGAAGCTGTGAAGTCACAGACCTCTGCCCCTAGGGGTGGAATAATACATTTCCTTGGGGGCTGGTTGAGATCTCGCCCAGTGAGTTCCACCTATCTTGGCACAGGATGAGTGACCACGAGAGAAGCTTGTCCTGCAGCAAGTTTGTCCTTGTGAGCCATCTCTTCCACACCCACTTACCTTCCCGACATCTTAGCGCACAGTATGTCACGTTACCGGTCCTCATCCCAGCCCAGTCCGGCTGCTGAACTGTGTAGGCCTGCCTTTACATCCCAGTCACCCATATACAGTTTTTAAAAAACACGAACAGATACTGTGGTGATGTGCATGAGATCACGTTGCTGGGGAAGTGGAGAGAGGAAGAACTCTCGGGTTTGCTAGTCTTATAGAAAGACTGCGTTCTGGGCTCATAAAGAAACCACGGTCAGAAGATAATGTGAAGAGCAGCCAAGGGAGATAATGTCAATCTCTGGCCTCCATATGTTCCTGCACATATGAACACACACACACACACACACACACACACACACACACACATACACCAAAGCAGGGGAGGAAAAAAAAACAAGGAAGAAGGAAAAACAAGGACAGAAAGCCATGGAGCTACAGAGGGGAGACCAGAAGCAGCTTTCCTTTATCAAGAGACTCATAATGTACCAAAGACTTTCTAATCAGTCCTGCAGATACTCTGGGTCCCCGCTAAGCTCCACATCCACCTTCTTTTGACTGGCAAAAATTCCATAGGTAGGTCCACCGTGTTGGATTTAGACTCCAGGACACCATGAATAACACACAGAAAGACATGACACCCCTCCCCGCTATTTCCCAGCTCCACTTTGGGATTTCTTCTCTACCCAACGTGGAATCTAGCATGGGGGAAGCCACTTCCTCTGATTCCGCTTATCTCATAGTAGCATCTGAAGGTTCCAGCAGATCGGCGCCAGGTGTGATGCGCCGTTGGGCTGACTGCGTGACAGCTTCAAAGAGTCTGGGATCCAATCCGCACGGGGCTCAAAAGGTATCAGTTGGTCTGGGGATGTAGCAAATCGTACCTTTCCACTGTCTAAATTTGCATGGGTATCTACTGAAAGTTGCTATGGTGATCCATTTCACCAGAAGTTTCCGCTGAATCATCCTTACAGAGAGACCAAAGCCCAAGTATGGTGAGAGGACTCAAAGTCCCACAGACAGAGGAGGCAGCTCCAATGTTCGCTTATGACTCACTGATGGCGGTGTGTGGGCCCAGCTGGGAGGAAGAGGAAATCTCTGTGGCAGGTGTCACTCTCAGCTGGAGAATTTTAACCCAGCAAGACGTACTGATATGGCCTCGGGACCCAAGAAGGAAGCGTACAAGCTCCTTCCGGGAAGTGTTCTGATCACCGGGCCTTCCCAGCCTTCAAGCTCCTAAGGGAACGATCAGAGATCCAAAGACCGCGAGTCTGTGATGAGCACCTGTGGTCAGGTAGATTACTCAGTATCCAAACAAAGATGCAAAGAGAACAGTAAAGATACTTAAGTGACACAAGGAAGAAGCCAGTAGAAGGGGCGCTGGACAAGCGGCCACAGAGGCAGGGCTGTACTGGAGAGAGGACATGAGTACAAAGCAGTGACATTGCAGTGACCTGGCTGGAGGTTGTAGTACCTCTTAACCTCAGCACTGACTTCCTTAGGCCAAGAACTGGAAAAGCCTGTGAGAGGAAGAAGGTGAATCCATGCTGTGGCACCCAGCGCAGAGCCTGATATGGGCCTCAGCCTCAGTTACTCTAGACTTCTTTCTCTCCACTCAACAAACTGCTAACGGCTGCTCCTCTTGGCTGTGAATCATACGTTGGATCTGAAGGCCAGGCTGTTCATTTATGCCACTGAAGATTTAAAAACGAGCTGTTAAAAAGAGTCTTTTAAAGCCAACGTTATAACGGGCCTCTGTATATATCTTCCCTTGGCATGCTATAGTGAACATGTCTGCACTTACCTTTGTCAACACGACCACCTGTGTACACCAAGCAGCCCAGCTGGGTCTTCGTCTGCCTCCTGAAGACCCTTAGAGGATGTCACTGGGTTTGGGGTTGAAGATGATTAGTCACTTGAAACAAAACATGGGAATCTCCAAAGGGAATAAAACCGGGGAAGACTGTTATGGTATTGTTAAAAAAGAGAGACTTTGCTTTCCAAATTGATAATGATCTTTAAAAACTGCATAACAATATTCCCATGAGTGTAGAGAGATGTTACTTTTCTAGAAAATTCTTGGTAAAAGAAAGCCTTAAAACATTTGCAACGTTTTACCTAGAAATACAGGGTTGTTTGTTTGTTTGTTTGTCTGTTGTTTTTTTTTAATAGCGCTAAATCCTATAGGGCTCATTCTGGGCTTTGTGTGTGCTGGATTTTGACACCCACCTGTTACCCTGTTATACTGTGATCCCTAGTTTTGATATATGCCATAGAGAAACTATCAGATCTCCATCAATTATATTCAATAATACACACACACACACACACACACACACACACACACACACACATCAAAACAACAGGCTTTTTTTTTAAATCTGAAAGGAAATTTACTGTTTTCAAATAAACAAAATGAATGAATTACTTTAAAACCACACAGTTGGGCTGGAGAGATGGCTCGGTGGTTAAGAGCACCGACTACTCTTCCAGAGGTTCTGAGTTCAATTCCCAGCAACCACATGGTGGCTCACAACCGTCTGTAATGGGGTCTGATGCCCTCTTCTGGTGTGTCTGAAGGGAGAAATGGTGGTGTACTCACATGCATAACATAAATAAATACATCTTTAAAAACAATAAAATAAAATAAAACCACACAGTTAAATTCTATATAACCAATGAAAATATGCCGCCAGAATCTTCGATGGCCCAAGGAATGTTGACATATTCAGAAGAAAAAATGGGAAGTATAAAAGTCTATCAGGCCTGATATCAACTATTATGGTATTAATTATATTTTGTATAAATTGTATAATTTGCATATTTTTTAACAAGACTGGGCCCAGTCTTAAAAGATGAATTGGACTCTAACTACAGAACTGTGCTGGTCTCCAGAAGAGCTAGCTGCAATCACTAATTCAGGAGGCATCTGCATGATGCATAGCCAGGGCTGAGCTGGACTGGAGTTCTTCTGGACTCAGTATTCCCTCAGGGCCCATGGCTGCTCCCAGTTATACCAAGGTTTCAGATGACCTTCTCCCCTAGGACTCTCATTCACCAACAATACCAAAGGTTCCAAAAAGATTGGCTACAAGAGCCACACCTCCAGGGAGGTTACTAATGCACATTACACTGAACCATACAGCCTGGTTTAAAACACACACACATACACACACACACACACACACACACACACACACACACACACGACTGTTAGATAACACACACTGGATGCTGGAGAAACTGCTCAGTTTGTAATATGCTTGACTTATAAACAGAAGGTCCTGAGTTTGAGCCCTAAAATCCAACCTAAGAGAACTGTCTCTGGGATGTGCATTTTTAATCTTAACACCGGGGAAGAGGGGAACAAGAGGAGCCATGAGCTCACTGGTCAGCCAACCTAGGATAGTGAGCTCCAGGCCAATGAGAGACCCTTCCTCAGAGAGAGAGAGAGAGAGAGAGAGAGAGAGAGAGAGAGAGAGAGAGAAGAAGAAGAAGAAGAAGAAGAAGAAGAAGAAGAAGAAGAAGAAGAAGAAGAAGAAGGAAGAAGGAGAAGAAGGAGAAGAAGGAGAAGAAGGAGAAGAAGGAAGGAGAAGAAGAAGAAGAAGAAGAAGAAGAAGAAGAAGAAGAAGAAGAAGAAGAAGAAGAAGAAGGAGAGAAGAGATGGGCAGAGCCTGAGGAATGACAGGTGACAGCAGAGCTTGTCTTCTGACATTCACACAAACACATGCACACTTCTTGCACACCTGCACCTGCACACAGGAAACACACACACACACACACACACACACACACACACACACACACTGAAGACTCGAGCAGCAGTGTCTACCTGCACGTCCTTAGAAGCTGTGTGGGCTGGAATAGGGATCTTATCGTCTCCGAGTTTCAGTTTCCATACCTACAACCAGAAGAAGAAGAAGAAAAAAAAAACACACAAAGGTCCCATGCAGCGCTTTGCTGTGGGGATGGAATGAGTGTCCACAGCAATAGCAGAAGCTTTCTACTGCTGACGCGGCAGCGTAAAATGACACCCACCTGCTACCCCGTTACCCTGTGACACAGCCATTCTGGAGATGAGAAACCAAGGTGGGCTTGATAGAGTCTCTCCCAGGTAGGGACTTCCAAGGTCAAGATTAAGGTGTCTGCTAAACTGGACTCTAAAGTCAAGGGTCTGGGCAAGAATCTCCTTCCAAGCTCCTGGAGACTGTTGGCAGAATTCCTTTGACTGTATTTGCAAAAAGGTCCCATTTCCTTGCCAGATCTTTCCCTTCTAATAAGCACCCTCAGTTCCTGTTGTGTGTTGGGGGGGGCGTGTCACGTGTGCATATGTATGGTGTGTACGTGCAGCGTATGTCCATTTGTAAGGCTGGGATGCCTGCACTGAGGCACAAGCACAGAGGCCTGAGAAGGACCCCCGGGAGCCCTGCTGCTCTCCGCCATATTCCTTGAAACAGGGTCTCTCACTGAACCTGGAGCTACCCTGGGAGCCAGTAAGCCCCAGGAATTCTCCTGTCTCTGACCTCTAAAGTGCTGGAGTTATAGACACACGTGGCTACAAGGAGCATTTTTTTTATCTCCAATAATTTTCTTTATTTACTTTACATCCCGATCACAGCCCCCCACCCTCCTCTCAGCCCCACCCATTCTTACAGTTCCTTCCCATTGCCCCCTCCCCTTCTCCTAAGAGAAATTAGATTCCTTCCTTGGGTATCCACAGTCCTCCACTCTGGGATAGTGCTGAGGATTCAGGCCCCAGTCCTTATAATTACACACCAATTGTTCTTGTCCCCTGATCCAGCTTCCCAAGCCCCCTACCCACCCAAACACACCTATATCTCAACCTATTAATACATCTGTCTAACTCCCCATTTCTGCCACTACGTGGAGAAACCCTCTGTCTTCAAAAGGCTCATGGGTTCTATTAGACAATCCCGCAGAACTTACCATAAAGTAAACTGATCTGCCACTCTGCAAAGTCCCTTTGACATCACCCTAGAAGTAGCATTCGAGAATAGCAGTCACTTAAACACAAGGGTCAGAGATCCTGGTGGTCTTAGAATTCTACCTAATGCAGTGGTTTTATACAGACCTGGTGTTTGCTATGCACCAAGCTGTGCTCTACATACGGGGACGCCTAATCTCCTAAAAGATCTGCAGCAAAGGTGTCTTTGACATGATGTCCAAGGTGTTAGGGAGATAGGAACATCTACTCAGAATAACAGTATGTTCCACACAGACTGAGTTTGGACTTGCATGTAACGTCATTCACCATCTTGCAATCTTGCTCTGGCACCTACCTGAAGCAGAAACCTGTTCCCCAGAGCTCGTCTACCACAGGTGTCCAAAAAGCGCTCACTGACGTCTATGAACATCTTCCCAGACACTGGCTTGATTAAAAAAATAGTAATAATATAATTGAACAACTGATTTCCAATCCAGGAATGCAAAGAGAAACACTTCCAACTGAGCAATCTTCAATGTTTTTTTTTTTTTCCTCTTGGCCAAACAACACTGTGATAATAGATCCAGAAATTAAAATAGAGAAGTAAGTGGATAGAGAAGACTGATACTTACCCTGGGTGGGAAAAGCACACATGCAAAGCCCTGGGATGGGGAGGAACATGGTGAGGCACCGAAAGAGACAGTGAGAAAACTGAGCTTTGGCTGGAGTACAGACAGCCACGCTGTGGGGTAAATTAGGATCAGAGTCAGGCACCAGGCTGGCAATGTAAGGAGCAGTTCCTACTTTCTCTCTCTCTCTCTCTCTCTCTCTCTCTCTCTCTCTCTCTCTCTCTGTGTGTGTGTGTGTGTGTGTGTGTGTGTGTAATTGTCAAAAGACAAATATGATTAAATTAACAAAATTAAACGACGTTTACGGGGCCTTGTGGGATGGCTCAGCTAGCAAAGATGCCTGCTATAAGCTGAGGATTATAGTGCCATCCTCCCAGACCAACACAGTGGAGAAGAGAATCAAATCCCGCAAGCTGTCCTCTGAGCTTCTGAAGTGCGCATGTGCGCTCGTGCGCTCGTGCGCATGACCAATGAAATAAGATGCAATACAAAAACATATTGTATATGATATCCACCCTGTTAAAACGGGGTCTGTTAAAGATAGTGGGGAAGGAAAGGAAGTGGTAGGAGTTTTTTTTTTTTTTTTTTTTTAAAAAAGAGGACTGCACGAGAAAGAGAAGACAGAAACCCTAACCTTTCTAACTTACTCTGGATCCCCCCAGAGCTGTACCATAATGGGGTGTTGGGTGCCTAGATAACTCAGAATCACACTGGACAGTTAGAGTCTGTTCAGTTAAGGTCAATCGGTAGCATAAAAGCATGCACCCTGTGTAGGTGATTCTTAAAGAACTATGGAACAAACAGAGTGCTTATAAATGCAAGAGGAAAAGGAGGGAGGGAGGAAGATAGGGAGGGAGGGAGGGAGAAAGGAAGGGAGGGAGAAAGGAAAGAAGGAAGGGCAGGCGAGCTGGCGGGCATACTCTGAGTTTGGCGGACACAGAAAATCACCCAGGATCATCTCGAACAGCATGAAGACATTCTGCCACGAATCCCCTCCAGCCCCGCAGTGTGAAGTTTTAATTAATACAGCTATTAAATAAGGTTTTGTCCCACAGTGTGAGAGCGCCTAGGGTGAGCCTGGCTGCTCGGCTCTGGAAGGCAGCCAGCGCCACAACCCCAGGAACTCTTACTGCCAGCAAATCCCAAAGTTGTCCAAAAATCTCCGTCTCTAAGCACTTTCACCTGGAACCTTCAGCTTGCTCTTGGGATCTTTATGTTTCCCCCATGCGGGCTTCCTCTGGCAAAGCCCTCAGCTTCCGGTCCCCACTGGTTTCCGGAAGCAGAGAGATGCTGGCTGGTGGCTCCGCTTTGTTTTTGTTTTTTGTTTTGTTTGTTTGTTTTTTTAAATGCTGCTGTGTTTATGATCTTAGCACTTACCGGAGCACCATCAGGCCATTGGAACAGCAGCCCTGCAACCTGTGGGATAACCCAGGGAAGATGGCCCCTGGGGTCTGATGGATGTAGAAATGACTCGCTGAATCACCAGCGCCTGCTTCCAGGCCGCCTCTAAAGGGTTTGGATAAGTTTCTTTGAGTTTTAATTAAAATTTTAATATGCATCGTGGAAATTTATTGATTCTGTTGTGGCGGGGTCTTGCATTTTTGAATGTTTTTAGCCAACTGTATTTTCATGGGAGTTCCTGATGGGAGCCCTAATCTCACCTTCCAAGAAGGAATAGCTCTGCAAGATCCCCAGAGCACCCCAGATCAGGATGGGGACCTGCCTTGGAGCATCTGGGCTTCTCCTTACATCTCAGAATAGGTTCTAAGGCTGACCACAGAGGAAGATACAAAATGTTGAAATTTGTGCAAGATTCTTAAAATTAGACCCCGTTTGTCACGTCTCTCTCTGTGACAACCCTTTCTCCTTTCTGTTTCCATGGCTACCTAGGCGTCTAATTCTTTGGAAGGATGTGCTAAACAAATGGAAGTTTCTGTTAGGACAAATATTCTACAAGGGCTGAGATTATATAACTGAATTGAGATACTGGGGATTGTACTGGGTTGGTGCTCATGGAAGAAAGTTCTAGAAAAAAAATGAAGAATTCCAGTCAATTAAATACTCTTGTTAACTTAGTCATCCCTTTGGATTCCAAATCCATTGCTAAGTAAGATTCTTCCCAATAATGTAAGGGTCATTTCCTGCCCTGTTAAAAGGGAATTGAAGAACGTCTTTTCTGTGAACAGGTACTGGCTACTTTGAGCTCTAATATCCATTGATCAAGACAATAGTTTTAGGGTGTAGTTCTCAGCTGAACAATTTCGTCTCCCTGAGGACATCTGGACATATCTGGACACATTTTGATTTGTTATAACCTGGGGGTAAGGGAAGATGCTGTGGGGTGGGGAACAGAGGTGTTGCTCAATTCCCTTCAGGGAACAAATGATTATTTAGCCTAAACTCTTAATACCGCTGTAAGGAACCCAGAAGCAGAGGTGATCTGCAGCAAATGGTCAGGTACTAGATTGCCCATTGCATCAATTACTTTCCTCAATGGGGGGTAAAATGTACTATGAAAGCAAGTTAAGGAAGGAAGAACCCTTGAGCTCATGGTATTTAAGGGTACAGTGGAAAGGGTATGGGGTTGGGAGCATGAGGCAGCTGGCCACATTGCAACCGTAGTTAGGAAGGAGAAAGACACAAATATTCATCCCATGGGGTAGTATCCACGTTCCTAATGAGTAGTTCACTCTTCAATTAAACCCTTCTGGAAACTCCCTCATAGACACACCGTAGGATACTCCTGTCAAGATGAGATTGGCATGAACTGTCACACCAGCTGAAAGGAGGGAGGAAAGCAGGAAAGTCTCTGCTGTGGAAATCTGATAAGGGCTCTGCCACCAACTACAGGTGTGACCTTGAGACACAAGGTCACACGCTAATGCAATGGATTTGGTTCACAGTCGTATTCATTCATTTGCCCTGGTTCTGGGAAATGGCATGTTCCACCTTTGGTAGAGTAAAAAAGGAGTGCTGTGAAGTCCTGTACCAGGAGAGAGGTGGTGTTCCAGGGAGACCAGAAGAACTAGAAGATCACCCACAAGCTTCTAATTCCAGGAAGTTCATGGCTCACACAGTGAAAAGTGTGGACCAGTAGAGGCTTCAAACACCAGCTTTCTCAGTACACCACCCTTCTCCTTACCCACCAAACAGTTTCTCCGTGTATTTGTTGGGTGGGAAATTTTGCTTCTTTCCATCAAGGTGAGAAGACCTAGCCAAGAAGAGAGTAAGCAATGAAGGATCATTATGTAGCTCTAGGAGAATATAGCAACCCTAGGTCATCCCTTCAGTGACTGAACTGTACCCTAAGCTGTAACCCGGTGATTCTCCTAGTAGATATAAATCCAAAAGAAAGGAAAAGACAGTCACCCAAAAGTTTGGGCCATGAACAATCTCAGCAGCACTGCTCACAGTAGCCAAAATGTAGATGTAACCTACAAGTCAACCAAGAAACAAACAGATTAGTGGTATGGTTCAGTGGCACAGCACGGATAGGGCTTACATGAGGCCCTGAGTTCAATCTCCAGTACCCCCAAAATGAGAGGAATAAACAAGACAAGCTGTATATAGCTACTTTTCGGTTGCTATGATAAAACGCCAAGGCTGAAGCAACGTAGAACCAAAAAAAAAAAAAAAATTATTTATTTTGTCTTATGGTTCCAACAGGTTCGAGTTTAATGACAGAGACTATGGCAGAAAGCAGTAGGCATAGTGGATGGAACTGGTGGCTCAGAACTTACAGCTTCCACTGCAAAGATAAAGCAGAGAGAGTGAACTGGAAGTGACTTCTCGAGGGTTTAAACTCTTAAAGCTCGCCCCTAGTGACAACACATTCTCCAGCAAAGCCACACTTCCTAAACCTCCCCAAAGAATATCACTATCTGGAGACCAAGGGTTCAAATGCCCAAAAGTAATGGAGGACCTTAAAGCATCACAGTGTGCATTAAGAGAATAGAATACCATTAACCCTAAGAAAGAACAAAGCCCTGGGTTAAGCCTCAAAGATGTCACACAGCAGAGAGAGGCCAGCCACAGAATGATGTGTGTTGGGGGTGTGCTTTCATTTCTCTGCATCTACAGAGAAAAAAATGTTGATCGGTGGGTGCCTAGAAAGTGACAGCCAATAGAGAGGGAGATTTCAGTGAGAATAATGAGAGTGCCCCAGACTGGCACAGAGGTCCTGGTTCTCAGTCTTGGGAACGTCTTAATGAACCACAGAATTACACCTTTCAAATGGGTGTGTCCTATTATTGGTATCTGACCTACATGTCAATAAGGATGTCTTTTTCCTGTGGTCTGTACATGGACGTGTGTGATGTGATGTGATGTGTGTGTGTGTGTGTGTGTGTGTGTATATATATACACTCCCTCTTATACTTGTACAAAGGCCAAAAAAACAAAAGGTATCCTGCTGTATAACTCTCTACCGTGTTCTTTAAGATGGAGTCTCTCACTGACAGCCAGAAAGCCCTAATGAGTCCTGTATCCAGCCCCAAGTGGTTTGCACCGCCACACTTAGTTTGTCATGGGAGTGCTGGGGATTTGAACTCAGGTCTTCCTACTTGTACCGCAAGCACTCTTAGCCATGGAGCCATCTCCTAGGCAGAAGGCTATCTTTTAAAGCAACATAGAGTGGGAAATGACAAAGGCATCTGACTTGACTTCACATGAACATCCCTGTTCTTGAGTCACTAGGTTCCATGACAATTTGCTTGAAATTGAAAGAGAAATAAAATTTGGGAGACGATATTGCTTGGTGAAATATATTTAAACATGTTTCTTTTCGGTCAAACTTTCCAGTCCTCTTGGCTATTAAACTGTTACCTTTGACCCCCAAAGACAAAGCAGGCAGGCTTGGGTCCTCGAAGTCTTGGTTTCTGGTGGAAAGGGCGTGGTGTGACTTGTGGCAGCTGGCTTCCACAGACAGTCCTCAGTGTACACAGAGAGAAGTGCTCTGTTTCCTTTACTTAGAAACTTATCTAACCTCTTCATCCACACAAGTGTGACTTCTGGTAAAATCTGAAATGAAGAGAACATTCTTTTGTGCTGATGAAAAATGAAAATAGAAAAAGAAATGAAGAAAGACCCAGGGACACATAATTCATCATGAGAAGATGTCAAGTTTTCCTGTGTCATCTTTTGGAGGGGGGTGAGGAGAGAGTTTAATCTGGTTTACATTACAGTGAGGGAGAATGAACACACTTTGGTCCTTATAAGAGACTTCAGGGCTGGAGCAGGAATTGATCAGCCTTCCTCCATGGATGTTGAGACAAAGAAGGTTCCCTGAGACCCAGAAACTATCCATAGTACACACCCTTATATCCTCTATGGGGTCTTGTTTTCCAAATCATTGACTTCATTCATTGATCCAATCACTCATTCATGTATTTATACATCTATCCACTTATCCACCCATTCATCCATATATTCATCCATCCATCCATCCATCCATCCATCCATCCATATATCAATCCATTCATTCATTCACTTAGTGCACTCTTTGCTATTGTACCCTTTTTGGAAAATGGAGTTAAGACACTGTTCATGCCCTCAGAGAGCTCATGGATCTACGGAGAGACAGATGGTAGTTATTAATTAACTCTGTAAAGGAACAGTGGGAAGTGGCAGGGAGCACTGGTTGGGAGGAAAAGGCTGAGGGGCTTTAAAGGAGACTGGTGTACTAGTCTCAAGTATCAGACGGTCCATGGAGCTCACACAAGGGAGTGTTTATCTCATTCAGTGGACAGCTGTACAGGAGGGTGAGGGGGTAACTTCAGATTTGATGTCCTAATTAGGTTCTGTCTTCAGTCACCAGTTACTTCTATTACTGCCCCCTTGTTTATTTGTGTGAGTGGGGGAAGGGCGCATGCGCGTAGACAACTTTTTGTATTTGGTTCACTCCATCCACTACATGGAGCCTGAAAACTGGTCAGGTCGTAGGCTTCGGGGCCTGGAAAAGTACATAAGGCAGACACAGGAGATGAGGGCAGAGAAGCAAATGACCTGGACTAGGATTTCCTTCATCTTCCGACATCATTAGGTCCGCACAGTCCAGATGTGATGGCACTCACCTTCAGTACAGGCACTGGGAGCCAGAAGCAGGTTATCTCTGTGACTTCGAGGCCAGCCTCAGCTACGTTATGTTCCAGGCTGGGCCTACACAGTGAGACCCTGTTTCAACAACAACACAGTCCACAGAAGAGTTTACTGACCTGGAGTTACTCTCCTGGGGTTTTTACAGTGTTGAGGTCAGGACTCATATTCTACCATGCCAAAAAAAAAAAAAAAAAAATGTGGTTTTGGGCAGATCTGGGCTCCCAACCAGATATAGTCACTGGCCTTGGCTTCCCAGCAGGCACGCCACTGAGGAGGCAGGTTTTGTTTTTGAAACCTATACTGCCACCCTCACACAGCACAGTCATTTTGAATCCTTGGTGTGGGTGGGTTGCTTGCCACAAGCTGGTCTGAACCTCAGGCTCTTCACCCAGGTAGCACTCTCTTGCACACCCCCTTAGAGATCAGCATGTCTACGCCTTCCACAGGATCTCTGTGTCCTCTGCCTACGGAAGTGGCTTGTTATGGTTCTCAATCATGGCTTTTCGGGTGGGTTTTGTGTGTGTGTGTGTGTGTGTGTGTGTGTGTGTGTGTGTGATTTTTGCCTTCTAGCTCGGGGGGGGGGGGAATGTATACAGTGAGTGTCTCCAGAGGAGAACTCAGAACTATGGTGACCTTCTTCATCCCAGGCCACCACCCAACTTCCTCGCCGCTGAGTGGCGAGAGATCAAGGAAGGAGCTGGCTGTCAAGACCTCTCATGGGAAAACTGAACGAATTTAATACTGAGGTTACAGAGAGAACATCAAGTGTGACACCTTATAGAGTCCACAGTGTAGACTGTCATGTTCTCACTGAGGAAGTTTCCCCTTTAAGCTCCAGCTTCAACCCAATTAGGGCTTGGCTAATTATTTTTGTGTATTGCACAACACTCAGGGGGAAAGGTCATTCTGGTATATAATTCTCTCTCCTTTTCTAAGCCACAAAACTGCCTCACTGGGACAGGTTTTAACTTCCGGTTCTCAGAAGCAAAGCAAGCTGAGTCACATGTTTCTATAAATTCCCCCTAAAAGCCTCAGGTTAATAATAACAGCAGTAGCATGCGTTCATCCATGGAACACAGGTGTTGGGCTCTGCCCTGGATCTCACCTGTCATGGAACCTCCGTGTCTTGCTTTGGTATGACATGGGCTCCTTACATCGTGTGGAGGTTGGCTAAGACTGAGGGGCCATTCGTATGGTGGGAGAGAATATAGAGACCATGCAGATAGTAGAAGAAAGCATAGGAGGCCACGCAGACGGTTGAGAAAGAATACAGACCCATCATTAAGAGACCTTGGACCTTGACCTCAACGAGGCCTTGGACAAGAATTTTTCTTTTCTAGAAGTTTCAAAGCAATTAGACAGGAATCATTATCTCTAATAGCAAACTACAGGTGACTTTGTGACTGCACTTACATGGACAGCTTGGACTACAGAGATGTTATTCTTGCAAGAGCATTGGTGTTTCCAAAGATGGGAGAAGGGAGAGATTCAGCATTGCTGGTTTTGAAGGATACCCTGTGCCAGAAATTACAGGAAGCACTGTCACACTTTCTCATGAAAATAGTTTTGGAGAAAAAAATAAATAAACGAACAGGCAGTTCTCTAGTTGAGAACGGATTTGTGCCCGTTCAAGAAAAAGTTGGCGATTTTATGCTGAGTGAGAAAAGCCCAGAGAGCTGGAAGGGCTCTTTCTGAAATTCTCCTGGGTGTCATTTTTATTCTTTTTGGTTTGGGATGGTTTGATTTTTTTGAGTCCCTGGCTAACCTCAGACTCACTGCATAGCCAAAGTTATCCTTGAGCCCTTTCCCAATCCTCCTACCCTCACCTCGCATGGGCTAGGATTATAGGCACGCATCATCATCCCTGGCCTGTCTGAGCACTGGATCCATCACATAGATTGGTGGAGAAATCTACAGTATCGAAAGATCGGTTAAAACAAGATGGAAACGCTGCTTTTCCCAAGCTCTGTGGAGCCTGAGGGCTGAAGGTATGTTGGGACCTACTTGGATCTATAGCTTATGTAGAGATATGTGCTCCTAGCCAAAGACTCCATGGTTCATCCAGTAAATTATGAAGCATGGTGCAGCCCACAGACCCAGCCTCATGTGTTCGTCCCAGTGCTTCCATCTCCATTCTCTGTCTCAACTCAGTACCAGTTTGAGCACAAGGTTTATCTCTGGCTTCATTCACCCTCCTTTCCTCTTCCTATAATTAGTCTGTCCTATAACATAATAATTTTGTGTTAAACCTCTACAGGCAAAAACTAAGCAACAAAGGCGCTTGCAGTTAGAACATGTCATTGGAAAGGTTCAGGTGATTGGCAGGTGGGATAGAACACGTCATTGGAAAGGTTCAGGTGATTGGCGGGTGGGATTTTATCCCTAGTAGCTTCAAGAGACCTGAAAGGTGAAAAAGATGGGGTGTTCATCGACAACTCATCTGACAGCTGTCTCAGGGAAGCCTGCTGTGCTCTAGGGCTGAGTTCAGAACACATCTTTACACCCTTATGAGAATGCTAGGTTCCACTCAAATTGGCTGGTTCTCATGGAAAGACCAGAAAGAAGCTCATGGAGATGAGCCACTGACCTGGACTTTGATCACTGAGATATAGACATAACAGTCAAGCCTTAGAGATGCTCAGAAGGGTTCCCAAGAGGTTCTGTAGTCTTTCGTAGGTGAGATGGGCCATGACAGTGCATTCAATATGTGGGCAATCTGTGTAGGTTCAGGGAAGCCATGCATATATGTGTTTATATATACACATATATACATATATGTGTGTATATGTAAGTAAATGTGTGTACATATATAGAGATAGATACACAACTACATATCCTATGAGAGTTTTACTTCTGGAAAACACCACCATAAAATGTAAAGTGATTTGGGGCATGAAGGAACATATCTATAACAAGCCTAAGGTCATTTTCACATTCCAGTGGAGCTATGCAACACGTTGTTACATTCTGCACATAGTAATGAGTGACTGGGTGTATGGACAGATGGATAGACGAGGGGACAGAAAGACAAAGGACCTGAGGGATGGGTGGGTGGATGGGTGGATGAATGTAGAAACAAACAGAAAGATAGACCAAATACAAGATGAATGGATAGATGGATACATGGATAGGTGGGCGGATGGGTGGATGAACAGATGAAATGGTATAGAGATGAAAAGCTTTTAACCTTTTATCCCTTGAGACTAGCATAAATCCTTACATACAGCATACTATCAGTTAGTGAAGATGTGCCCTATAATCTCCACAATGCCCACAGGTCACTCCTTTAAATGTCTGAGACTTGGAATGAGTTCAACATCACCTGACATACTAGACTATTATTGTCTGTTCTTCAAAGTTTGGCACATGTGGTTTTGTGCACAGAGCAGGCACATGAAAGTGCGTGTGAGGAACACTGCCATTCTTCAGAGTCTTTGAAAAAAATCTGCTATCACTAGTTTGGAACCCAAGAGTCAGGACAGGAAACTGCACGAGAACGCCTTTCAAGGTTCACCTTGAAATGGTCTGGAGAAGAGAAAAAACGTTGAGTCTTGCATTGACTGACCCCAATTCCTCGCTCACCTCTGTCTACATTTCAGACACAATGCATCACTCTCCAAGGGAAGTTAACTTCTGTGAGAGCAGCCTGGTGCTGAGGAAGCCTGGGACAATTAACCTGAGGCCCATCCTCATAGACAAATAATAGAGACAGAGTCAGATCCAGATGAGGCAGCACTCCCTTCTGATCACACGGGGTCTATGCCTTCCTTGAAGCAGGTTTGAGTCCTGCAAACCAGTGGAATGTTAAGGTAATGCAGGGCCTTCATTCCCCACCAGAGTCTTT
Source organism: Apodemus agrarius (assembly GCA_964023405.1). Lineage (NCBI taxonomy): Eukaryota > Metazoa > Chordata > Mammalia > Rodentia > Muridae > Apodemus > Apodemus agrarius. The sequence continues at coordinate 13,660,507 of OZ030024.1, forward strand.
ACAGTCTTCTACAGTGAGAAAGACTCTATGGTCTGCATCCCTTCTGTGCTCTTGGCTTTCGACGATTTTCTTCCCTTTGCAGCAATTTTTTTCTATAAAAACTTCTGGATTTCCAACTCCCTTCCTCTGAGAGAATTCCAATCTATTCCTATTTATGTAGGAACCCCTGGGAGCTTGGAGCTGATTTAACTGGAACCAGGGCATAGACATCAAACCTGAGATCCTGTGCCAGTCACCTACAGAGTGCAGGGACAAGGACAGGAGTAAAGGAGTATGTATGGAGAGACTCAGCAGGAACCAAGATACGGGAATGTTCTGTGTCTTGACTAGGGTAGGCACAATTTGGTAAAATCACAACATGCACACACAAACACTCACACATACATGCACACATATACATATGCACATCCACAGAATGAGAGAGAGAGAGAGAGAGAGAGAGAGAGAGAGAGAGAGAGAGAGAGAGAGAGCACATGAAACTCATGCAGGATGGGTAGGTGGGCTGAACAATTCCAGATTCCTGACTTATACTAGTGTACAGTTGTGATGAAACACATTGGCCTAGGAGAAGCTGGTAAAGGATCCAGATATGTCTAAGCTATTCCTTATAACTACACGGGGATCTTTACTCCAGCGTTTTAAATATTGAGATACATCTGTGTATGGTTAGTCACAAATGCCAAGCCACTGGGTCCACTGAACAGAGTGGAGGTGTGTCAGCTACTTAGCATTAAACAGACAAAGATGATCTCCCAAGAAAGGACTTCTCCCAGAAGAAAATAATGAGTCCACCAGTCTGTCAAGAAGGAAGGTGGGCTAAGGTTTACCAGGCAGTAGCTGGGGTCTGTGGGTATCGCTGTTAGAGCAGCAGTACGGATGTTGCTAACAGATGAGAGTCAGAGTCCAGCAGCTCCCAATCGCCAGCCCATCAATGTCTATGGGGAGATACATTCTAAGACCCCTGCTGAGTACCTGAAACCACAGATAGTACTTTACCCTGTACGCAAACACGAAAATCACAACTTTGGTAACCAATGGCAACCAAGTGATTAATGGGAAGGTAGCACAAGCTGTGCAGACACGCTGAAGGGAAAGATGATTCATACTCTAGGTGGGATGAAGTGTGGCGTCTCTAGATTTCATTATGCTATTCTCACTAGTGTACAGTTGCAAATATATACACTATATAATATATTATATATTGTATGTATATATACTGTATCCAGTCTATACAGTATGTATACTGTATATACAGCATGTGTACAGTAAATATATGTGTATTTATACAGTATATGTGTGTATACACACACATATATCCACATATGTGTATATGCATGTATATGTATATATACACGTATATATGTATGAATGTATCTATAGTATATATGTATATGTGTGTATATATTATAGATACATTCATACATATATATACATATATTTATACACACACACACACACACACACACACACATAACTTTTGGTGTTTTCCACCTAGCATTTATAGATCTTGGATGACTATGAAGAAAGTAAAACCAAAGACAAGGAAAGGCTGATTTATGTGCCTCATCTCCCTGAACAAGCCACTCCTGCAACTACTCTGTGCTTGCAGTACTCTTTCAGACCTAAAGGAACATCTGCTTTACTCTGTGACAGCACCCCTGTTACCTCTCACCCCTCTTTCTTCTATCCATCATTTATTCATTGAAAGCACTAGAACTTACATTTCTGACCATTCTCCAGATTCTTGGTTTGTATTACTACGGACTCATTTCTCCATCTCCTGCATCCTCTCCAAGCAGAGGCTTCTTACTGTATCACGACAGCATCTTCCTCACAACCAATTGCCCCTGGTCCTACTGGAGAGGAGGTACAAATGTTATTACTAGAGGGAAATTTTCTAGGAGTTCAGTGATTCTTTCAAATGACTTTGTACCAAACCCGACTTCCCCGGGAAACATAGAATGCAACGCGTGCAGGTGTGCACGTTCGGGATGGGATTCCACAGCCAACACAATGCACAGACTTGTGCAACAGCCACGCAGGACCGGCACTGCAGCTACTTGCAGCTCGGTTTTGGGGAACAGACCTCTCTCTGACAGTAAATCCCAATAAAGTTGGTGGGTGTTGCACTAATGACTCCACTCTGAGTCGCTCCTAAAGACCTGAAATCACACAAGGATTACACAGCAGGATAGAGGGAGGGATAGGTCAGCAGTTCTGATTCGACGGGAACCTGATTTCAGAAACAGTTCTCTAATGACTTTGATGCTTTGGCTAAGGGCTTCCCAATAACCCTGGGCTCCAAGAGGAGCCAGGAAGCAAGGGAATGTAAGGTTATTTATTATCTTGATATTTGTACCTGAGATAGCAGAAGAGAACAGTGGCTCCATCAATAACTAGAAAAAAAAACACAAACAAACAAACAACAAAAAAACAAAGCATGCTTGTGTGTGTGTGTGTGTGTGTGTGTGTACACGCAAGCACACGTGCACACCAGCATGTGTGGGTGTGGGTCTGTGTGCATGCGTGTGGGGGCGTGTCTCTGTGCGTGTGTCTATCTGTGAGTGTATAAGTGTGTCTGTCTGTGTGTCTGTGTGTCTGTGTGCATGTTCAGTTTGGCATATCGATGGGTATGTGCACATATACGTATACCTTCCTATGGAGGCTAGAGGTCAACCCAGGATATTATTCCTCAGACATCCTTCATCCTGTTTCTTGTGATTTAGCTAGAACTCGCTAAGTTGGCTACCAGCAAGCTGCAGGGATCTGCCTGTTTCTGCCGCTCCAGTGTTGGGATTCCAAGAGCCAAGAACCAGATCCAGATTTCTCCATGGGTTCCGGGGATCAAACCCGGTTCCTCGCACTTGCGTGGCCAACACGTTCCTAACTGAGCTCTCTCCCTTCCCCCTTTCCTCTTAGCTCCTGGAGGCTCAATCAAACCCTACAGGCAAAACGAAACACATTTGTGTGGCACCTACATCAGCTTGGGAATAGGTCTGCAGATTCCCAAAAGGTGAAACATCTTTTTACAAAGAGGAGGAGGAACTAAAATCTCTTACGTCTCACCCATTCCCTTTCTCCCTGTCTGTAAAGTAGAATTCTCCAGACCTCCCCCACCACGAGCATCCAGGAAGACCATGGCAGTGACACAGGGCCAGTATGGTACCACCGACAAATGAAATGCCAGGGTCTGGCATTTCCTTCCAATGCCTCCTTGAGTCCTTTGCTTTTTCTTTGGAGGCAGAAAGGAATACAGAAGTTTTATAGTAATGTGTTGTCATGGCTCTCAGATGAAAGGACTCATGCTGTGGACATGAAACAAGTCATTTGGTCAGCTTGATCACTGTGTGGGGGAGAGCACCTCCCTGAGCCCTGTACGGAGATGGCCTGCTTACCACTCACCTGTCAGGGTAAAGCCACGACCTCTGACTGGATTCTCTCATAGACAATTTACATGAGTCTCCACAGCAAACCGTCCTGTCAGGTCATGTCCGACTCTGCATTTACGATATGCCTTCTTGACCGTCTCCTTACGATGGATTGCAGAGAATTTTAAGAGTGTATGAACTATGCAGCCATGTCTAGAATCGTAACTGCTACGGTTTGCTCACCACATGATGTCAGAAAATGCCTCTGACTAAAGAAAAAAGAAAAGAAAAGAAAAGAAAAGAAAAGAAAAGAAAAGAAAAGAAAAGAAAAGAAAAAAACAGGCAGTGTCAGCTTTGTCCTTACTCAAATGGTTATAAGGGAGCAGTGTAGACATGACTGACGGCCCAGTGAGTTCAAACCAAGGCCAAGGCCTAGGTGAGTGTCAGATACCTGGTGCCTGTTAGTAATGTTTTAATTTGGTGGCAGGATCCATAGCGTCATTTAGGGTCCAGTTCCTCTGGCTCCATGAGAAAGGCTCAGAGCTCTCCCAAGGACAGTGTTCCTCCCACTTTCTGAGTCCAAGTCTGAGCCAATCTGACTCGTCATTGCTCTGCCACGAGGTCAGGCTCTGAGGTACACATATGACCCAACAAATGAGCCAGACCATTGTCACCCAAACCACAGCTTTGAGGACCCTCGATGCCAGCTTCAAATCCCTTAGTGAACCCAGCCTTGGAGGACTTAGGGTTAGAGATGCCCTAGCTTTCCTGGTCACATGGAGTCTTGTCCTGGAGCTCACATAAATGGAGAAAAGCCAGTTCCAGTGATAGCCCATGACACCCTTCCGTAGCCAGGCCCAAGTCCAGCTCTGTCCCTGGAGCATCGGATCAGGTGAGTGTCTGGGCTCCCCCTTTGACATGAGCTCATGCAGGCCGAAGGCTGCGTGGCATGGCTTTAGACAGAGGGAGGCCCTGAAATTCGGAAAGGCGCACAGATGAAACCTTTAAGGTCACACACCGAAGATCACAGCCACGACTGACCACTGCTCGCTCTTGCATGCGTGCGGCTCCCAAGAGTGTCAGAGACCTTTGGGAATCTGAGCTGGTAGTTACCGTGTCCACCCTTATCAAACGCATGCCACAGACACCGAGGGCTCTGGGTGCAACACGACCTGTGAGCCATGCCTGGAGGAAAGGGCAGACTCCGGGCGTGTTGAAATGGGGACAGGCCTGGTATTACTAAATAAGGATTACAAAATGGTGTCTGTGCCTTGAAGCCCCAGGGTAGCAGCTGTGACCCAAAGCTGGGCCCTTGCAGCATCACGGCTTGCTCAGACCCAGAGGCCTGCTCACACCATTCCCTCCCTGCAGCCGGCCATGCGTCCCAGCAAGATGGATCGCTTTCTGTCTCTGCTCCTGGGTCTGCGCATCTCCTCCATACTTTCCACCTCATTCCGCCATACAAGGCTATGTAAGGAACAAGCTAAGTTAACCCTGCTAACTAAGGCGTCGGCCAGGTAGACCAGTGAGAGGTGAATATGAAAATGGACTTGTAGCCAAGGGGCTGGCTTTATCTTAAGTATCTGTACTTATCTAAGCTGATTATTCTGGAACATTCCAAATAGGGGTTTTTTTTGTTGTTGTTGTTGTTGTTGATTTTGTTTGTTTGTTTGGGGGTGGCTGTCGTTTTGTTTTGTTTGCAAGATCAGAGCAGTCATTTAGTGACTCTCAGTTGACAAGCATGTCTTGAGATGGCTTACTGTACGCCAAGAGGTCACAGTCTGTTGATGCAGAGGAGGGAGAAGAAGTGTCCTGCTTGTTAGGCTTCTTGGTGCTCATGAGGGTAAGGCGCTGACAAGACATCTTGAAGCCTCAAAGTTAAGCTTCTTGGGAGACTCAGAGTCAAGGTATTCCCTGCATACCTGGCCTGTGTTGGGAGGGATTATTCAAGAGGGCGTGGCAAGGCTTCCTTCAGACAGAGAGCCTAAGATAGAAGGAAGGCTCTACAGGAGCCAGTAATTAGGACAGCAGGCAGGAAATGCAAAGGGTAGGGAATTGCAGGTGAGTCAGGTCCTGCAACTCGGGAGAGAATGAGAGGGAGGGGGGAGGGAAGGAAGGAGGGAGGGAGAGAGAGAGAGATATAGATGGGGGAGAGAGAGAGACTTTTTCCAAGTTCTAGTGTCCTCTGAGCCCCACACGGAGAACTTGTGCAGCAGACTGCATGCACAGTCCCAGGGGCACACACTGAGAGAGCATGTTCTCCTGCGCGCACGCCCCACACAGCAGGCATAATGCCAAGCACTTCGGGCCTTCGTATACCATACTCATATGGCCCCTCTCTACCTCTGATTGTGAGGAAGAGAGACCTTCAGGTAGGATACTTACCCTAGGAGTCTCAGGATTCCCAGGTAAGATTCTAAGCTCTAGGAAAAGCAGGATTCTTACCCATGTGTGTGCGGTGCCGAATCAAAGTAATTCCCCCAGGTCCAAGGCGTAGCTGGCTAGCGGTCCTCAGGAGTCCGTGAGGGTTTTGGTTGTCATGGTACCACAGAAGGTTCAGAATGATATCCGCTCACACCGCCTGTTTCTCAGCTTGGAGATGCAGGAGGTGTGGCCCTACCCTTCAGACTCCATCTAGATGCTGAACTCGAAGAGAGTGCCTGACTTAGCTGTTGTCACCTATGAATGCTCCTCCGCAGTGGTTTATCCTGTCTCTGGGTGTCCACTTTAGTAACCTGTCTCACACTGAGGTTTGAAGTGTTAGAGTGGGAGCACGCCCCAGTATTGCCTGGCACAGTTCTTAGCCAACCTAGTCATTTTTGCACCCCAAGAAAGAACTTAGAGGATGCCATCTAGAAACCTTACTGGGGGAAGGCATGGGACGTGAGCACTGACGTTGGGGACAATCCCCAGGCCACACCCCCTTCTCTACCCTAGACTTTTAGAGTCCTGTCTCAAGACCCGAGCCACCCATCCAGCCTTGTCTCTGCTTCACAGCTCCTCAGGATCCAAGGCACTGGGACTTCTCTGAAGTCTCCTCCGTTCTCCAGGGCCCGTAGGTCTGCCGCCCAGCTCCTGCCAAACTCTCTGAGGCACGAAGCAGACATGGGTCATAAATAACTCAAGCTGCTTGCTGCTCTCTCTGAAAGGGGGGTGTGGGGGGGGAGAGGCACGAGCCTCAGAGGGAAGGTTTTGCAAAAACTGCACATTTAGGTCCCTTTAAGAAACCAGCAGAGAGACAAGCTGCATTCAAAGGAAGACACATGGCACTCAGAGCTCTTCTGTTCCAGAAAATGCCTCGGAGACTCCTGCCCTCAAAACTGGCATTGAGAGGAGGCAGGAAAGTTGGTGATCTAAGCAAAAGTGAAACCAGAGAGGGAAGGACTGATCTCCAGCAAGCTTTGCTACCCACACAAGAGTTCGTCCAGGTTTTTGCTATTTCTTATTACTCTTGGAGGTCTTGATCTCAGTCAACTGCTATGGCTTCTGACTATGAAGACACAGGCTAGGGCGAACTGGGACAGTTACCTAATGATCTATGATCCCATCAAGAAAGCTTTACCTACGCCGTCTAAAATAGAAGGTTGTTTCACAGTCTACCAGCAGCACACATGTTGGACATCCAGATGGGACAACTGACTAAAGTCACCACGATAGGACTTGGAATGCTTGTCCTGAAAGCATGAGGACATGAGTTCGAGTCCCCCCAAAACCCACATCTGAAAAGAGTCCATCCACGGTAGTGCATGTCTGTTAGGGAGACAAATAGATTTCTGAGACTCACTGCTCAGGCACCCTAGCCCACCTGGCAAGTTCCAAGTCAATAATAAACCCTATGGGCAATTAGTAGGGCTGAGAGAGATTGAATTGTGCTTCCCCAGGTATGTGCCCAGGTTATCCAGGGTATATACACATACACACACACACATACATACATACATACATACACACACACACACACACACACACGAACAAGAACAAGAACACATAGAAACCGTGGGGGGGCGTGCATACTCGTGTGTATGTAAAACAGCAATAATTAAAGAGTAAGTAGCCATACACTTATTAAGGGAGGCATGGGGAGAGTTGGAAGGGGCAGAGGGAGGAAGGAAATAATATAGATACGGTATTCGGATATAAAATTCTCCTCCCCCAAAAAAGAAAAATTTTTCAAAAATGAAACTCTGCCCCAAACAGTCAAGACACAAAGCTGATAGCACTTGAGGACGAACAGATAAAGTTGTCTTATTGGCTCCACAAACACAACTATACACCCACACAGAGGCATCTGGGCAGGTGCGAATGTATACACACACACACACACACACACACACACACACACAATTACCAAACAGGCTGTGTTGGCTTAAAATGTCCACTGAGGGACATGAACGACCCATGGATCACTTCTGCGGTTACTGCTGGATTACGGAGGGACAGTCAGTCTCTCCCGGGAAGCTCGGGACTTTGGCCCCTCAAGTGTTAACAAGTCAGCAGAGTCAGAAGAACTTTAGAGAATCAACCGTTCGTGCAGCCCTCTAGCTCTCCGGTGGCCCCAGGCTACACCAGACATTTCCTACCCACAATCTCCAGCACCTCCAAGCCCAGTATACAAATCTGGTTCAGGCAGGTTAAGTCATTCACAAATAAACGAACGCAAATTTCATTTGCAGCCGACTCAAAGCCGGGAAGCAAATCAAAACTAGTCAGCAGCACAGTTCTTATCCAAAGAGATGAGGACACGCAGGAAAAGGGCTGGAGTGAAGAGGAGAGAGCCTTCGGGGGTCTGCTGGTCATGTCTGTTGGAGGGCTGTCCAAGGCTCTGAGCACAAGAAGGTTAAGTAGATATGAGAAGCAGCCCGGGGCCTGGGGCCATCACCATTCATGTGGTACCAGTTCCCAGAGTTATGTGTCTGATGGAGAAGCTTGAGAAATACTGGTCTGCAGTATAGAAGCAGACACGCCGTGCCCAGGGAGGCTGAGCGTCTCATTGGCTGTATGATGGGAAGGCTGCCTGTAGAGTTGGGCTTAGGTTAGGGACTTAAACCCTCAGAGGGCAGCAGCGACGATCCTGTGACCCTACCAGGGAGTCAGCAACCAGGGAGCAGGCTCTTCAATCCAGAGCAGACGGACAAACGCTAGCAGTCTGTTCAGAAGAAGCAAAAGGCAGGGAAAGGGTATTGATCGACTCCCCCCCCCCATACCCCTGCAGCGCATGAGAACCTTATCAATGCACATAAACATATACATATACTCATATACACATATGCTCATATACATGAACACACAATCAAAACTAATATATGTTAAAGGGGGGGGGTTGACCTTGGTGCTCAAAGAGAAAAAGACACAAAGCATCTTTAAACATTTTATTTAATATTTGTGTGTGTGTGTGTGTGTGTGTGTGTGTGTGTGCACACGCGCGAGCACGAGAGAGTGCTCGCATGCATGTGTGTGCATATGCTGTGTAGGAGCATGCGCATGTCACAACTTACCCTTGGAGGCCAGAAGACAATTTTCAGGAGTCAGCTCTTCCTTTCGGGCTCTGGGGATTGAACTGAAGTCACCGGGCTTGCTTACACGGACGTGCTTTTACTGAGCCGTCTTGCTGGCCCAACAATCAACATTTTGATGACCTCAGAAACTCTTGGGGAAAAAGAAAAGGATGGGCAGGATCCAAGGTAGAACTGACAGGAGGTGAGCCCCTCATCACCGGAGGCAAGCAAGGCATGCTGGGATTGCATGGAGACTCTTGCTGGTCCTAGGCACTTTGACTTCCATAAATCCTTCTCCATTTAAAAAAAAAAAAAAAAAAAAAAAAAAAAAAAGGTAACATAATTTATACCTACATCAGTTTGGTAGTGGTTACAACCCAAACTAAATCAGTATTCCTTTTTGTTTGTTTGGTTGATTGGTTGTTTTTTGGTTGTTTTTTGTTTTTGTTTTTGTTTTTGTTTTTGCTTCTGGTTCGAAAAGAAACTCACATCTGCTCTACCCACTGGAGAACCGCTCAATTGCGTATCTCCAAGCACCTTTGCCCCAAATGGGATTTCATTAGAAAAATTCTTCTTTCAAACAGAGAGGCACCCAGGGTCTGCTTTTGAGATTAGCATGGACACATTCTGAAGAGAGTACAAAGAGAGACCTCTGTCCATGCTGTGACTCCATTCTGCAAAACTCTGACGCCCGTGCCCTAAATATGACAGAGGCTCACACCCGAGGACAGGACACAGGGCCTGGGATAGAAGTGAAGCCTGGCATGTCTTTTATTCAATATTTTTTTTTATTTTCTTCAAGACAGGGTTTCTCTGTGTAGCCCTGGCTGTCCTGGAACTCACTCTGTAGACCAGGCTGGCCTCGAACTCAGAAATCCGCCTGCCTCTGCCTCCCAAGTGCTGGGATTAAAGGCGTGCGCCACCACTGCCCGGCACAATATCTTATTTCTACTTAAGCACTTGGCCAACAGAGAATGCACACCAGAATGCATTCTAGAAAATTGCAGAACAAAATGCAATTGGGTCTATCAATCTGACTTTAGTTATGACTTGGGTAGGGTTGAGGAGCCCTCTTTCAGGACAGACGCTGTGGGGGATACCACGGAGTGGCATTCACAGGACAGACAGAACAAGAGAAAGCTCCAGGGCGCCCATGACACACCTAGAAACAACAATACAACACAGGACTGCCAAGGCCCCCTTGCCGCACACCCCTGCCAAACACAATCAGAAACAAGTTCAGTGCATCTAAGTGCAGACGGTTTACGCTAGGACTGCATTCTTCTCCCGAAGTTGGATGGCTGCTGCATGCTCTGGAACAAGGGGTATGCAGCATCCTATGACCAGGTGAGCAGAACTTCACGTGGCTGACCCCCATCACCAAGGTGTCCTGAATAACCCACCAGGAAAGGAATGACCTACATAAAGATTCTTCTCATCAGCGTACGAATTCAATATCCCACCCCCGGTCCCTAGCCTCTCATCTCTCTCAGGGTTTTTTTTTTTTTTTAAATCATGTTTAACTCGAAGACAATAAAAATCTTTAAAGGACTTATCGCTTTGGAGACAAATTCCTCCCTTCCCCATATAAGTGAAAATGGGATCAAAAGGGGTGAAGACGTAAAGGTGGAGACTTAGCAGTCTTTAATTGAAGGAAGGGGGGCTGGAATCTAAGGAGATGGCTATGCCTCAACAAAAGAAAGGGCAAACGGAGTCAAGTGTGGAAATCTGTTAATTTGCAATGTCAAGAGCAGAGAGCCAAGCTCCTGCATTTTACGTCTCTGCCTACTGCCCGAAACCCAAAGAAACCCTTTCACTCCGGTAGTCAGTCGTCACCAAAGCAATTTATTAAATTAAAGCCTCCTCCAGCCAGGCCACACCTGAGGTCTGCTGGGTACAGCAAAGGAAGAGAGCTGAGAAAAACCTGGGGTGTTGCCTCAGAGAACATCAGCGTTCTTTTCACCCCCTCGTAAACCCCAGAAGGCCATGTGGCTGATAGCCTAAGAAAGAAGGCTGAAGATCCAAAAATACATAAAACAGGAATACACTAAAGCAACTCCCCAAACTCTGCCAATACTTCTAACGTGCTCCCCCAGTCCTCCACCCTACCAGGTAGAAGTTAGGAATATATTTGTTGGTGGTGACGAGAAGCGATGCTTTCTGTGCACATCCTCCAATAAATAACCTTAGGGCTGTTTGAAGAGCAGAGAGCCTTCTGCCAACCTCACACCCTGCTCCCCACCGTCCCCCAACTGAATGCTACCCTTGGAAGTAAGCCCGTCTGTGAATCTCATCTGTCTAGCCTTTGCTTTCTCTATCTGCGCCAGGAAAAAAAAAAAAGGCTCTGGATTTATTGTACATATGTTTGTGTTCGGATTAATAAAGGGAAACCTATATTTTAAGATAAACTTTGTTAGTAATTCATGAAGTGACTATTTATGCTAATCAGGCAGAAATATATTCTCAGGCATAATGCATTACATAAATTTGAATGCAAAATGTTCAATTATGAGGTAAATACAGGTAACGCAAATAATAAATTACCTCTAATAAAAATTATGAAATGCGTGTCTTCAAAGAGAATGGCTCTAACTTACAACTGTGAATTGCTTAAAGAGAGAAAAATTAATAAAGACTGAATTGCCCTGATGATTATTTCACCCATAACTCACCTATTCATAACGACTTTTTGGTAATCAGACTGTTGTTTCTCGCTCTCCGATGCAAGCAAGCCAAGATTGTTCCCTCAGCAATTTTACCGTTATCAGATTATCTCGTCTGATTCTATTAATTTTCTCCCATGAATCTGCTAACAGCAGTCTGTGATTTACTTACCCTGCTAAGTGAAGTCGGCTAACAGGATTTATCTAACACTAGACCTAGGAACTGTGCGTGTCTTATCACTCTAGCCCTCTCCAGAACTCTTCCTCAGATCAATGGAGTCGGTTTCCGACTGAAATTTAGTAGACAGCGGTTTAGTTCAGCACTGTAAAATCAGCTCGCACAGAAACAAAGCCCTCAGAAGCGTCCAACTACATCCTCTTCACTTCAGAGTCTGTATGACTGATTTAAACGTGATACATTTGAGCAGTAATAACTCATGATCAGGGTAAATAAAATAAAAATAAACCCATATTCCTTTTAGCTCCCAATCTTTGCATCTTAGACACAAAGGGCCTTCTACATCTTCGGCTTTGCATGAAGCTGTATGTATATCAACTGGAAGTTACGATGGCGTTTCCTGACTTCTTACACGCTTTCTTACATGGCCAGCCCGATGCCTTCCTTCCCATCCGAGCCGTTTTTATAAATATTCATTGCTTGCAGGAACTTTAATGTTCCCGGGTTGAATTGGTCAATAATGACAAGTGCGTGGTTTCTAAATCACTGCGTACAGCCGGCTGAGAAAGCTGAACTATGTGTGAGAGCCGGGGTTCATACTGTATTTTGGATTAGGTTGGCTTGGCTAGAAGCAAAACAGACAGTGTTAAGTACAGCAAAGAAGTCGCCAGCCCTGTGGCCTGCCGTAATTGCGGGGAATCACAAACCTGAATGGGGCTAAATTAAAATGAGAGCCTGCGATTGTTATCGAAGAAACGCCGCTAACAGCAAACTGTAAATGTTTAGACACCTCCTGCGTGTCCGCTCCACAATGCAGCAAGGGGGGCAAGGATGGGACCTTACGTGCTAAGCCCAAAAGCGCTCCGGCTTCATATCTTGAGAAAATATTTCTGACCTCCTCTCTCTTTTTCCTTCCAACAAACGTGGGAGGTTGTAAAAAAAAAAAAAAAAAAGGCTCGGCAAAGAGAGGAAGAAAAAAAAAAAAAAGAAAAGCAATGGCGCAATGGCTAACAATAGCAAGAATGAGAAGTAAACCAGGGGTGGGGGGAATGTGCAGCCAATGATAGCTAACTAGCCACACATGGTCCCTGAATGTCCAGAAAGAGTACATATTTGTGGTCATTGGTTGTGTGACCAGAGAGCTATTGGGCATGGTCTCCGTCATCAGCAATTTTTGTTTATGAGATGTTGCCTATTTATAAATATAGCCATCTCCATGTTTCTGGCCCAAAACATACATTTTTTTTGAAAGGCAGGGAATATATAGTAATTAACAAAACCTTCATGCCTAAAAGTTATCATAAAAGTGAATGCTTTCTAAAGATGCACACTGATATGCACAAAAACATAAACTTTAGGCATCTGTGGTTAATAATTTTTAGAAAGACCTAGAAAACCATGGCTAACCAGCAGGACATTTATGTGACCTTAACCACTGCCTTCTCCTTTGAATGTACACCATAATCCCTTAACTTCGTTACTAGGTAAAATATGGTTTAAAAAGAGGAAAACAAAGACAGAAGTCTCTTGGGTCACCTAAGTATCGACATAGTCTTCACTCTTTTTACCCCAAACTGAAACTAAACACAGTTCATGCTACCCTAACAAAACATTCCTATAAAACCAAAACCACCCCTATAAAGAACTCTGCAGTTAACAGTAAAGAAGAATGGCTTGATTAGAAAATGCCAACAGGCCCTTTAGAATGAGGACATCTCTACAGATCTCCCAGGGTGCCAGAGTTTGTGGATGAGATGAGCACTGGTCTAGTCTGGTGACCAGAGCCAGGGAACGACACCCAAGGCCTCATTATAAACAGCCAAGAATGCTAGGGGCGGGCCTGAGACCACACTTAGGTGCAATGTTCACGAAGCTGGCTTAATATATGACTTCAGTGTCCGGAGTCAGGATTTTCTGAGAATTACTTTTCAGATAAACAATTTTAAACCACCGCAGTAACTCTGCTTAGGAAAGATGTCTCCTATATCACTGAATCACAAGGAACCTTTAACTCTACGGTTAGTTCCACAAAGCGGGTTGGAAAGCCTTGCCAGCACTTTGAAAGAGCCTGGGTCCTTGTTACATGGAATCAGCTGGCACAGGTCTCTCAGTCAGGATAACAACCTCTAAAGGCTGCGTCTATGAACCTTTTACCATGCAACAAAAGGAAGCATTAGAGAAAAAAAAATTGCAGCACCTGCTCGCCGTTTCTGGAAGCCATGCCCTGCAAGGGTGGCTTTTCCCACTGCAAGGCTGACTTTTCCCACCGTGGTCCAACTAGCCTTCTTGTCCCTCTCACCCCTTTCCACCCTAGGAAATCAGCGATTCTGCACTTTCCTTAAAACCAGAAAGAGATCAATTTTCAACTAACCTTTGCCGAAAGGTGGCGCTGTTGAGGTAAAAACCAACTCTATCCAACAATAGTTTTTTTTACTCTGGATTCTTTTGCAGTCTTTTCGATATTTTTTTTTAAACATACCCCCATAGATACCGTCCCCCCAATAGAGTTAAAATAAATACGATCAACACCAGATGCATTTCATTATTCGAAGGAACCAATAGTCCCAATTTCTAAGCAGGTGAGCCATTCTTCCAAAAGTAAGGCGGCTTCAGACAAGCTTGCTTTCCCTGATTGAGTCTCCGCTCTTCTGACTCGCCTATCGCTTTAAAATCTTAGAAAAGAGTTGTTAGTTTCTTTTCTTTTTGTTTTTTTTTTCTATGCCCACCCCCACTCCCCAATAATTTTGCTTAGCTTTGGAAGAAGCAGGCTAGAAAACTGAACCGGTTATTAGCATTTGCAACGGGAAGGGGGCAACCCTACCCCACCCCCACTCTGGGTTTCCGGACTTGTCCGGAGGGGGGAAATATCGGTTTAAATTTTAACCCTTGGAGAGGAGCCAGGAGGGCTCTGGGGTATTGTCCCCCACCCCTGCCCCTTCACCACCAAGTTCTAAATACCAAATAATTAAGCGAAGTGGGAGTGCAAAGTGCGCTCCGGACCCTGATAAACAGGGTTCAAATTTCATAATGGTGAGGACGGTATGGTCGGGGTGTATGGGGGGGCACCTCAAGGAGGATTCGGGTTTCATAAATGGAATGAGTGGTGGCTTGTAGAGGGGAGAGAAGAGAGACTGCGGAGGGCAGAGAAAGAGAAAGAAGGGAGAAGAGAGGAGAAAATGAATATGATTCTCAGAAGCCAGGACTCCAGGCTGGAGTCCTGAGCCTGAGGGCTGAGCAGGACTGATCAGGCTCAGGCTTAAAGCTTCCCAGAATCAACTAGCTGGCACCATCGCTCTGTCTGTCCCTCCAAGGACAGAAGATGTTAGGGGGGCGGCTAGTCCCTATACGCTTTAAACCCCCTGATATTTCAAGACTTATAGTGGCTTTCTTCTCCTCCGCGCGAAATCCAAAACCGTAGTGCAGGCGCACCGCTCAGTGAACCCCGCGCGCATTCCGGGTCCCCGCACCCTTGGCGCCCCCATCTGATCGCCTCACTCGCAGAGGGACAAAGAGTTCAGTCAAGTTGCCCCCCCCCAGCCCCCACCGAGCGTCAGGTTGATTCAGGAAAGGAAGGAACCCGGCTCCCCCCACCCCACCCTCAACAGCAACCAAGGATGCAGAGGATGGCTCAAAGATCGAAAACTGCAAGACAAAAATGAATGCACTTTGTCAGGGTGCGGGACCAGCCGGAGACAGGGGCGTTCTGGCGGATCTCTGCCGAGCGAGAGCTGTGGTTCAGCCGGGCAGGCCTCTCTCTCCAACTCCGAAGAAAGCAAACCATCCTCCCGGGTCCTACCGAACTCCAGTCGCCCTTTTAGTAAACTCTGTCCCTTGGTGCACTAAACTTTTGCACCGGCCGGTGGTGGTGGGATGTTGCACCCTGGCTGCTCCCCAGCAGCGGCGCCGCAAGGGTTAAGCCAGCCTGTCCCAGCTGACAGTCAGCTGATTGGGCTGTGATTGACAGCTCCGAAAAGTTTCCTTGTTTCTATACTATTATGCTAATCGCTGCCGCTCTCGCCGTCTCCCATTGGCGGAGAGTGCCAGTCAATTTCCCATTTGAGCCTGACGTCACGGGTGCTATAAAACTCAGCAATTGCTTTAAACTCTTCTCGCTGGATCAGAGGCTTTAAAATCTTTTTTCATCTTGGAGCTGTAGCTCGGGCTGCTCGTCCGCTCGGCCTCTCCCCCCCCACCCTTTTGCTCTCGGCCTTGCCTTGGCCCGGGACTTTGCAATTTTGCTTTAAAAAACGAGAAAAGAAAAAAAGAAAAGAAAAACCAAAAGCAAAAGAAAAAACAAGGCAAGAAAGAACTAAACTCCCCCCTCCCTTGCCTCCAGCCGGCCTGCACCTCCGTCTTGCACTTTGCACGGAGGGAGAGGGTGAGAGAGAGGAGAGAGAGCGCGCGCGCGCACGCGAGGGATCCGGAGAGAGAAAAGAAAATAATAATAGTAACCATAAGAGCCAGGCAGAAGAGGAGAGAAGCGTGAAGTGTTAACCACCCCGGTGTGGAGGCCCGCGCCTCCGGGACAGCCACCCGCCGCGCCGCACAGCCCCGGAGCAGCCGCCGCGCGCGCCCCGCCTGCAGCCCGGCCGGCTTAGGCGAGCCCTCCTTATGCAAAGCGCGCAGCGGAGCGGCGAGCCGGGGACGCCGCGCACCGGGCCGTGCTTCTCCGGCATCCTCTCTGCCGCTGTCATCGCCACCACCGCCACCGCCAGCCGCGGAGGACCTTCCCGAGTCTGAAGCGCCCGGGATCGGAGCTCAGGGAGGCGAGCAGGCGAGGAGGGGGCCCGGGGCGAGCGGGAGAGAGAGAGAGAGAGCAAGAGAGAGAAAGAGAGAGAGAGCACATTGGCGTGAGCAGGGGGAGGGAGGGCGGGCGCGGGGGGCTGCGGGCAGGGCGGGGGTGTGTGTGCACGCTCGAGCTTTCGGGCCACAGCCACCGCCGCGCAAGCTAGAAGCGCCCTAGCCCGGCAAGCTGGCTCACCCGCTGGCCACCCAGCACAGCCCGCTGGCCCCTCTCCTGCAGCCCATCTGGCGGAGCGGCGGCGGCGGCAGCGGCGGTGGCGGAGGCAGGAGGATGGCTTCAGAACTGGCAATGAACAATTCCGACCTGCCTACCAGTCCCCTGGCCATGGAATATGTTAATGACTTCGATCTGATGAAGTTTGAAGTGAAAAAGGAACCGGTGGAGACCGACCGCATCATCAGCCAGTGCGGCCGTCTCATCGCCGGGGGCTCGCTGTCCTCCACCCCCATGAGCACGCCCTGCAGCTCGGTGCCCCCGTCCCCCAGCTTCTCGGCGCCCAGCCCGGGCTCGGGCAGCGAACAGAAGGCGCACCTGGAAGACTACTACTGGATGACCGGCTACCCGCAGCAGCTCAACCCGGAGGCGCTGGGCTTCAGCCCGGAGGACGCGGTCGAGGCGCTCATCAGCAACAGCCACCAGCTCCAGGGTGGCTTCGATGGCTATGCACGGGGAGCGCAGCAGCTGGCCGCGGCAGCGGGGGCCGGCGCCGGCGCCTCCCTGGGCAGCAGCGGCGAGGAGATGGGCCCTGCCGCCGCCGTGGTGTCCGCCGTGATCGCCGCGGCCGCGGCTCAGAGCGGCGCGGCACCACACTACCATCACCACCACCACCACGCCGCGGGGCACCACCACCATCCGACGGCCGGCGCCC
Organism: Apodemus agrarius; assembly: GCA_964023405.1. Lineage (NCBI taxonomy): Eukaryota > Metazoa > Chordata > Mammalia > Rodentia > Muridae > Apodemus > Apodemus agrarius. The sequence continues at coordinate 13,677,883 of OZ030024.1, forward strand.
CGGGAGCCGCGGGCGCTGCGTCCGCCTCTGCGAGCGGCGCGGGTGGCGCGGGCGGCGGTGGCCCGGCCAGCGCCGGGGGCGGCGGCGGCGGCGGCGGCGGAGGCGGCGGTGGCGGGGGCGCGGCGGGGGCGGGGGGCGCCCTGCACCCGCACCATGCCGCGGGCGGCCTGCACTTCGACGACCGCTTCTCGGACGAGCAGTTGGTGACCATGTCGGTGCGCGAGCTGAACCGGCAGCTGCGCGGGGTCAGCAAGGAGGAGGTGATCCGACTGAAGCAGAAGAGGCGGACCCTGAAAAACCGCGGCTATGCCCAGTCCTGCCGCTTCAAGAGGGTGCAGCAGAGACACGTCCTGGAGTCGGAGAAGAACCAGCTGCTGCAGCAGGTCGACCACCTCAAGCAGGAGATCTCCAGGCTGGTGCGCGAAAGGGACGCCTACAAGGAGAAATACGAGAAGTTGGTGAGCAGCGGCTTCCGAGAAAACGGCTCGAGCAGCGACAACCCTTCCTCTCCCGAATTTTTCATGTGAGTGTGACACGCGATCCCAGCTAGCCACCTTGTTAAATGCTCCGTGGGGGTCCGGCTCCTGAGTGGGCTTGCTAGTTGCAGGGCCACATTCGCCACCACCTCGCCCCCCTCCCCTGGCGAGTTTGCTCCCCTTGGGCCTGAACACACACACACACACACACACACACACACACACACACCAAGCTGGTGGTGGTGGTGGTGGCTCTTTTGAATTGGGGAGGGAAAGGGTGTCTGGCTCACGGATTGCCAACCTGAATTCCCCTGTAACTTGCTAGCTTGGTTGTTTTGTTCTTTTTTTTTTTTAATTATTATTATTACTCTTTTTACACCGCCTGCTCCACACATATCCCGGACTTGCACAAGGGTCAAAGATCTGAGCAGCACACTTCATGTAGGACATAGCTCACCTTTGAACCCGGCCATCAATCGCCTGTATACTTTTTTCTTCTTCTTCTTCTTCAGCTCATGAGCTGATGTTCATTCTCAGTGTGTGTGTGTGTGTGTTTTATTTTGTTTGGATTTTTTCTTTGTTTTTGTTTATTATTACTATTACTAATTTTTTGGAGCTTGCTGTGTTTCCCAGCCTCTGCACCCCTGTCCCCCTGCACCATGTTTTTGAGATAAAAGAAAAAGAAAAAAAAGCAGGGTTTTTTTTTTTTCTCCTCCTGAGTTCTTCTGATTGAGCTTGCAAAGGAAAAAAAATGTGAAATGCTATAGACCTTGCAGCGAGCTGAGTTCCACGGGGTTTTTTTTTTTCTTAGCATTGTTATGCTAAAACAGAATGAACTAAAGCCACTCCTGAACCTGCCACAATCAAGCCTCCATCAACCTTCTGGGTGTGACTTGTGAGTTTTGGCCTTGCGATGCCAAATCTGAAAGTTTAGTCTGCCATTAAACAACAAACAAACAAAAACACAAAAACAAACTTAATCTCATCTCACGCATTACTATGCTTGCTACTTTGTCTTAGCAACAGTGAACTATAACAGTTTCAAAGACATTATGGAAAAGAGACATTATATTAATAAAAAAAAAGCCTGCATGCTGGACATGTATGGTATAATTATTTTTTTTCCTTTTTCCCCCCTTTTGGCTTGGAAATGGACTTTTGAAGACTTAGCGCATGACATCCACACTTTTGATTTACAGCCTCATGACTTTTTTGAGTTCGAAACAACAACAGAAAAAAGTATAACCCCAGAGCCTTCTTCCCCCGAAAGTTTGCTTCTCCTCCTGACTGCTTTGAGTTACTATGAACTTTAGCCTCCCGTTGTAAATGCACTGAAGGCATTCCTTGTCAAAGATAGCAGAATGGGCTACAATTTTATATGGCAAACATTATAGAACATAAATTAATTAAATGTTTTCTTTTTAGAAACAATGATGTCTGCTTTGGGGCACTTTAAATTGTTGCCAAACGCAGTCTAAATTTTCTTTGAAAAGAAAGGAAAAAAAAAAGTCTGCCCCAATTAATTTTGGTTTGTTTTTTTTTTTTCTTTTTTTTTTTTTTTTTTTTTTTTTTTGGCTTTTTTGGCTTTTGGCTTTTGGCTTTTGGTCATTGTCAAATGTGGAATGCTATGGGTTTCTAGTATATAATTTAATTCTAGTTTTTATAATCTGTTAGCCCAGTTAAAATGTATGCTACAGATAAAGGAATGTTATAGATAAATTTGAAAGAGTTAGGTCTGTGTAGCTGTAGATTTTTTTTAAAGACCGATGCACTAAATTGTTTACTGTTGTGATGTTAAGGGGGGTAGAGTTTGCAAGGGGACTGTTTAAAAAGTAGCTTTTGAAGCATGTGCTTGCAACTTAAATACAAGTTGGGTATGTGTAGTTCTTGCTATACCACGGACTGTATTGAAAACCAAAGTATTAAAAGGGGAAATACCCCTGTTTATATCTGTAGGGGTATTTTACATTCAAAATGTATGTTTTTTTTTCCAAAATTAAAGTATTTGGGACTGAATTGCACTAAGATATAACCTGCAAGCATATAATACAAGAAACTCGCAAAACTGTTTAGAACGCTAATAAAATTTATGCAGTTATAAAATGGCATTACTGCACAGTTTTAAGGTGATACAGATTTTTTACAGTTGTGTTGTGGTGCAGAACTGGATTTTCTGTAACTTAAAAAAAAAATCCACAGTTTTAAAGGCAATAAACCAGTAAATGTTATTTTCAGGGACTGACATCCTGTCTTAAAAAAAAAAAAAAAGAAAGAAAGAAAGAAAGAAAAGTAAATCTTACCACAATAAATATAAAAAATCTTGTCAGTTACTTTTCTTTTACATATTTTGCTGTGCAAAATTGTTTTATAACTTGAGTTACTAACTAACCACGCGTGACGTTCTACATGCTTCTCTTTCATTTTCAATTCTGGTTATATCAAGAGAAAGAATAATCTACAATAATAAACTGCATTTTTTTTTTATTCTGTTCCGTTTCTTAGTGTACAGATTAACTGGGCCCCATGTCTTGGAGCTTGGATATGAAACACAAAATGCATTCTCTTTGATTTCTGAACAGGGGAGTGGGAAGCAGGAATTCCAGGTGAAATTATAGGCTATTCTGAGAGTTGAGGAGATTGACACCATATATAGTCAATAATAATATTTAATATACAAATTATGACATCTCAGTTTTTCTCCTCACAGATCTTAGTTCCCTAATAGGCTGAGCCAGTTTAAAAAAAAAAAGTGAGAAAGAGGGACAGTGTGAGAGACAGACAGACACACACACACACACACACACACACACACGAGAGAGAGAGAGAGAGAGAGAGAGAGAGAGAGAATAGATCGAAGCTTTCTGAACAGGATTCTAAGCTTCTCACCAAGAAGCACGGATAGAGGAATGGGGACCCACAAACCTGGCTCTCCGGAGATGCATGAAAACATATGCATTTAATGGTAAAGATGAATAATTCTTGCCGTTTGGCCAAAAAGTGATTTTTTTTTCTTCTTCTTCCCTTACATGTTCTGATTTTCTTGTTGGCACAGCCCTGACAAGACTGAACACAAGCCCTTGACACACATCAAAGTTGTTCCATTTTGCTCTTTTTTTTTTTTAATTTTTTTTTTTAACTTTGCAAGTCATTTGTCTTAAATGGGCAAAAGAAAGTCTCCCATGTGCACACAGACTTTCCAGTTCACACCAAGTTTCATCGGTATCATCTGACTACATTTTGAATATTCAGAGAACTGTGTCCAAGCATATAAGCTAGGGATAGTTACATATTACATGAGTCCCCAAAATATAAATATACAAGGAAGAATAATGCTATCCTGGGGTGAAGGCTGTGCTCTGGTATGTTGCTGTTTGTCCCCAAATCAGGTTATGAATGGGGTCTAATTGAATGATCACTTGGAAAAAAAAAATCTCAATTACCTTCAGTTGAATTCCTAAACCCTGACCCCATTTAAATTGACACAAATTCCTGCAACCATGTTACAAATACAGGGCATTTTCTCTTTCGGTAGGCCTCCCTGGAAGTTAATCCCATAGCAGACAAAGCCAACACTGTTTTGAAAATATAGCTAAACACTAATGACTTTCATGTTACTATGTTTCAATTCTTTTTCTTTAAAAACAAAACAAAAACAAAAACAAACAAACAAAAAAAAAACCAAGATAATATTGCAACCCACCATGCAGGCCTAATTTCCAAGGAACTAGCTAGCCCTTCAGGCTGGTGAATTCTGGCCCGTTTCTCATGGGCCTTGGCTCTTTTGCGCAGAACACAAGACACTGTTTACACTTCCTATGTTGGCTTTACTTGGTGGGCTCGGATGTGATTCCACAAAACACTGAGTTTTGCTTGACAGAAATCTTAATTGCAAAACTTCTCCCCTGTGCTGTAAGCTAGCTGTCCTCGGCTTTAGAGATTTCCATCCTCTGATAACAGCCAGAAAATAGACACGTATCACCAGTCTGGAGAGGAGGAAATGAATGGGTACGCCATTTGCACCCAAAGCTCCGCACCGGAAGAAAGAGTTTAGGCAAATAAATTCTTACAGGCCAGTGACATTTTTAACATGAGTTGTCAGAGTTGTTTATCAAAGAGTGGGACCTAGGTTGGGGCGGGGAAGATGCAATTATATCATAATTAATCATCTTGATAGAGTTCTATAAAGCAGTTCCATATTAGAAGCCAGTTTGGGCCGGGACATTAGAAAATGAGCGCCATCAGAATCAAAAGGAAGCAGAGCGACTGGCTGGAAGGAACAGTTAACCTCTGATAAAAAGCACTTTTAGGCATGATGAGACTTCAGAAGACCATACTTAACAGAATTAAACACAAAAAGACATATCTTGCCCAAATACCCATTCGTACGAATAGATTCCTAAAGTTAAAAAAAAAAAAAAAAAAAAAGGAAGGAAAGAAAGAAAGAGAAAGAAATCCAATAAGAAAGTCTCGCTTTCCCCTTTACCCTGCATTTGTCTAAATAGTGTTAAAATTCCTTTCATTCCAATAATGCAACAGCCCGCTGGCAAGTTAGAGTCATCAGCGGGATATGCCACGTTTGGGAAGCCCAGCCGTGTGTGCCCAGTGTGTTCCTAAAATATAGGATGCACATAAGATGAATGCAAGCTGTCCATTTAAAAAATTGTTTGTGATTCTAGAGAATGATTTCCATTTCATGTCCTTTCTAAAGAAAACTGTGTTAGAGGAGAAGGCTAATGAATATGTAGCCACCATACTAAACAATTAAGTTACTATGCTCCTTGTCTGAAGTACTGACAGACTCACAGGAAAGGGTCTCTGCACACTTATCAGGCACATAACCAAACAGGTGTGTTAGCTTTCAAGCTGTAACAATCATTTTAAAAAATCTATTAGAATTAGAACCTCCGTGTGCACGTGCGTGCATGCGTGTGTGCGTGCATGCGTGTGTATGTATGTATTATACAAACATATCTATAAAGAAAACTTTCCCAAAAGCAAACAGCTAGCATTTTAAAAGCAAATTCAGGCATGCGCATTCTTCACAGTATATCTTCATTTTTCACTGTTTTTCTGGCAGAGAACTATACTAAGGAAAAAGAAAAGAAAAGAAAAGAAAAAAGAAAAGAAAAGAAAAAAGAAAGGAAAGGAAAAAAGGAAGAATTTGGACTCCTCTGTCAAATGTTAGGGGCAGCAGCTTTCTGTGAACAGGACACCTTAGTTTTTCAAATGTCCTGACGATACTAGTATTGGCTGGTGTCATTTGTCAGACATAGCTATAAATGAAACTGACGTGTGGTAAAATACAATTAGGTGTGTACCTTCTGGGTGCTTCTCCCTGACACCCCCATATACAGTGTTTTGTTCTCTGAGACCCTCAACAAAAAAATCACTTCCTTTTCATTTCCTGGCGTATGTATATTTTTCCCTTTTCAAAAAAAAAAGTCATAAAATATCCAACGCATTAATATACTGGCATCAGATAGTTCCAACCTCTCCCCCACTGATAAATCTACCGTGTGTAGACATTTTCAGCTTGGTGACTGAACCGCTGAGACCCTTTTCCACACAGACGCTCTAATGGGAGAGTCTGTTTTTGCTGAATGTGTCTGGTGCTAACACCCCGTTCTTTCCTCCCCTTCACCTTTACCCTAGTCCTTTTTATGTGGTAACATTACTTCTAGATTTTTGGGGCTTTTAAATAGGACTTCCTCTGGCCAAACCACCAATGTTACTGTTAAAAGCATTCGGAGGGAAGAATGCTAGTCACCTTCATACAGCTTGGTTCCCTGCGTTTCCTTGTCTAAGTCACAGAAGTTGCTTATGATGCATCTCAAAGCTAGGGAGCACAGACAGAGCGTCTGGGGGCTTTGTTGTCCTACCCTGCTCTGATTGAGGGAAACTTACTCCCCCCACCCTTGTTTACACATTCTTAGCTTGATAAAATACTCCTGATGTATATCAGACCGATTGATATTTTTAAAAGTCTGATTGCGACTCTGGCATCATTTGTTTGTTTGTTTGTTTGTTTATTGTGAGTGACAGCCTTCAGACATCTGGTCACTGCATCCAAAAACCTCACACTGCTGCCCTGAGGCCTGATGTTCCTACAAACTGTCCACGAGAGAGCCATCGGAAGTCAGCCCCCCCTCGCAGCCCGCTTTAGAGGGCTGATTTGCAGGACGTCCCTCTGTGATTGACTTACATTTGATTATAAAAGTTATAATTTACACCCTTTCTTAGAAGAGGCACTGTCGTTCCATTGTGTTGTTTCGGGGTGGGGGATTTAGGGAAGTTTTCTCTCCAGTCGACGGCTGTGGTTTCTACCACTTCAATTTATTCCTCAAGATACTAAATGAATAATATGGAGTTTGTGCTTTCCTTCAAAACCCTGAAGTTTATTTGTGTTCTCAGCGGACCCTCAAGCTCAAAGATGTCCCAAGTCCAGGGTGGAGCAGCCATAGGGGACAGGGACAGAGTCCAGGGTCCTGTTATTGAAACCAGGATTTGTTTTTTAATTTGTCTAAAACAGGAAAAGCCTTACTCCACCTTCTCAAGAGATAGCTTTTATCGCTTTTAAACACGAATCTTCAAAATGCCAACATTATAGGCCCCTGAAAAGGAGAATTCTCTCCAGCCGTTTCTCCATCCACACCCCTGAACAAATTGGTCTCTGTCTGGCATTTTAACTTCAGCCAGAAGTTCGAGACACAGTGAGGGAATCTTAGCTGGGAGAGCTGCCTCGTGGACATCGGAGACATAAGGCAACGCAGTCTTGAGACAAACTAGGGAAGGGGTGCCCTGTTGCCTCCTGGAGAGGAGTGACAGAAAGAAGAAAGCAAGAATAGAATGCTCTGCCCCCAGGATAGAAAAGCCAGGTCCCTACAGCCCCCTTAGGAAGTGAGAAAGGAGGGGGACTCTGAAGGCACAGGCTCCAGGAATAAATACTTTCAGGAGCTTTCACCTGCTTCGTGGCCGAAGTCAGTGCCAGGGCACATGTAGGCGGGGCTCCTTCCCGCTTAGCTTGTCCAGCAGTGCGTGCACACAGGCATTTTTTTTTGTTGTTGTTGTTGGCTTGTTTTTGTTTTTGTTTTGTTTTGTTTTGCCTTAATAGGGATCCAAAGGGAACGGGGAGCTTTGAGGAAATCATTAGTGTCTTAGTCTCTATTGGAGGGAGCGTTTATGAATGGATTTAGTTGTTTGTTTGAAAGTGGTAACATTTTAGACCAGTCAGACACTTTATCCCCGTGTGTGTACCGGACACTGAGAGAGGTTTTATGACATCGTAACAGCTTTTGATTGGTTAAATTTGAGAAGCCTTTGTGTGTGTGTGTGTATGTGTGTGTGTGTGTGTGTGTGAGAGAGAGAGAGAGAGAGGAGAGAGAGAGAGAGAGAGAGAGAGAGACAGAGGTCTGCCCAACAGAACAAGGCTGAGATAGAAATCGCACACAAATCAGATGTTTATATGAATGTACATGAGTTGGATGGTTTTAAGAAACTCCCCAAACACATTTTCCAGAGGGAGTTTGTGATAGGAATGTGGAGTGCCTCCCTGAAATCAGAGGGGGCATCTGCTGAGCGCCAACTCCTGCATCCAGCACAACTCAACTTTTTTTTTCCCTCCTGTTTGTTGGTTAAATCACAAATGCCTACTTCCCCTCCCCCAACCCCCAGCAGACTTTAGATTACAACATAACATCCCTCCCCTCTGCACAAATTTATCTTGAATTTTTAGTAGCCCACGAGAAAGGGACATTAATTCAAGAAAGGGGACTGGGGTGGGGTGCCTCCCTGCTTTGGAAGAAAAGAGCAGGAGGAAAGGAAATAGTTCTCCGAGAACAGCCCTCACCCACCCTCGCTCAGAGCCTGGCCGCCTGATTCTCTGTCCCTAGATTTCCCGATTGGAATCCACGCTGATTCTCAGACTTGCCTGCTTCCAAACTGAGCTCTCAGAAGAAGGTATTTCCTCATAGTTGGTCTAGGGAAGCTCTCATACCTTGCAGAACTAGGCAGGGAAGAAGAAACTGTCATGGTCAGCTGTCAAGAATGGTTGTGACCTGCAAGTCAGGCATGCCCTTTTTACAACCAATATTGACCCGGGTTCTGTGGGACAGCATCTGCTTGTGGAAACCTCCTGTGGGAACTTTAGCAGAAGAAACACGAACCCGATGGCCACAGGACAATGGGGTATTTTAATCAAGGCTTTAAATGCATAGGGAAGGAAGAGACCCTGGCTGCCTGCGGAGGAAGGAATTACTGACAAAAGCCAACCTTGACCTATGACCTCCAGTTGCCTAGGGTCAACTCCGCGAACCCTCCCAAGAAATATCTGTTCATAGGGAGCACTGATAAGGGACAAACAGATCCCTTAGCCCCGCCCCCTTCCCCAGATCTCTAAAAGTAGAAAGGCCCTTAGCACCTTAGCCTCTGACTCAGGTCCCATCCAGTGTCAGCCTCTTGATTGTCAGCATCCTTCCCTGTCATGTCAGTCACACAAGGCCGTGAGAGAGTTGGCCCCACCCACCACCCACCCACCCAACCGGGGAGGGGATGATTTTTCTAGCCAGGAAGCATCAATTCCACCACAAGTCATCCTGACTGAAGTCCATACAGACAAGAGCAGAGAGAGCAGAAAGAGTCCAGTTATCGGTAGAGAACAGAACCTAGAGATGCTTGGATGCCCAAACCATAAAACTCCCTGTAGCCTGGAGCGAACAGAAAGGCAGGCAGGGAAAAGACTGAGAGTGACCCCTTTCCCAGGAGCCACACACTCCTCACCGGACCACAAAGAACCCCTGTCAGCCTCTGCCCATGGATACATACGGATACATACGCCAGCCGCATAGCCACTGCGCCCAATTCCTAGCCAGAGTTGAGGGGAACAGAGTGCTGGATACCTTCAGGGCCCCCGCTAGCTGGTGCACAGCAGGTAGGAATGTGCTGGAACCACAGGGCTGTCCTAGAAGCCAGAATGGCTCCCTGTGGCCAGTGACTTCCTCAGGCCACCACAAAGTCCCTCGCTGCCTCTCCTGTAGCTGCGGGTCTGCGCGAAGCTGGTGCAGGTTTGGAGACCTGGCACCAGCAACATCTCTGAGATACCCAAAAGGCAGCCTGCTGCTAGGAAGTCAGTAGCAGCCATGACAGCCTTGTCCCTGGGAGCCCCCCCACCCCCTACCCCGCTAGACTCAGAGCCAGGGTTCCAGCAGGGAGCTCCACTTTGGTATCTATCTAAAGTTGTCTGAGAGGGTGACTCTGGGGGGAGCAAGCCTTCTAGGCTGTCAAAAATACCCGTGGAGCTGCTGTGCGGCTGGACCTGGGAGGGGGAAAACAGGTTGCAAGAGCCTCTTCATTTTACCTTGGGACTCCACCCTATCTCCCAGCACCCTGAAACTTTCTATAAACGAGAGATGAGTATTTCTGGAGCTCCAGATCTTCTGTGTCTTTTACTTTATTAGCTTTGCAGACTTTTTTTTTTTCTTTTTCTACTTTGGTTAGACAGAAAAAGGAAAAAAAAAAAAAGCGGGACTTCCGATGATAGCCTGTTTTAAAAAATATCTTTAAAGTCCCTCCTTATGCTGTGGACTTTTTGTGGTCTGTCGCCGGGTGCCCCCTTACGGAACAAAGCCAGCTCTGAACAAGTTTCCTTTCCCCAACAGTTGTTTTTGCTTTTCTGGATTTAACACAATGCCAGACAAACTGCAAAGTACTTAGGAATTGTCTCCACAGGGTGGACGGGGTTTGGAAAGAAACATTTGGGGATGGTTTGGGCTCAGGTAGCCTCTTTCTAATAGGTAAGGCCTTTGGGATGGGCAAAGCTAGGCACGCCCCCACCACCACCACCACCCGGGTCTTCATGAACAGATATTTTATTTTTTGCCTCTGTGGCTTTCAGTGAAGGGATTAGCCGTGAATGTGACTATTTTGAAACCAAAACAATAATTATGCATCGCAGGCGCTCTTAATACTGTTAGACTATTTTAAAAATCCTTTTTGACAGGAGAGAAAAAATAGAAAGAAAGAAAGAAAAAAAAAAGGCCAAGTGGTAACAATACCATACCAAAGGGTTCCCGAGTGTTAACTACACCTTACCAAATGGTTACCCAGTGGTAACTATTCCTTACCCAATGGTTACCCCCCCCCAAAATACCATTTATCCATATGTTTGTCCCCTTTAGAGTAACTCATCAAGGTGTGGAAAGCCATTTAAAGATAAACCTGCAGTCTCTACTCTATGAGATGAAAATGGCCACAGGGTAGAGTTCATCTCTCTGTTTGGCCCTGCATGAGTGGAACTAAGCTTGCTTCAGCTTGTCCTAGAAAAATCCTCACCTATGAAAGACAAGTGGTACCCTCCCCACTCCTGACCAGCGCCACCGTGAGACACAATACACAACCTGTGACATGCTTTCAAGGTGCACTGCCCACACTCACTGTGGCGTGAAGGTATCCAGCCCCTTTGAAATATTAACTTGAATACTCGTGTTCCCTCTCATGCTAAGAAAACAACGACAACCTCTTCAGTGGGTGAGGTAAGAGGCTCTATGGTGTCAGCCACCTGGCCTTGGTTACAAGGTCATGGTCCAGCTCAAAACTCTCCTCTCTCACTTTCATTAGAGACCCCCTTCCCCTGGCCCTCACTCCTCCCCAGTGACTGGTTTAGGCACAAGGAGACAGAAAACAAGCCATCAACAAAGGCACACATTGGCTTTTGTACTCAATTCAGGTGTGTAAACACCAGAGCCCTCTTCCCCAGAGCTTTGGAAAGAAAGTGCCTAGATAATCCAATAGGTTCCCCAGGTAGCCAGAGCATAGAGGTCATCTTGAGGAAAAGACACTAACCATCTGAAAAGGACAGCTTCTTTATGAGATTTCAGGCAAGATGCCAAATATTGCATTTAATGAAGCTGATGCTTTTCCTCCCAAAATAACAGTTACTATCAATGACAGGACCAGGAAGGACAGTGGGTGGCGGTGGCCAGAGGTAGGGGAGGGATGCAGGGGGGTGCAGGGGGGGCACCTTTGCAAAGCCCACATCAAATTATTGCTTTGTAATATTTTTCAAAACTTGTAAAATGCCCCGCAAGTATTTGAGCTCCTGTAAATCCTCCTTGTCAAATCTTAACGTGTTCGTTATATCCCCAAAGGGTTGAGGACACGGATATTCCTTCCGCATTCTCCTCCGCTGCAGCTCCATCCATTCCCTTGCATGTCCATAAGAATCTATTGTTCCTAAAGGATCTTCCCCACCCCTGCCCCCCACCTTAGAAGGGAAAGTTGTCCTAAATGGGAAATTTTAATTTTTATTATTTTCTTTTGTTTTGAGATTAACTATCGGAACTTCCAGTAAGGAACAGTTTATCTTAATGGCCCACTTCCAGGTTTTGTGACAATTTTAGTGTGTTTCTTGCTTCTTTTTTTTTTTTACCCCCTTCTTCCTTGAAACACACACACACATATATACACACACATGCATTAGGGAGAAGTATATATATGTGTGTGTATATATATATATATATATATATATACACACATGTGTGTATATGTGTGGGCACTTATATATACATATATACTTATATGTACATATATAGTTTTCATATATATACGTATATATGAGTATACGTATATATATGAAAACTAGACAAGTGTATCTTAAGGTTTTTGACGTCACACTGGAAAACACAAATGAAAACACATGATTAACTTCTGATGGTGTTGGCAGGTACAAGGGGAAGGATTCATTTATCTAAGCACAGTCTTATACTTCAGATAAAAAGTGTTAGAATTAGGAAGAATTAGAATTAGGAAGTCCAGTGGTAATCTAAGTGAAGACTATGTGTTCCACTACAGCAGCCTATGGGATTGAGCATTGAGCTGACATTTTCTCTATTTTTCCCCACCAACTGTAAAGCAGTCCAAATAGGAGTATGGCAGATGAGGGGAAAATAATGAAATATCCTTGTTGGGGGGAAGAAAAAAAACACAGAATGACTTACTAGTCTATTGCAGTTATTGTACACAGATTTCCCAAAACCAAGTTGAATCTTTTAAATTAGATTTTAAATATATTTTGACAGCCTGGACTGGTACAGTGTGACTCTTCGTGGGAGGAAATGACAGGTCTGTTTTGTTATTAAGCTGCTATATAGAAAATATTAGGCTCTGCACAGCAAATGAACACCATTTTGTCACCCGCATTAGTATAGCTAATAGCGATAGCTTTTTTTTTTTTTAACCATAAAAAGGTAAGCAAATTGAGTCACTTTGCTTTGTTAGTCAGTGTAAAACAAAATTTCCTCCCCTCCTTTTTTTTTTTTTTAGGTAACCTCGTTTCCATTTCAACATTCTGAGTACTACTGGCTACTAATTTAAACAGAGGGAAATGTTAATAAACAAAGGGATGATATCTACATGCTTGTATGTGTTAAGAGAACACACGGAGTGATTGGCGGCTGTGCTTGCAAAACAAACCAGAGCGATGGGGGGTGGGTGGGGGAGGGCAGAGTCTGGACTAGCAGATGCCCAGTAAGTGTCCACAGAGCTGGGCCAGTGGGTCCCTCCGAGGAGCTAGCAACAGCAGACCCAAAGCCCGTCAGAAATTGTTCAGATTCCGCTTCTATGAACCCAGGGTCACTTGGTTCCCTGTGAATTAAGAACAGTTCCAAAGCTGATACAGGGTGCCAGGCCAGTGGCAACCCCTTCAGAGGCACAATCAAAAGGAGGTTTCTCTCGCACTGTGAACTGTTTTCTTCCCTTGAGATCCATCTTCTGGCTTGGAAGGGCTGAGACCACCATGCGAGATCAACTAGACCGACGGGGAGTTGATCTTCTTTTAGTTCCGTTCGTCTCCGTCCTTGCCATAGATAGTTAAGCTACCTTGCACATAACTGTCCTTCAAAGGCTCTCCTCCCTGGATATTAATCGCCCTTTGTTTATTTTAATATATTTACTGAATCAGGTACCCAAGGGACTCCTCTACATCTGTGATGTGAGAAAAGCAGTTGCCCGAAGCTGAACAGGTAACGCCGGGATCTTCGATATGCATGTGCTTGTTTGAATGGATTTGCCATGCGAGGGAGGGGAGGCAGGCACGCCGGCAGTGCTGCAGCAAGCTCCTCAGACACGAGACGTTCCTGTTGTCAGTCATTTTACTATCAGTATTTCACGGGCAACATAAATTGTGATACCCGGTACGGCAAAGGTTCAAGCTCTCTGGGTGAGAGCCGGCATGCGTTGCTGTTCTGTGTTGATTCCTTTCCGTTATTATCTGTCTCATGCAGAATAGCTACTCCAATCTGAGCAGATCTCAACCCTTCATCCTGGTGCTACAGACCTTTCCCCCACTCTGGAGAGAAGGTGGTCCTTCTCCCCGAATGCCGGATCACTGGATGAATTTGAGCAAAACTGACATCCATTGTCTTGATCCGTTCCACCTGGCTTTGTGAACATTCCGAATGTACAGTGGTTTATAGTGTTCCTGCTTGCACCTGGAGATGTTTAACACAATTTCAATGCACAGAGCGTTGTCCTTCTGAATCCATAGGCTGCAATGGAGCTAACTCACTTCCACACCGACTGGAGGCGGAAGGGGGTGGGGGGGAAGGAGACTAGTGGAAGTCCACGATCTGAATTTTCACCTACCAGGGAAAAGAAAATCGAGCTTTTTAAGCGTGTTTTCAACTCCAAGTATCCCAGCATGGATTTAATTATGAAACCTCTCCATTTGGAGAGATGGAGCCACACACCATCACATCAACCATGACGTACTGTCATGGCTTTATGAGTTCCTTTCACCTCCCAATAGCTGGCGGAAACAATGTATAATTCTTTTTTTTTTTTGTCCCCCTCTCCATTAAAAAGTTTGCTTGCTGAAATTTGCATGAAATATTCTCATTTTAATTTTTTTTTTCCTCTCGAAAAGGGAGTAAAAGCCACATTGTCAGGTTGTGGCTCTTTGCAAAGAAGGCTCTCGAGGTATGCAGAGAATGGGAGTAAGGGTTAAAGCAACAGAAACAGCAGCAGCAGCAGCAGCAGCAGCAGCAGCAGCAGCAGCAGCAGCAGCAAAACCAAAGCACACATACCCCCCTCTATTCAACAATAATGTCTGATTATTTACAGTCATTTGCCATGTTGCAAAAAGTCTCATTTCTAATAACTACTCCGTGACTACACAATATGGTTTCTCTGCAGACCTTATAAAAATTAAGGTGATATTTAAAAAAAAAACATGGATTTCTGTATCTAGGTTTGATCTCAGAGTATTCCTTTGGTTTGACGTGCATGTCTGAATGTGCATGCAGCTGTGCAATACTTATTTCTTACTTGTGTGGGTCTTGATAATTCTAATATGAAAGCCACCTGGTAAATACAATGATCTAGACCTGCTGGCGGGTTTTGTGACATCGAAACCATCCATTTCGAGCAAAAAAGTTAATGAACATTTAAAAGGAAAGTTCACACTGGTCCTGACCCGACTGGTAATATTTCATATAAGGTTACCAGTGGGAGAGAAATCAAATTTCATCTGTGAACCTGATTGACAGGCAAGAGTAAAGGGAGAGAAAGACATTTGGCCATGAAGGGGATTTGGGGAGAAGGACAATGCCTCCAAGTCCCTCGTGGCATTAGGTATTATAAGCCAATGTGTGGCAAGCTCACTGCCCGGGGCTTTGGGGAAGAGTTGTTTTTAGAAAGTCACTTTAGTTACAAGATTTCACTCCAATAAATGCGGTTACGGTGGACCAGGAGGCTCTCTGTCTCTTGCTAATTTCAGCCAGGTGTAGCTTAGTGGCTCCTGTCTGGCACCTTGATGCTAAGGTGAGTTTTGAAAACAGAACCCCAAGATTGGAAGGGAGCTCTCTAGGTGCCTTTTGTTTACTGTCTGGATTATACAGTGGTTCATGGTCGCATTACAACTTATTCATCCAAGGGCTGGAGAGATGACTCGGCTCTTAAGAGCTCATACTACTCTCCGAGAGGTCCTGTTTAGATCTTAGCACCCATATGTGGTGCCTCTCAACCACCTGTAACTCCAAGGATCTGCCATATCTTCTACTAGCCTCCAGGGAGATCCAACAGATGGAGACAGACAGACAGACAGACAGACACACACACACACACACACACACACACACACTTTAAAATATTCACCTAGTTGATCTTACAGGAATATTAAATTCTCCATTTGAGTCGCATCCCGTGACTTTGACTACCATTCTCTACTATATGTCATAGACCCAAATCTGCTAATCAATCAAAATGCATATAGGCCTTCCTTCTCAAGAAAGTTCTAGCACTCAGTCTAACACCTAAGCATGGCTTGTCTGTCTTCTATCCAGTCTTGCTTCTTGACGGACTTGTCCCACAGCGTCACTGGCTTAAGGTGTAACCGTTGCCGTGGGAACAAGTGGTGCCCTTGCCTGACCCTCTGACTCAAGTGTGGCTTTGGACTAGCCTTTGAAGCTGTCCCCTGTGTACTAAGGCGTGGATGGTTCTAACTACCTGAGATTTGCATCAGATTAAAAAGTAAGCCTTCTTGCTCCTGTGTCTTAAGGTCCTGACGCGGGACTTGGAAGGCGGTAAGGAGTCACAGCCAGTTTCTGTGTCTGTTCCGACCATTTCAGATGTTCCTGGTCTTGACTTAGACCCACCTGGATGCAACCAGAGTCTTACGGCGCTGTCTTGGGGCATGGCAGACAAGACAGGTGCATAAGAGAGAGGCTGGTGGTGACTGTCCTGTCATCTACAAGAGATAAAATGTATAGAAATACTCTTTGTTCACAGACACCATCCCCCACCCCAGTCTTCACAGCATGGGCATGGTTTTCTCTAGCTTTCCCTGTACCCACAAAATGACTTCAGGAAGTTACCAAATGTTAGGAAGGCTACCCCCCCCCCTATTTTCCACAAGACAAAAAGAAAGTCTTCAAAGTCTTGTCCCTGCCTACCTGTCTCTAGGGGTTGCTTCTAAGCCTCTGGGGAAACAGGCAAATGTAAGTTCCCACTGGACGTGTGTGCCTCAGTCAAGTGTCCCTCACAGAATCTATGAGAATATTTGAAAGATCTAAACCTGCGTTTCCACAAAAGAAGCTTCCCACCCCTACACTGTAAGTTCTGATCGGCACCTCTGGAAAGACCAAATGTTTGATCTTGACCCTGTCCTCCAATAAAGGCCGATTGGGGCATCTAGACAGTAAGTCTTTAGATTCAGTCCTGGGAGGAAGAAGGCATTCTCTCTCTCTCTCACTCGAACATTTGTGGTGGGTACCAATTTGGTAAAAATCTCCTTGAGTGTATTTCAAGCTTATTGGATTTTTATATCTTTTGGCTCTGAGACAATTAGGGAAAAGATTTTGCTTAAAGTGTTTTGTGATCCCTCGACTCAAGCTACTTGTTTTCTGCTGCTGCTGTTTGTTGATTTAGATTAGGCTCTTCCCCACCCAGCAAGCTGGTTTAATCAATTCCTGTCAGCATGCGAGCTAGCCTAATCATACTGTGTGAAGGTATAGCTTTCCCTCAACCCTGGCATACTATTGAAGTATGAACTTAAAGAAAGAGACATTCTACATACAGGTGAGGGGTGTGGGAGGAGAAATTTTTGCGAATCCCGTGGCCCTCAGTGACTTAAAAAAAAAAAAACCGATTCTTTTGTAAGGGCACATGTCATAAAGGCATATGTGTCTTCAGTGTGTTCAGTCACCTGTCAAAAGCTCCCACACCAACATTTAAACTCCCTCTCCTCTCACTCGCAGATTGTCATTTCCTTCCCCCCTGAAAAAGGACTATCAAACTTTGGGTCTGAGTTTCTTTTTCTTGTCCTGGCACTTAATGGAATTATCAGCAACAAATGAGCTAAGCACTAGGGTTGTGGAGTTGTGGAGTTCTTCTTTGATTGTATTTACTTTCTCTTAACATACTTGAAAAACATCAGGACAAGAAAAAGCCAGTAGAGTTAGTGTGTTACCCTTTCCAGCATCTACTGAGAATAAAGATATTAATTACCACCATGGCCTCTCTGGTGGCACTAATATCACGCAGAAGGACAAAGGACAGTGTGGATTCGGAGCCGCGTGGGAAAAGTCAAACCAGCTATGAGATTTACAAATATTGTCCACTGAATCTTGGCTGCTGAGCAGTGATAACAGGTGTAAGCCCTGCCAGATATTAATACCTAATTAACAGTGAGAGGGTCTATCTTATGATGGAATCAACAGTCAGTCAAGAAAGATCATCCAGAAAGAGAAGGGAAGGGAGACTTTGCTGGTGGGATTTTATTTTCTGCCTTTTGCTCTGCAAGCATCATCTAGGGCAGCTCCTCGCATACAGCTTCTGATGGTTTCTCCTTGTCTTTCCTGTCTATTGGAAAGCACACTAAGTTCATTTGCTGGCAGGTAGGCAGTAGAAGTGAGAATTGAATTGATCGAAACTGCTCCGAGAAATTGACCCCGAGGTCGTCTTCCCTTAAATTGGGTTCCACACACAAAGTTCCTTTTCTTCCCTGGCTCCTGCAGCAGAATTGAGTTGGGGGCTGTAATTATTTAAAGGAATTCTTAGGCACCAGAGTTGACTCTCCCTCTGTACCCTTAATCAAAATAGAGACCTTTTGTTACAGGCGGTAGTTAATTAAAGGGCTGGCGTCTATACTGCTGTGTTGTGCCTCTGGCTTGTTTATATTTTAAAATGAGGTTCATGCCTGGTGTACATGAAGAAAAGTGTTCAAAGCTTCTATGGGGTTATCAGCTGTCCTGAACTGTTAGAATAGAGTAGAGCAGA
The DNA here is from genome assembly GCA_964023405.1 of Apodemus agrarius. Taxonomy (NCBI): domain Eukaryota; kingdom Metazoa; phylum Chordata; class Mammalia; order Rodentia; family Muridae; genus Apodemus; species Apodemus agrarius. The sequence continues at coordinate 13,696,125 of OZ030024.1, forward strand.
GCAGAGCAGAGCAGAGCAGAATAGAATAGAATAGAATAGAATAGAATAGAATAGAATAGAATAGAATAACAGAATTCTCTGTTTACCTTTGTTCTTTCTCTGCCTCTTTCTGTTTCTCCAGTGTCTCCTATTCCCTCCTCCTCATTCCCCCTCCACTCTCCTCCTCTTCTTCTTTCTCCCCTTCACTCCTTCCCACACTCTGCAATGGAAAATATAGGTCCCTATCAAAACTCTCAAGGCATACAGTATGTTTCACAATGTGGGAGTCCGGTGCTGCATTTTTACCAGCGAACGCGCCTGTAGATGGCATGTTTGGAGCCTCTCTTTTCCGTTCACGGAGGGTTGCAGAGAGACCAGAAAATTCCTGGACCAGTGCTGACCTTTGTGACGAGTGCTAAGAGCTGCCTTCTTATCCTGTGCTTCGGTGGCCACACTTGAAGTTCGGGGCAGATGCTCAAGGGCTGATTTGTGATTTCCTCTGTTTTGTTAATCCCTCACCTTCCTCTCCCTCCTGCTCCTCTCCCCCCTGTTCCTCTCCCCCCTCCTCTTGCTTTCTTTCCTTTTTAAACACACCCCCCCAGTTTCTTATCATTACCTAGTAGAATATAAAAGCAAACGCGTGGGGCTGCCACCAATCTTCTTCTGTGCTCTTGGAGGCCACCGCTGAGGTGTGCACGGGGAGAGGAGGGAACTGGGCTTCTGTGAGTTCCAAAGCGGAACCCACTGCAGTGCCTGAGTCTGAGGACTCCCAGATGCTCTTCTCTCCAGATGTTATCAGGAACCTTCTCCCTGAAGATCCCTTGTTCTGCAGCATCTTGTTCTTGACCTGGACTCCCTGCGTCTCTGCCTGCTCAGTGTCCTGTTGGTGCAGTGACAACACGCCCGAACGGCCATCTCGATGCATTCAAAGCCAGGCCTAGCTAAGCTGTGTGCCGCAAAGCTATTGATGAAACATGTAAAGTTTTCCAAACATCATTATTCTGGACAACAATTTGAAATATACATGTACATACACATGTACATGTACATATATTACATATGCATCATATACATATACATATACATCATATACATATAAGTCATATATACATACACATATACATATATATCATACATCATACACATATACATATAAGTCATGTATACATACACATATACATATACATCATATAACACACACATATACATATACATCATATACATATAAGTCATATATACATACACATACACATATACATATACATCATATACATATACGTTATATATACATACACATATGCATATACATCACATATACATATAAGTCATATATATACACATACATATACATCATATACATATACATATAAGTCATATATACATACACATACACATATACATATACCTCATATACATATACATATAAGTCATATATACATACACATACACATATACATCATATACACATATACATACACATATGCATATATATTATGTATAAATACATACATTTTATAAAATCCCAGTCTAAGGGCAGAAACACTGCAGTCAAGAATGAAGTGTGGCCAAGTCCCAAACCATCCCTGCAGATCTGCTGAGGAAGAATGCACACAGCATTTCATACGGCAGGCAGGCTTGTAGTATTTGAGCTAGGGAGTGTAGGCCTTGGCCCTGGAAGGAGAGTTTCACAGAATATTCTGCAATGTCCCTGTTGCGGGGCTGGGGGTAGGGGAAAGGAGGGGGCAAATAAGGAAGAGCTTCTTCCTTGAGTTCCTGGCTCTGTTTCTTTTGGGCTGTCCATTCCTTTAAAACCATCTGCCACCATCTGCTGAGGCACTGGTGAGGGGCCAGGATTGGGGGGGGGGGAGACGCTCCTGCCAGGAAGTTGCTCCTGTCTCTGCTCAACCCCTCATCTGCCTTGTTAACGTTCTAGCTTATCTTTAATCCTACGTATACGCATGTGTGTGGGTTTGTACTTGGGGGTGCAGGTGCCGAAGAGGAATCAGAATGGGCAGCCAGTCAGATCCCCTGGAGCTGGAGTTACAGTGGTCGAGTGGCCCTGAGCTTCCCGGCTTGGGCGCCAGGAACTCAGGTCCTCTGAAAGAGCGGCACCGTGCTCTCAAACACTGAGCTATCTCCCCAGGCCTTTTCTCAGCAATTTACAGTATCATGCCCATCTTCGCCAGGCCCATTTTCTTCGACAATAAAACGAAAAAGGCATCTTGCCACCCTTCTCAGAGATAATGGGTAGGAATTTCACTTTTGGAAGGAGGAGAGGTGGGGAGGGTCTTCTGTCAATTTATCAGGAGGTCTCTGCGGAGTGATTGAGGACAGTGATTCTGGGAAGGCAGCTTTTACTGTTTCTTTAAAGTTTAATTGGGATCAGGTTGTCATGTGCTTTTGGGGGGGCTTCTCTCCTCACCTCTTCTTTTTATTCCTACCTCCCCTTTTGTTTTTCTCTTGCAAGCTACAGCAAATGATGTTTGTGATTTATAATCAAAGATGGATGTCTTTAAGTTAAACTGTACAAAACTGACTTTGGGGTTTTGCTTATGAAATAAACATTTGGAAAATAGTATCTGGCAAGGAGGCTTGCATGGTGGATGGGATACCAGACTCATGCACACTGATATTTATACATACATACATACACACACACACACACACACACACACACACACACATACATATACACACGGGTGTGTATAGATATAAGAGCCTGTTAAAGCTGGTCCCCCAAAAAAGTATCTTTACAAACCAAGTTGCTCCTATCCACTCTCCCACGAGGCTAGCATGGACAGGGCATAAGTTCTCCGGATTTAATGACCTTATAATTGCTGATTCACACGCCACCTGTAATTCGCATTACTTTATTCTATTCCCTGCCAATTATGTTACTTGTGTATCTGATAGTCAGAGTATGTAGCTAGAGTTTTCTGTCTGGAAGCTACGGCACTCCTTAGAAGACTCTTTTTTCCCCCTTCTCTCTAACAAGGAAGCTCATTTAGAAAGAAATGTTTATGTGAAGTGCCTGTCAGCTGGCATTTTTACTGGTTCGCTAACCCAAAGGTAAAATATAAAGCCGTGTCTTTTCCTCACTGGCTTGTTGTGAGTAGAAGGGTCCCTCCCTTGTTAGCTTGATAAATAATTTCACTAGGGGGACTCGGCTGTGTTTTTATGCTTGCTGTCTATTTTCTGCTTCCTGCAAATAAATTTCTGTACTCAGAGAGTACTAAAACTCCAAACACATGGGATTTTTCCCACTTTACTGCTGGTCTCCTGAAATATTTATTCGATCTAGTGTTTTTAATTAATTTTTTAGAGGGAAAAAATACACTGTGATTAACATCAAACCAGAAAAAAAAAAAAGTATTCATCCATTTTTGGGCAGCCACTGGGTTTATACCTGGAAAGGCAGCTCATTTGAAAAGCTTTGTGTGTTAAACTCCCCCATCTGATTTGTCAAACAGAAGACAAGTGTTACTACTTGGGAGAGCCCTGGAGTTTTCTCATTACATTTTTCTTTGCCTGCGTTTCCAGATTTAATTATTAAGCCGTTAATAGGAGAGATAAATAGGGGCATAGGATTCTATCTAGAAATAGGACAATGTACAATACCATCTGTACATTTGAAAAATGAAGCCAGGGTAAGAGTCGAAATAAATTGATGTAACTGTTGTCCCGCTAACGTCCTGGGTATTTAATCTTTGGGTTCATTAGTACCACGTAGAGCTGGGTACAGCATAAACCTCAACAAATATACCCCCAAAACGTTGCAATAAAGAACAAATCAATACATGCTATAAATGACCAGAACCGCTAACCACAGCACATGATAGGCTCATGGTGCCGAATGACGAAATGACGCTTCTGTCTGTTAGAAAAGCAATCGTTTGACGTTAATGCCAGATGACTTCATTCATGCATCTTTTCTTGTTTTCAGAGAAGACACTCTGCTTATTCGCTCCTTGTTTCGTGCACCCAAGCAAGGTTTTATTTTCTGAATTGGAAACTATTTTTTACAAAAGTACCTTGGACAAAAACTTGGCACCCAGGATGTCAGTGCATGTGACCAGCATCTTGGATACTGGAGCAACCTGAGTAGGGGCTTGTCTGAAGCACGCCCTTCTCAAAGAAGAAGAAAATGTACGGAAGGGGCCCTCAATGAGTACCCTGGCATGCGTGGAGGAGAAGGACTGTCATGCGTTAGGACTCCTGCTCTCGAGCAGACACTGTATGATGCAACTTAAGACATTTCACTTCCGAACTGCTTTAGCTACAGAGATTGTGAGAGACTTTTTTCAAAATGCATACTTCAAGGACAACTGACATTTAACCTTGGTTACGGCCACGCGGAGGCCGTGCCTGTTTGTCGGGAGTTAGAATTAAACACCCAACCGCTCAAACATCCCACTCAGCTGTTTACAGAGTCAATGACTGTGATGAGAAGCTACTGAGGAGTGGGAGCCAGGACCTATGTCATCTTCAGTCCTTGAAACGAGTATAGGGGTAGAGACTTTAATCCACTATAAAGACGTGGAGGGTACTAGGCACAAAGGAACTTAGATGCCGCGTAACCCTTCACTACAATCTTGCTTGGCTACCTACCATAACACTTCCTCCCGGTCATTCAGTCTGTCCGCAGCTTTCCTGGGTCACACACTCTAGCTTTTAGCCTCAATATGTACTGTAAGTGCCCAGGTGCCCTCCCCTTGACCTCTTGCTCCTGAGCAGGGGTGAGTGTGGCTCAGGAGGAAAGACACATAAAGTGATTAGTATCTGGAGGTCTAGAGCCATGGCTTCTCGTGGGCTTGACCCCCTCCCCACCCCACCCCCACCAAGGACCCTTGTAAGTCTCCGAACAGACGACGATTCTGTAATTTTGATTTTGGTAGGCAATGGGGAAGGCTTTCCACTCAAAGGATAATGACTGTCAGCCTGGCCGCAGTTTAAAAAGTAATTGATGACACATCTCCTTAAAACTCCATAATGTGTAAAGAGTCACTCAGCAAATTGCTGGGCAGTGAAGATAAATCGCTGTTGGTAAATCTCTCCAACGAAAGCCCTGTTGAATAAAAGTTGTCAGCGAAATCAGCACTGGTACTACAAAGAATACAATTTCCACATTTTTGAGCATGGGGACTGTCCCTCAAAGGGGAGAATAAAGGATTAAATATGGTAATATATGTAAAGCACTTGGATTAAATATGTTAATATATGTAAAACACCTGCACTGGGTAAACACCCACACCGTGTTCCGTGTTCCACCAGGACAGTGTTACATGGGATGAAATTCTGACCTTAACAGTTAACAAGCCTTGGTTTACATTAGAATGAATAACCTTGTGATTACAGTATCTGGCTTCCCCCAGCCCCAGCCCCTTCGTTTTAAAATAAATGTTTTCGGGGGGGGGGGATCAGAAAACTGAGATTGGTATAGCTTATGGCTATTCCTTTATTAAAATAAATATCCCATCACTCCTAAAACTAAAATAATAAAATAAAATCATTGTGCTTTGGGGAGCTCTCTGCTCAAATAATCTAGGAAAATGTGTGTTAAACATTTAATACTGCTGTCATCCATCTCAGAGACTTTACATGCTAGAATGTATGCCCTGTATACATATTTTACTGACACCGATGGCATTCAGTATTTTCCAAACTTGTGTGAACATGGACCCTGCTTGTTTTTAAACACCCATTTCCTGTAACTAGCATTGTTCCAAGCAATTTTGAGAGAGAGAGAGAGAGAGAAAAAAAATATGATTGCCTAAAGTATTAAAGTTCTGGCATTTCTTTCTTTTAGCACCAAAGGTCCCTTTTATTAGTTTTCCCTGGTGGCACTCTTGTCCTCAATGACTCCTTTGCTGTCTGTGTGTTCATTTCACTCGTCAGCCCGGAACGTTTGTAAGGGATTCTGTCTGTGATGTGTACTTCCGGAGGGAGAACTTTGAGGTGGGGGTAAATCCCACAGGGCTGCTTAATAATTAGTTCCTGGGGTTGCCCTGCCTTCCTGGGCTCCTCAGGAGATCTCAGGAGTTTAGCTGGGGACCCTCTGCTTGTATAGAACAGGCAGAGACATTGTTGAACATGCTTTAGTCTTTCAAGACCAGATGAACCATCCAAAGAGCAAAAGCCTCTGTGAGGAATTCGCAGTTGCCTAGGGTTCTGGTGAGGAAGCCTGTGGCTATGAAAGCTGCTTTCCTTTGGGGTTCCTTTCTAAGAGGATGACAGTGCCTCTTGCCAGGTGAATACAAGATGGCTTGGGTGAGAACCAGGTATACCACCTTTTATCCTCTCTGACTCTCTTCTTAGTGCGTCTGCCTTGGGGTACAGGTGGATTTCTCCCTCCTCCACCCCCAAGTCCCATCCTAAATATGTTCTTTGCTCTTAAGGCCCCATCAGAGGTCATCTGTGCACTCTGGGTTCCCCAACTCAGAAGAGAACTGATTGGCTCCCTTGAGCAGTAAGTAGGTAGGGGAGTGTCCTTGGACCAGCTTTTTGCTTAGTCATATTTCCCAAGACAAGGGCTGGATGAGACTACCACAATGGTCCGGCCCCAATGTGAGAGATGAAAATTAGTACTCAAGACTCATGTACACCTGCTTCGAAGGCAGGGACGTGAGGGGTTGGGCACAAGCAGATCTCTAAACCTAGAAGATGGGTTGTCAATCCTGGCTAGACAGTGCTTCCAAAATCATTAGTGCCCTACCTCAAACCAATAAAATCGGGACCTCAAGGGGGTGGGTGAGATCACATACCAGTGTTTTCATTTTAAACAATCCCAAGACATTCCAGTATGTAAGGAGGAATGAGGAGTCCTGGAGAAGAATGCAGGGGGCACCAGCATCTATAGAAAACTCCGAGTCTAGAAGCCCCTGGCAAAGCTCCCGCATTCTTGTCCTTCTGATAACTCAGCATCTTCCAGGTCCAGTTTCAGACGAGAAGGGCAGAACAATCGCTTTGTGTTTCCCACTCCATCTGGCCTCCTCAGTTCTTGAGAAACATCAACTCTATTCATGATGAGCAAGGCCAACGCAGTCAGACAAGGTCCCTCGGGGAAAGCAGACCAGAGCTCGAAGCCTCTGATTTAAACCTGACTTGGCCACAGCATAGCTCCAGGATGTGGGTGGGTCCCATTCCCCTAACTGCCTTGCAGGATCACATGTCACAAGTTGCGTTGTGGGGATGAGGGGGTGCAAGTGACCTAGAAGCCAAGGAGGGTTATGCATTCAGCTATGCACCTCGCATCGCACAGACTAAGCGATGAATCAGAGGAGATAAGGATTTGAGCTGGTAGAGTGGTAAATAATTTTTACACTGCGATGCCTTTAAAAATTAATCCATACAGAAAAGGGAATAATTATTCAGTGACCAAATTACAAAGACAGATGTATTCTCAAATTATTTGCACAGATTTTTGCAGACACCAATGATTACACATACACACATACACACACACACACACACACACACACACACACACCTGCGTTGAAGACTATCTACCTTGTAAGAATATGGACCTGTGAGTTTCTCCTCCCCTCTTGGATGCTAAGACTGTGAGACAGTGGCATCCATACCTTAAGCATTCTTTCGTTTGACCCTGAGCTGTCCAGTGGTGAGTAGCACACAGTAGTCAAGACTCCGTGCTTTTCTAGCAAAGCACAGGTCTCCCTGAATAAGTAGTCAACTAGCCAACAATGCACACAATGGGATGTGTGATAACAGCCCTTAAAAAGTTGTGAAACGTCCAAGAAGGCATCTTTACAATCTGCTAAAATGTAAACATTATTTTAAAACTCTTCTAGCTTTTCAAAAATCCCCTGACAACTGCCAGTGTGTTTTATGGGTAAAATTTTCTTAACTGGGTAACAAATTAAAGTCACCTGCGCATTGTGCTTTATTTCATTTATTATTTTATTTTACTTTTTTTTATTTATCTAGTTAGCCTGGTCTTTTCCTCTTGAGCACTGAGAGTACAAGTATGTACTGTTTTCTGGGCAAGTGGGGGAGGTGTTTGGTTTTTTGTTTGTTTGTTTGTTTTTTGTTTTCTTGTATTTTAGGGATTGATCTTAGGGCCTCGTGCTCAAGGCAAACATTATCAATCGAGTCTTGAGCCGCGGTTCCACCAGGTGATTTCTGTTTTAGATCTATTGACAATGATTTTTCTTTTCGCTCTGACCTGTTTTGCCATTTTAAAAAGAAAATGCACTCTGAGTACTTTTAGTACTTAATTAGACAATCACAGGGTGCTATTTGCATGCTGGAAAATGGACTTACTGTTGGAGATGCCTTTGGAACAGGCCGAGCACTTATGGGTAGAAGCTGAGAAGGAAGCATTGTCTCAAACACAGTCCAGGATGAGTAGGCAGGGCTGGGCTCAGGAAGGGATGGGAAGGTCAGCAGGGAACAAGAGTGAAGAACAGCTCCAAAGCAAGAGGGAGGGAGGGAGGGAGGGAAGGAGGGAAGGGGGAGGGAAGAGAGGGAGGAAGAAAGGAAAAGAGGGGCCTGGAGATGTGAAGTATTGCAAGCTTCCCTCATCTCTGTTTGAAGCTAGAATTCATGACTAAGTAGCAGCCCATCCAGGCAGCTCCTCCTCTCCCCCTCCTAGGCTGTCCGTCCATCTGTCCGTCTGTCTGTCTGTCCACAGACTTTACTCCAGGTAAAGGGGACTCACGTGCATCCACTGAATCAAGGCCAGAGCTGCACGTGGAGCTGAGGCAGGGGTTTATCTGTTGCTCTTTTCAGTATCAGCTGCCTTCGTCAGAGTTCACAGTACTGGGGAGAAGAAAAGGAGGGGCGCTTCTTCAAAGAACTACATGGGGATTTGGTCACGTTTGTCTGCCACTAACATCAATCGCAGATGCCTGGGCCAAAAAAAAAAAAAAAAAAAAAAAAAAAAAAAAAATGCCTAGCACGTTTTCACACGTGCCTCTTTAATAATGTCCCCTCTGGGGTTGCTACCAGACTCCCCTCCACTGATACAGGATTTGGGGGCTTTGAAGTCAGTTGTGGGAATTGCACTGCTTTCTTTGACTCCAGCAAATTGCTCCAAAATGCTACAAATGTAAAAAAGACTAAGAAAGCTTTAACTGCAGCTTAGAGAAAGAATCCCCTTAAGCCATTGACACAAAAATGTGTTTCTTCGTTTCAGTTTTTAATTTGGGGAGTTCCATCTTGTAAAACACAGCAGTGGACCCAGAGTCTTCTGCTGGCTGGAGAGACATGCCTAAGACAACCGAATGGAGGGTGGTGCACAAAGGGTTTGCAGCTACAATTCTTCGACATTGTTGTCTTTTAGGGGGGAAATCTCTGAATGGGGTGGGGGAGATGGCTTACAGAGAAATCATACATAGTATCAAAGCCAGGTAGGAGCAGTCTCAGCATCAATAAGGATGTGAGTGGGTGTTGAAACAGATGGGCAGTCCGCACAGCGTCTCCCCAGTGGAGGACACAGAGGGAAGACTTATGACCCGCCTTGAGTTAGAGGGTCCTGTTCTAGCATACTTCAAATTTTGTCTTAGCGCTTTCCCTCGCGGGGTGGAGGTGACTGGGCTATACTGAATGTTCTGAGAAATCCCTCCAAGTTATTTTAGCCTTGTAGTCCCTGAATGTTCTGGCAAGTGAGAAGAGAAAACACGGAGTGGTGGAAATGACCGCTAGCAGGTCCCCAGGCTTCAGTTACCGGCTCCATAAATTTAAGGATTTGGCATGACCCGGAGGTTTTTCAAGCTCGTTTTTGTTTTTTTTATTTTGTTTGGTTTCAGCAGAGGAACCGTTTGTAAAATGAAGAGTTTATGTGAGATCACCATATAAAAGAGAGACGGGAGCTGCCGAGTGGGGCTGTCCCTCCAGGATGCTCGTCCTCCTCCCTCTCTGTCATCCCTGGTCACTGCGCAGTTCCGGGCTCTCTCTAAGCCAGGCAGGCATGGGCATCTTTGGGGGGAATTCTTCTCTCCAGGGTACTGTTAGCTCAGCCAATCTCTGATATGAAAAACAAGCCCTTCGTTTTTTTTTTTTTTTTTTTTTTTTTTTTTTTTTTTTTTTTTTTTTTTTTCCCTGCTGGAAACCTTTGGGCATTCCTAAACGGAGAGCCAGCGTTGATACAGGCACAGAGGCCAGACCTGCTTAATCTTGTGACTTTGGCATAGTCACGTACTTCCCCTCTCCACACTCCTCATTTCCTAAACTTTCAAATGGGCAGAAGAGGGGTGCTACAGAGAGCCCTGTGAGGTTGTCACACGGTTAAATGACCCAACTGAGGTGGCATCTAGAAGGAGCCTAGTTAACTGGCTGCTGTCACTCGGAGGCGGTGAGAGGGGTATGTAGCAGACGTGACCAGCGGCGACCTTGTCTTCTCTGGATCAGAAACCCAGAATGACGTCCCTTGGGGTCTAAGGGGATGCTGTAGTCTGTTTGGTAAAGGGTAACTGTGCCTTCCTTTCTTACCTCCTCATAACCTGGTTCTTCACCCTTCACCCTGAAAGGAAGTTTTCCTGTTACAGCGTGCTGGGCCGTGGGTTTCACAGTCCACCCTTCCCGTCCTGTGCTTACCCTTACGCAGAGCAGATTCCCAGTAAACATTTGCTGGGCTGACTCCCTGGATCATGGTCCCGGGAGGGTGAATAGTGTGCATCCCTATTTCCTCAGTTCTACATCCAAGGACTAACACACAAGTGGCGTGAAACTGTCCATGGCCGGAATGTTTTCAAGAGGTACCGGCACAGCTCTAAAATGAAGTCCCCCCCCCACTTCCATACCTCTACACGCACTCCCAGCCCTACAGCACACCGCTGCGTACAGACGCCCCGCAGAAAAGACTGCTCAACAGGCAAATAGCAAAGGCCCGGCTGATGTAGCCACACTGAGGAGACCCAGAAGAGAAGTGTGAAGTAGCAGTGGTCTCGGGGTGTCTAGGAAAAAAATCTCAGGAGAAGGGAAAAGGTTTGAGCAGATGTTCAGGCCATCCTTGGCTTGCCGTGGGCCAAGGAGGAACAGAAAAGCAGAAGGGTCAGGAATGGCAGGCCAAGGCTGCAGAGAAGGACTAGATTCATGAAATCTCTGAACTCTGCTATCTTACCAATAAAAGTAATGTTTCCCCCAATGCTAGCCACACTTTTACCATGTAGATGCATCTAGTGAACACCCTTCCTATCTATTTCAGTGGCTGCCCTAACCTCTTGAGCTGGTTCAGAAACTAACAAGTGTTCTAGATTGATCTCTCTTCTGTTGCATAAACGCAAATGACCAAAAGCAACCTAGGGAAGGGAGGGGTAGCCCAATATCAGAGGAGACAGGATCTCGAGGCAGGAACCCGGAGGCAGAGACCATGGAGGACCACTGTTCATCAGCTTCTTCCCAGGCTCGCCCTCGGATCCCTTTCTTCTTCTTCCCAGGCCCGTGTACCTAAGGAGATAGCACTGTCCACAGACAAGCCCACAGGCCAATCTGATGGAGACAGTTCTTTAACTGAGGTGCTTTCGTCCCAAGTGTGTCGAGTTGACAACCAAGAACATTATAAAACAGGAGACATGTGGACCCATATAGACACATCATTAGAAGACAACCCTGGCCAGGCATAGTGGCACATGCCTGTAATCCCAGCACTTGGGAGGCAGAGGCAGGTCCAAGGCCAGCCTGGTCTACAGAGTGAGTTCCAGGACAGCCAGGACTACACAGAGAAACCCTGTCTCAAAAAACCAAAAAAAAAAAAAAAAAAAAAAAAAGAGAGAACCCTGAAGTTCAGAAGTGTGCACGTGTGTGTATGTATGTATGTATGTATGTATGTGTGTGTATATATATGTGTGTGTGTGTGTGTGTGTGTATATATATATATATATATATATATATATATATATACCTGTCTATTAAAGTGAGAGGAAATATGATCTCCTCGGGAACTATCCCTATATCTTTTATTTTGAGAAACAGTCTGACCTAGAACTCATCAAGTAGGCAAGGCTAGCCATCCCGTGATGCCCAGGGATCCGCCCGGCCCTACCTCTCCAACATTGCGGTTAGAAGTACAAACATCATGTTCACTTTTTTTTTTTTACCAGTAGGTTCTTGGAATCAAACTTGGGTCCTTGTGCTTGCAAGGTAAACATTTAACTGACTGAACCAACTCCCCAACCCGCAAGAATGTACACTTCTTACTACATCCCAGACGGTTCTAGGAGAAGAAGCACATTTGCTGCTTTGGAGACCTACAGCTTCAGGCTATCTAGAGAGACACTTAGTGTAGGAATCAGGCACCTTTCTCAACTCCGGGAGCTCTCCTCTACACGGACTCAACAGTTCATTTCAGACAATGAGGTTCAACGGTGCATGATATTGCTTGTCAGGGACATCCGGCGGCATCTAGGCTGTCGTGATTGGCAGAGAGGATGCCCAGGTCAACACTGCCAGCACCCCAGTACTAATCATGCTCAAGTAGAGAAATCCAGTTTAAATTCCGTGGTCAGGGTTTGACTTCAGACCTACAGTGAGCACAACCAAAACCAACTTTCTAGGTGTCAGTGAGTGAGGATCCAGGGAGAGTTCCGAGGGTCTGATCAATAGATGGTAGGTAGTTTTTCACTCCCAGACAATCACGCAGTGAAGTGAAGGGTCCTCTCTAGTCAGCCCCAGGGCCATCCTCTGCAGACTGGCCATAAGAGTGAAGGGAGGAGATTTCTTAACGTTTCAGGCAAACATTAAGTGTGATCTCTTCATGGAGACCTTGGCTGTGAAGGCTGCAGGGAGGCTGTGGCCCTGCTGCTCACTCTTGGGCCTGTTAAAGAGAAAGAAGGGCAGCTTCCTTCTAGCGTCTATGTTTCTGTGATTCAGAAGGGACAGCAGGAAAAGGGGTCATTTCTACACACCAGACTCAAGATGGGAGTCAGTTGATGCCCTCCCCGTGTGCCCCCAACCCCCCACACCCCCACACCCCGTGCCCAGCAGCAGTAACTAGGGAGAATAAAACCTCGTGTCTCATTTTGCTAACACATTTGCCATGTACTGTGTGGATTATGTGAGTGTGTGTGATGTGGACATGTATAGGTCTGTGCTTGTGTGTGTGTGCAGGTGCATATACATGCACAACTGCAGGCATATATGAGCAGAGACTAGAGGATAACCCAGTGTTATTCCTCAGGAACAAACCACCTTTAAAAGAAACATTCATTTTACATGCATCAAATTATGTATATATGTGTGTGTGTGTGTGTGTGTGTGTATGCATGTGTGTATATGTATTATATATAATATATTATATGCATGTCCCAATGTATCATATATCATATAATTATATTCTATACTATAACAATTATAACACATTATATGTCATAATTATATGTGTGTGTATGTATAATATATAATATATTATAAGAATATCACAATATATCATATATCATATAATTATATTATAACAATTATAGCACATTATATATTATAATTAATAATATATATATGCATGTGTGTCCAAGTGCACATGTGCCACAGTGCACCTGTGGAGAACGGAGGATAGGAGTCACTTTTCTCCTGGAAGATCCCCCTTCTGGGTTGCAGGGATGGAACTGAGGTCTTCAGGCTTGGCGGCAAGCATCTTTCCTCACTGAGCCATAATACCAGCCCCATTTTGGGGAGGATGCATAGAGTGTCTCACTGGCCTGTATCTTTCCAAGTAGGCTACACTGGCTGACTATGAAGACCTGGGGACCCATCTATCCCTGCCTCCCCATAATTGAGATTACAGACAGGCTCTGCTAGCCTGGCTTCTTCATGTGGTTCTGGGGATTGAACTCAGGCTCTCATGCATAACCCCTTTACCAACTGAGCCATCTCCCTGGACTTATCCCAGGAGTTGATGAAACAACATGTGGAGGAGAAGCAAAGGCAGCTGAGTTCTGGAAGCAGGGGTGATGAGTGCGTCTGCATTGCTGTCCCAGTCCTTCCCCTTCTACCTGATGGGGCATAGTTCGAATCTGGGCTGCTTTGTCTCTTAGCCAGCCTGCGGTTCATGATGTGAGTTCCAATAGGCACCCAGCAATGGACATCGGGTTCACCCAGGTTTCACCCACAGACAAGTCTGCCCCATTTCTGCTGCAAAAGGAGCAGATCCCAGGAGGCGTTCAGCCTCAGAGTCAAAACTCTGCGCACAAAATGGATTTCAGTGACAGGTTTTATTGAGTAACCGACTCCCTCTTCCTCCACCCCCACCATCGGAAAACATATTGTCTTCTTCCCTGTAGTTCATTTTGCTTTCCGAGGTGATTAATGAATTAAGGATGCAGTGTATTTATTCTTTTGCCTGATTACCATTCTGTAATAAATCTCAGCTCCCGAGTCTGTCGATAGGAGAAGGCCAAGCTGCCGCTTTGTAAAATATAGGTTTGTACATTAAGCTTAACTCCCAGCCTCATATATAGGAGAAAAGTCACCTTAGAGCCTTATAAAAATAAGTGGGAAGCTCCAGGGACGTCGGCTGGTGGGTAGAGCACTCCATTTCTGGGGACAGCCTCCTTGGACACGGGAAGGCCTGCTACCTGGCGAACAGTGTGTGATCACTGGGAAGGCAGAACACTGAGTCTCTGAGGTACCATGGAGGTGATAGGGAGAGGCAGGAGTGTCTTAGCCCTGAAGCACGGTCTCATACAACCCAGGCTGGCCTAGACCTTGCTGTGTGGTCAAACTTAAACCTCTAATCCTCCTGCCTTGACCTCTCTAATGCCATGATCACAGGCTAAGCCACCATCCCCGAGTATACTGTGCTGGGGACCAAACCCAAGGCTTCTTGCATGAGAGGCGAACACTTTACCAACTGGTCCACCATCAACCATTTAGAATGGTGTTCTCTGCAGAGTGTCCCCACTTCTGAGTAGTTAGCGAAACTCGAGGGCCTAATTTGACAAGGCCCACTGGAGTGAGGTCGATGGATTCACTCTTGTCTCGCCAGCAGGAGAGGCAGGCAGGCCCTGGGAGATAAAAAAAAAAAAAAAAAAAAAAAAAAAAAAAAAAAAACTGGGCAAGGTAGAAAGGAGCCTGCCACTGGCCTAGGATGGATTCTTGCCCCACCTTCACTCTATTGCTTTCTAGCTGTGTCATCTGGGGCATTCAGTAGGGTTTGACAAGACTCACCTGGGGATTATTGAGAGACTACCTTGGCCTCTCCAACATAGGGCAAAAGGTCAGAGCAAGGCTTCTCCTGCCGATGGTCAAGGTTCACGTAGCCTCACTAAATGGGACCTGGATTAGCACAGGAAGGACATAAATAAGGGAAGCAAAGGAACCAACTAGTGGAATTTTCCCTTTGGCTTTGTTTTTTGAAAGTTTTTTTTTTTTTAAGGAAAGGCAAACAAATGAATCAAAAACAAAACAAACCAACACAACACAAAAGCAAGTATCATCAAACAAAAGTCACTGATTGGCTAATGCGTGTTTGTGTGTTTGTGTGTGTGTGTGTGTGCACGCGCGCGCGCGCCAGACACACAGGCACATGTGCGTCTGAGGATATTCGTGAACATGTGTGTACACATGTATGTGAAGGCGAAAGAACAATGTCTGCGGTTGGTCCTCAGATCCTATCTATCTTATAATTTTGAAGTAAGGTCTCCCACTGGCCTGGTACTTGTCAAATGAGCTAAACGTGACCAGGATCTTTCTGAGTCTACCTCACCAGTGCTGGGATTACAAACAGCCACCATCACTTCCTGGGTCTTATCACATGGGCTTTGGGAAATTGAATTCAGGTTTTCATGCTTGCAAGGCAATCACCATGTTAGCTGAACTATCTAGCCATCATTCCACCCACCATTTTGTTTTCCTCCACCAAAACAGGCAGTACTGGGTTGGACTTTCACGAGTCACAGCTTAAAGAACCCATATACCGGATTCCTAGGGATTTCCCATGATAGGAACTTGAACACTGCATCCTGTGGATAATTTGCATGGTTTGTAATCTCAGTTCAGAAGTTCTGGATTGGGATTGGCTCAAAGACTTCGATTCCTATGGCTAGGTGATGTCAGCTCTTTTCTCTGTCCACCTTTCCTTGGACTTTGGGTCTAGTTGTACATGGTGGGCAAGGATCCAGGCGTCTATGGAAGCCCATCGAAAGCCAGTAGGGACAGTGCTTTGTTCTAGCTCTTGATAGGCACAAGGAAAGCATCACAGAATCGATCTGTGCACCCGTGGCATCCGCTCCCATAGCGCTGCAGGGGTCTGCCGGTGGTTGGCCCTCACTATGGGATTCATCATAACAGTATCTGATGGGTCGAGATCCACCACACATGCATGCCTATGGTTGCAGATCCTCCGGATTTCCACTAGCTACCCTGATTCGGCACACTTGCCCGCAATCTTGATTTCCATTAGAGATAGAGGTATGAAAAGGTCATTGGTTGGCACCCAGGGCTCCCTTTTCCCAGAGCTGCCATGAGATGAAGGGGGTAAATAAACAGAGGACTCCTTCATGTGTCCCTCCACCAAGACAGACGTCAGGCTAACGCATGTTCAAGTGAGCCATCACAATAGGTCCATAATCCCTTCCCATGGCCTGCATCTGGGCTCTACGTTGCCCCCGTTGATCTTATTCTGTGGACTTTCCCCTCAATAGTCTTCCCCATAATCTCTTTTCATCTTTGTATGCAAACAGAAGGAAGAAAGACTCGTCTGGGTAATGGCTAGAAGACATATACATTTTTCTGCTTTTTTTGGGGGGCAATTAATGATGGTTTTGAGAAGGCTTATTGCTGTTGGGGATGGTGCCACCTTTGGACAAGAGGTCCTGGATGGCATACAGACATAGACTGAGCATACCATGGAGAATAAGCCAATAAGAAGCACCCCTTCATGGGCTCTGCTTCAGTTCCCGCCTCCAGGTTTCTGCCCTGATTAGGTCTGTTGCGGCTTCCCTTGGTGATGGACTGTGATCAGGATGTATCGCTTCCCTCCCCAAGTTCCTTTTGGTCATGGTGTTTTAGAACAGTCACAGAAACCTGACCAAGATAGAAATTAGTCCCAGAGAATGAGCTCTTGCTGTTACAAAACCTAGTTACATTTTAGGGAAGGGATGCAGAAGGAGTTTGGAACTTGGGGCTGGAAAAGCCAGTTGAATTCTCAGAGCTCTTCGGCGAACATGGAAGTTAATGCTGAGAGCAGTGTAGGTGACGGCGACCTGGCTTGTGAGGGTTTAGGGAAGAGTGCGAGAGCCTTTGAAAGACTCTGTTTAGTGTGTCCACGTGGTATTTTGGACTAAGAATGTGCGGGCTCTTGTCGAATGGAACAGAAGAATCAGCTGTGACTCAGAAGAGACCACCGTCACTGTTGACGCACGCCTTTGCATCATTAGGCCAATTGATGCAGATTCGCTGGAACTAAGAAATTCATATCGGTTAAGAAGACACAGCATCACGGAAGTAAAACCTTCTGGGAGTATTTTCTCCTAGCCAGCACACAGAAGCTGTAGTCTAGAGGAGTACGGCAATATTTCATGCTGGTAGCCAAATCTGGTAAATGTCTAAGAGTCTTCCAGATGATATTGGTTTTAAAGGCACGAAAGGGTAATAGAGAACAGCTGAGGGCAGGCACTGGGTGGGAATCTTTAAGAGAAGCTGGGGCTTGATGCCATACGGCAGGATCAGACTCCTTGAAGAGATTGCAGAAGCAGGCTCTGGAGACACCCGCCTACTGGAGATGTCTTGACCGTGGGACAGCCATCAAGGAGAGTAGCATATGTGGAGTGGAGCTGGCCTGAGCCTACCAGGCAGGTATAATGTACAAGAAATGGAAAAACTAGAGAGTCGGAGCTGTCCAGACACTCAGGAGCAGAGGAGATTCAGAGTAAATCCTAGAGACAGTGCATTGAGCGGTAAGATGTAATTTATGCCATGAAGTTTTGGGTTTGTTTTATTCAGAGTGTGACTGTGCCCTGAGTCTTCCCTCTTGGAGTCAAAGTACTTAACTTGGTTGTTGTTGTTGTTGTTGTTGTTGTTGTTTTGTTTGTTTTGATTTTTCTAAAAAGTCATTAACTGATAGACTTTGGATATGTTACAGAGACTTAGAATCTTTAAAAAGACTTTCTGAAAGAGACTTTGGATGTTTTAAGAGGCTAAACTTATAAAGTTTACTTAG
The DNA here is from genome assembly GCA_964023405.1 of Apodemus agrarius. NCBI lineage: Eukaryota > Metazoa > Chordata > Mammalia > Rodentia > Muridae > Apodemus > Apodemus agrarius. Next base: position 13,714,213 of record OZ030024.1, read on the forward strand.
AAAGTGTTTGAACTTTTAAAGGCTAGGGTACTTACAATTGATGCATGTTTTATATTGCAATATTGACATTAGTGTGAGCTCTTGGGAGTAAACAAAAGGGAGAAAGGTTATGGTTTAATAGTTGTATTGGAGTGTCAAGTTGTTACGTGGTTAATTGTCCTGGCTAATTCTTTAGCCCCTTTCCCCTCAAGTTACTTTCGGTTATGGTGTTTTGTCGCCGCCATAGAAACCTAAGACAGCGGGACACACTTTCTTGTCACACTTTCCATATACTCTACCACAGAGATGAGAGGGAGAATGGTTATCCTATAGGACTTCACACTTACTTATTCATGGATCTCAGGAGTTCTTGAGGAACTAGCAGTGACCTTGGAAGAGGAGGCTATTGGAAGAAATCTTTGCTCTATTTGAATGCAGCCCACCTTCTGGAAAGGTTTTTGTTTGTTTGTTTTTTGTTTGTTTTTTTTTTTTTTATTTTTTTGTTTTTGCTTTTTGTTTTTTTTTTTTTGTTTTTTTTTTTTTGATCATGAAATTACAAACATTCAGCAATCCAAAATGACCACTTCTCATTCAGCTTGGAGGATGCTGCTCACATGTTAACATAAAAGCTTACAGAGGATAAAAGCATGCCTCCTTACCAACATTGCTTTGGGTGTATAAGGATCATCACAGGACACCTACCTGAGATCATTACACAACCTTACGTGTGACTGTATTTTTTTTTTTGCTATTTATTTATTACTAAATATATTACTTGTCTAAAAAGAAACTTCCAGCCTTAAGTTGTTTAACAATCCCTTTTTAAAAATATATGATACAGGTGGAAAAATATTTAATATTATTTTACACTCCTGTGTCAAAATTATCATATCAATGCATACTTAAAATGCATTCATAGCTTATTTTTATAATCATTTATTTTGTTCCAAGTCTTTGAAATTTGCTGTTACTCTCAATTTGGATGATATGTGTCCCACAAAGTTAATGTAAAATTAATTCTGAGTCTGACCAAAACAATAGAGGTGTGTGAAGAGAGAAAATGAGATATGATAGCATAAAACTTTTAAATATAATAGTGTAATAGTTAGATTTAGGTAAGATTAATAATTTAGTTCTTCAGACACTGGCCACATTTCAAGGGCTGTGAATATAGCTGTGGCCCATGGCTACCACATTGGTTGGGGTGCTAGCCCACAAGTTTGGATGTTACCTGAGAAATCTGATTCAAACTCTCTAATTACTAGCTAGAAATGTAGCCTTCTCTAGGTTCTGGATGGTTCAAGGTTTTGTGGATACACTTTAGCCAGGGTGTCAAACATATCCGAGGGGTAGTTCATAGTTTGTTTGCATAGTAGAAAACAATAGTAGAATACCTGCACATCCTGGTGACCTGGTATTTGCAAAGTGGATGGACACACATAAGAAGGGATGTGAGATTTAAACAGAAACGCATCTAGTAGACACTTGGGAAGTTAAAACAGGACCCTAAGGAGTTTGGTTTTCGCTTTGCTTTGGTTGTGAATCTAAAAGCACAGAGCAGGACGTCTTAACCCATGGCAGAGGCTGGAGCAGTGTCTGGGAAAATAGCATTCAATGAATAAGGCCCTCTTAAAAAATGCTGAGGCTTAAGAATGAGGATTCTGTGGCTGGCTTAGCTGGTTAGGGGCTTACCTTGCAAACCTGAGGACTCAAGCCCTATCCTCACACCCCCCATAGGAAAAAAAATCCAGGTAGGTGCAGCTTTTAACCCTAGTGATGGAGAAGCAGAGACAGATGAGTGACACCCTGGCTCTTGGTATTTAGTCTTCCTGCTTAGTTTCAGGCCAGTAAAAGGCCCTGTCTTCATGACAAAGTGGGCAGTACCTAAGGAAAGATACCCATGGTTGTCATCCGACCTCCATATGAAAGCATATATATATATGTGTGTGTGTGTGTGTGTGTGTGTGTGTGTGTGTGTATACACACACACATATATATATACATATATATTTACATCTCTCTCTCTCACACACACACACACACACAGAGAGAGAGAGAGAGAGAGAGAGAGAGAGAGAGAGAGAGAGAGAGATTGGAGAGAGCTTAAAGCTTCATCCCAAAGTCTCCCATCCACAGATGTTAAAAATCCTCTGATGTCTATATTCACGGGTGAGAACAAGAAAGAAACACTCAATGCTTTGACATAACATCCAGGGTAAAAAATGTATACAAAAGTCCTGTATGTCTGGTCAGTTAAGAGACCACTCAATTCATTAAATTAGTTTTTCCCACATGATAAGGACTGTGTCTCCAACTCTTTAGTCCTAGAGTACAGTGAGAAAGGACACTCATCATGTATTTCTCCTCCTCTCTACTGATCCATTCATTTTATACCTCCCCCACGGAGTAAACTGCCCTTGAAACCATAGAATCCTGGGAACACATGTGCAAACAAAACCAGCCTTGACCCTGGCCATCTGCAACTTCGTGATTCCTGTTGATGGACGGTAAACACAAAGTTGGTTATAATTGTTCTGAGTGCCATGCAGACCATAGATGGGCTTCTGGGCTAATGGGATCTGGCTGTTAGGGGTGAGCAATGTATCTTGTTCATCACCGAAGTAGGGGCAAGACGGCATTTTGAGAATGTAGGGACATAGAGACAGAAGATGGAAAGAGTATGTGTTGGACATTTTCTCATCACTGTGACAAATACCTAAGAGATGCAATTTGATAAGAGGATTCATCTTGACTCAAAGTCTCGTTTACTGGTCAGCTGACATCAATGCTGTGGTCCTGTGGCCGACAGAGAGACAACGTCAGGAAAGTATGGTAGAGGAGGTTGCTCACCATGTTGAGGAGACAGGATGAGAAAGGCATTGAGAAGCAGGCCCACCCTTTACAGTAACGTTCCAGACGATCTAATTCTAGCCATCACTTCTTAATTTGTGTTACCTTCCAAACACACCATCTGATTATGAAGTCATCAATGGGGGCATTCATTGATTCAGAAAGAATCTTTGTGATCAAATCATCTCTGAGTGATTATATCTACCAGTTGGGGACCAAGTCTTTTTAGCATGTGGGCTTTTGAAAAGGGTAATATATAATATCTAAGCCATAACAGAACTGAGCATTGCCCACTGTGGTCCTTAGTTTGGGGAATAATGGCTCATGTTGAGACTTGAGGCACCATTGTGTCCATTCCAGTACAGAACCTAGCCAGTTGTTGGATCCACTGAAGGCACTCAACAGATATTTTGTAAGTGAAAGAAGTCAGACAGTTTCCATAGGCAGGCCCAGCTTTGGCGGACACTCTTAGCAAGTTCCCAAGCACAGTGCCTCAAGTTTCCCAACCTAGGACCTTTTATTCCAAGTTATGGGAGGGGGTGGGTTGTTCCACCTGGCTTTGGCTTTAGAGACTTTTCCATGTCCATCCCCCCCCAGCACAGTTCATGATTGTACATCTGCTGAGGACAGTTGACTTTTAGTTATATGTGTATATTTGTATATACAGATATATACATTTGTGTATATGTTTATGTATAATCATGTGTGTGTATTTGTATGTGCACATGTATAAGTCCGTGTATATGTTTGTAGGTATTCATATGTGTATGTATCCATGTGCTTGTGTGTGTATGATGTGTGTGTATATTCATGTATGATTATGTGTGATATGTGTGTGTACTCATGGGTGATTTTATGTGTGTGAAATGTATATGATGTGTGTGTATGAGTGTGTGTAATGTGTGATGCGAGGTGTGTGTAACGTGTGTTGTGAGCTGTGTGGGTATGTGTGTGATATGTGTGTGATTGTATGTATGCGTATGAGTACATGTGTGAAGTATGTGATGTGTTTGTATGAAAGTGTGTGTTATGTGTGTGTACGTATGTGTGACATGTGTGTGAGTGTATGATGTGTGTGATTGTATGTGAGTGAAGTCTGTGTATGAGTGTGTATGAGTATGTGTGTATTTGTGTGTGATATGTATGAATGTATGTGATGTGTATATAAGTGGTGTGTGTGTATGTGTGTGTCTGCATGTGTGTGTTTTAATGCTCTAATGATTACACTTGCTTTCCAAAACCCAAATGGAAGCTTTCATTGATATTCCCTCTTCTTCCTCTTGCCTCAAGTCCTATTGGTCTCTCTGACTTAATTATCAGGGTCTCCAGTACTATATGTGGCTTTGGAGTTTCCCCCACTGCGGGAGACATGGGAGAGAAGAAACCTGATATAGCTAAAACCATGGTGTTGTATGAGAGCCCTCCAATGAGTGTCTGCACTCAGATATCCACATCTGTCCATCGGATCAGCAAAAGGGAACCCGATGTGATGGAGTGGAGGGGAAAGATACAGTAGCTTTCATCTCTGACCATCCCCAGGATTCTTAAAAGAGATCATGGTTAACATCTTAATTAGGGACTGGTAGTACACAGCAGTTCCTTTTCTTCCCCCCCCCCTTTTTTTTCCTTATGAGCATCTTGTAATTTACTCTTGAAGTAAATTATAGTCAATTTATCTGCAGCAACAAGTCGATAAAACAGGGGAAGTCTCCAGCTTTTCAGCCTCCAGCTTTTCAATTGCTCGGTGTATGTTTCTGGCTTTTGTGACTGAACGAGAGACCGGGCCACAGGTACATGAGTAGGGAGGTGCTGTGTGGCTGCTGTGACTCTTGGTATCTAATCCTTTGGGACTTCCCTGCGAGATTTGTTTTGGCTTGCCAGCTGTCCTGAGTTTAGACTTTGAACAGAGCAGCACATTGTTGAGAAGAACAAACCAGGGCCTTCTGGATCTTGTGATGTGGACGGCCAGTGTAATTCAAGTGGTAAACCAAATTGCCGTCTGTTTTGGACAGTGGCTCTTGTAATGAGGCTGTCGTGTGTGTGTGTGTGTGTGTGTGTGTGTGTGTGCCATTCAGAGTCCAGATCCAGGGTCTTCCTCAAATTGTGTTCATGGTGGTGCTCACTCAGTTAATAGCACAGCCCACTCAAACCACAGTCAAGATCTTTGGGCTCGATACTCAAGTCAGAGTTACACCGTGGTTTCAGAGATGGCAATTAGAGTCAGCTTTCCCCCCCAAAACAAACATACAGGGAGTGTGGAGCTAGCCTAGAGGGCTGGAGAGAGGGGACTCTCCGGGGTTCTGTTGGTTCAGGAGAGAAGTACATGCGTCTAGCCAGTCAAGGTTTGTAAATAGACTCTGGGTTTAAGCTGTTTTCGCTTCCAAGAGAGAAAGCAGGGAAGCTCATTGGTGGCCATCTCTAGACTTTCCGAAGCCTTCCAGAGTCAGGAGTCCGGGAATATACATGAAACCCATATAGGAGGTGGTTCTTTTATTGACCCTCAATCTTTCCTAAGGCTGTTGAACCTTTAATAAAGATCCTCGTGTTGTGGTGACCCTCCCTCCCCAGTCATGAAATTATTTTTGTTGTGATTTTACAACTGTTAATTTTGCTGCTTTTATGATTGTCATGTAACTATTGGATATGCAGGGCCAACCCCAACGGGGTCATAACCCACAGATTGAAAACTATTGCTCACTAAGGTACACAGGGTGTATCTATGTCACCGGGACAGTAGTCTAGGGAGCAAGGACTATGTCCTTACCTTTAACTAAAACTCCCACCTGTGTTTCTTTAAGAGAGCAATAATCATCTTCACAATTCACGTCCTTTTGCTATTTGCTTTACTTTTATTTATTTATGTATTTGTTTTTACATTTTCTTTTTCTTTTCTTTTTTTTTTTTTTTTTTTTGGAGACAGAATCTCACTATGACACTCAGGCTGGCTTTGAACTCCAGATCTTCCTGCCTTCATCTCTTGAATGCTAGGATTGCATGGTTCTGTCACTGTAGCCTGCTTTCTCTCTTTATGTGATGATCTTGTACAAAGTTTGGTCCACAGTTTCTGTTTCCTTCTAGTTTTAGCCCAAAGAAGGACTGAACTCGTGTCATATTAATGTAGTAATGAAAGGAAAAGGCAACCCATCGTTACCACAAAGTAGGTCTGTCAGCCAACTCCCTCCCTCCCTTTCTTCCCTCCCTCCCTCCCTCCCTCCCTTTCCTCCTCCCTCCCTCCCTCCTTCCTTCCTTCCTTCCTTCCTTTCTTCCTTCCTTCCTTCCTTCCTTCCACCTTTCCTCCTTTCATCTCCTTCTTCTTCCTGATTCAACTCAAGTATACACTCCCTTTCTTGCCCTTTCTGGGTCTTTCTGACACTCATTGTGAAAATTAAAAAAAAGGCCATAAGAGACCAGAACAACCCAGGACTATGTCACCCAGTAATAGATCTCCTGCTGGCTTGCCCAATGTGACGCTCAGATGCCAAGATTGGCCCCTCATTCTGATACACAGAAGTAGGAGAGAGGGCCCAACATATTCCCCTGAGTTACTCTCCTCACATCATCAGGCACACCCTGCCTTTCTTAAGCATCCATCAGGCCTCAGCTTAAAGCTTACTTTCCCATACTGCCTAAATTAGCTTCTGGCTTTCAAAGGTTTGGCCCCACAGTATCGGTCCATCTCCTCACTAGCACTCATCCCCTTGGGATGAATCTGTTTTTCTCTTCTGCACCCTCACTTTCCCATAGCCCTGGGCATGCATGAGCCCTTTAATGCCAGCTAGGTGAACACATGAGAAATTACACATGACCCCTGAGCTTGCATGAATAATTCAGATTACTGCGATCGCTATGCTCCACTGTAATGCAGCATACCTTCTTTAATCTACACATCCCCCAAGACTTGGTCACTGGTGTAATCTCTTAGAAGCTTGAACATGCCCAAAGCCATATAAATAGCAAGTGATGAAACTTGAATACAAACTGTGGGCTATGGCAAGCACCTAGGACCAAAACAGCGCCGTCCTTTTGGGTTCACTCTGCTGATCCACCCATCTCTTCTTGTTCACATCTAGGGCAATTTCCATTCCCCCTGTGCACCTGGGATCCTGGAAAATTCTGTGACAAGACTGTTGGCAGAAAGAGGCTCATTTTCTCCCCCTTTCTGCCCCAAACTGCTGATCTTGGCCATTCTTTAATTTTCTCCTCCGAAAATGGAAACTTTGGGGAAATTACCTTGGCAGTCAAGTCTTGCTTCACTCTTCTGTGCAGCCCAAGTGTTGATAGAGCTGGCAGCAGCAATGGAATTGAACTGAAAGCAAAAGAGGAGTTGCATTAGCTGACGGTTGGCCAAAAAATGGCTTGTATGTGTAAGGATGGCAGAATACCCGCAGCGGAAAACCCTTCTTGCTCGCTGCTCACCAAGTACATTCTGTGTGTCTAGCACCATGCTGGCCTCTTCCTGTACACTGAGTCCTGTGTTTGTTTTTAACTGTTCTGAAAAAGATAAGCAGAGAGAGCTAGTCTAAAGTGACCAAGGTCCTATAACTAAAAACAAGCAGGATACCACCCACCATGCTTGACTCCGGATGATGAATACATAACATCTTAGAAGCCTGTTCAAGAATCTACATCCCACTCAAGCTTCCCCCCACCCCTGATTTCTCCTCTTATGTGATTGAACTCAGGACATGATGCTACCAGATAGCTCCTGGGCTTCACCTTCTTGAAGGTTGAGTTCATCCTTTGTATTAGAACCCATATCTGAAGGGCAACTGTTTTGAGTGTGGGCAAAGGTGGCTTTTGAACATGGAGAGCAGAAAATCCAAATCACCATGCTGAAGTAGACCAGGGCCGACCTTCTGAGCCTGCTTTGAAGAAGGAGCTTAAACTAAGTGGTAATGGCTGCATAGGAATCATAAATGTATTCCCCCCCACCCCCAAGTATATGTGGGTGTTCCAAAAAAGATGCAGTGCTATGATGAAATCAATATGACGCCAATCTGATGGCCAGATGGTACAACACACTTGGAGACAGTGGCGTGCTGATGTCAGCTTGCACTGGTTTGCATAATCTGATTGCCACGTTTTTTTTAGGAATTTTGCATTGGATCATTAAACAGCCAATGTTTAAAGCAAACATATAAAACTTATATATATTAGAACTTATATATTATATAGAATATGATATATAGACTATATATTATATAGAATGTGATATATAGACTATATTATACAACATATATATGTATATATTGTATATACATGTGTATATGTGTGTATATATATATATATATATATACACACACACACACACACACACACACATATTAAAATGTAGTAAAGAGGTGTGCAGAGGTGGCTCAGTCAGTAGCGTACTTGCCATGCAACAGAAGGACCTGAATTTGATCCTGAGAAGCCACATTTAAAAAATCCAGGGGTGGTGATGTGGGATTTTGATTGCAATGCTGGGGAGACAGGAAGATTGCTGGTGCTTTTTGGCCAGCTAGGCTAGCTGAGCCGTGAGCTTCAGCGTGAGGAGACACCTTGTCTTTGAAGCGAGGTGGATAGCTTCATAAAAATGACACCCAAGGTTGGTCACCCATGCCTCCACACCCATGGACACGCCCTCAGGAACATGCAACGCACATACATATATATACACATGCCCAACATGCCAATATGTGATAAGCAGCAATGTCATTGCTTCCTAATTCTCCTGCCACGTCTTGCTAAGCATCTCCTTGTGATTATTTATATCTATACATCAGTTAATAGGCATACATTATATCAGTCTGATATTGCCATGTCTTTACAATTCTTCAGTTAATAATGTATCATTAGTAGATTGAAATCAGCCATAGGGAGAATATTTACACCACAGAAAGTGGCAAACACTAACAGTGAGGATGGTTGTTCTCTTCGGAAGGATGCTTATTAAGCGCTTTCCAGGGTACCATCTCTGAGGGGTAAGAAGGAACTAGACATAAAAGATGCTAAATGCATTTCAGAGAGCCTAGATTGTAACTCATAGAGAACTGGCTCTCCTAGCAGATTCTGAGAAAAGTAAAACCGGAGGTGAGCACCAGTTTCTAGCCCTTTCCTGGGAAGTGTAATCCCAGACATTATAGGTTAGAGTACAGGGCAGTGAAAGCAAGGACAATGGGAACCCATAGAAGTTGAGGTAGCACCATCTGACCGCTGCCACCAGCTCTAAGATGGACTGGCCAGTTGTTCAATTTTAGAGAAAGCCTCAAGGCAGTGAGTGCACCAGAGGGAGGAAGGCACAGGGAAGAAGGGGTTTTTCAGTCATCTCTGCTTGCTCAGAAGTTCCGCGCACCATGATTGATTAACCCACCCACATTTCTAGGTGTAGTTTCTAGGGAGCCAGGACTCTGTTGACCGTGATGTACTTCCTTAGAGCCAGACATGGGGAGAAGAATCCCCAACTCTCACGGCAAAATTATAAAGGAGCTGGCCCACTAACGGAGGTACCACGCTTAGGCAGGCCGGTGGATCTGAACTGTGTGGGAAAGCTGGCTAAGCATAAGTCAAAGAGGGAGTAAGTCAGACACTGGGCAAGCAAGAAGCATTCCTCTTCGGTTCCTGCCTCTTTGTTTCTACCTTGAGTTCCTGCCCTAACTTCATTCAGTGATGTACCATGACCATTTGGTGTGAGCCAAATAAACACTTTTCTCTCCAAGGTGCTTTTGTCCTATCACAGCAAAAAAAGAGAAAAAAAAAAGCAAAGCAAAGAAACCCTCCTGTTCCTGGGAGAACTCTTTTAAAGGTCCCTTTTCTAGGACCATCTTGAATTTGTTTTTTTCTTTAAACTACCCTGATGTCTATCCCAGGACTGAATGTAGGAAGCCACATTCAGGAGTGACAAAGACAAGTCTCCCTGGGTTGAAAGTGATCTCATCCACCACCTGCATTACCTCATTTCTCGCTTCCTGTGCCATGTTCCTCCTGCAACATCATTCCCACTGCTGAGAGCTCAAGCCGTTTTTTAACCTGGGCAGCATTTCCCAGGAGCCCTCAAATTCCCTCGAGACAGATTCCCTCCGCCTCAGCATCTTAGATGCATCTCATGTTCTCCGACGTGTTTAGTGAGTGGATGGGGGAGATTGGAAAGCCATACTCCAGAGACCAGCAGACTCAGACATGGGCCATCTGCCTGGCTTGCCTAGCTTTTATATCTTCAATTTCATGTGTACAGTGGAGAACACAAGGAAATCCCTTCTGTTGCAGCGCGCACAGCTCCTGGACATAGCAAAACAAAACAAAACAACAACAACAACAACAACAAAAACCCATCATGCACTCACTAATATTATTGTCTGGTTGATTTAATCCTGAAAGAGTAGTCAGAGCAGTAAAGAATGGAGAACTCTTCCCCATGGAGTAACACACAGGACCGTGCTCTTTTTCTCCATGGGCCTTGCTAACCCCATTCATGAAAGTAGAGAAAAAAATGAGAGAATACCCACTCTCATCAGAGGCTGTGAAACTTTTGGGCAGGAGGCTGGCTCCTGGCATCTCTATCCAGGGCTGACTTGGGTGTGCCAACGTACAGGTGCTAGGTGAGTGGGCAGACTGAATGTAGACACAGTGTGCCAATGCAGGTTCACAGAAGGACTGAGTGCAAGTTTACTCTATGTTCTCTGCCAAAGCTCTGCCCCAAAGGAGGTTTCTATATTGGGTGCAAGGTAAAGTTCCAGGTGTCAGCAAGATGGGCAGAATGGTTTATCCAGTGTGGCTTGCACGTCCTAGTATCTTAAAACTAGTGTGTATGCTATGGCTGGTTGGGTGGGTCGGTAGATCTCCACAGCAGGGCTTCTGCGACAGGAAGTTTGCAGTTTTACCTTACAAAGGGTTTTGGAGATAGATTGTCTTGGGATCTGAATCTATTTAAAAAAGAGAAATAAGGCCAGCTTGAGACTAGCTTGACCTGGGCACCTTTTCAGGGGCTGCAAGATGACCCACTTTGGCCTCTGGCTTCTGGACGGACAAAATGGAACCCAACGAGATCATTTTCAGGGGAATGCCAATCTGAAAGGGAGGTTTCCACACTGGGGATGTGGCCAGTGTAATTGAAGCTGGGTTTTGATGGCTCTGCCAAGGGCGAGGCAGAGGATCAGCCTACTTAAGTCCTTGATCAGACCATACTAGTTTGTCACCTTGGGCATGACATCAATGACCTGCAATTTTTAAGAGAGACTTTGAGCTATAGCATTTTTCACATACAAAGTAATAAGGTGTGTGTGTGTGTGTGTGTGTGTGTGTGTGTGTGTGTGTGTTTGCCTGTCTGTGTGCATGTGTGGTCTAAAGGTCAAATTCTAAGTATTTCTATTACTGCTTCTTGAGACAAGGTCTCTCACTGAACCTGGAATTTGCTATTTCAGTGATACCCGCTGGCTGTTGAGCCTCTGGGATCCATCAATCCTTACTAACTCAGGCCCCAGGCAGGGGATACAAGGGTACACTGGCATCCCTGGCTCTTTATTTGGGTACCAGGGATCTACTCAAGTCTCTGTGCTTGCACAATGAGCCCTTTACACACCGAGCCATCTCCCCAGCCCACAGCAGTTATCTTTGGATTTCTTAACGTGCCGGAGGTTGCATTGCAAAGTGGAGCAGAGACAGCCTGGAATAGAACTGATGGTCACCATCCTGATCTTATCCCTGTTTGTTCAGCCAGAACTTAGGGTTCTCTGTAACACTGACCTCTGCTCAGTGTACTCGAATTCCTTCAAGCACTTTGTCCCACACCCGGCACACCACAGTTACTCCATAAGTGATGCTCTCTCTGCTGTCTTCATTCCTCACTATCAGTTATTAAAATAGATAACAGTGGCACTCTGCAAATGTTAGTACATTTAATCTCTGCCCTAGGGTGTACTACTGTACCCTAACTTTGCAGAAGATGAATGGAGAACTGAGACTGGACTTTGGGTGAGCATGTTTATTTCTTTTGTTAAAACAACAACAACAACAACAACCAAAACCAAAACCAACGCTTGCTATACTGCAAAATTGTTACACTAATAACAGATTAGTGAATATCCTTATCTAAAGATGCTTTGGAAATGTAAGTAAGAAGGTATGACCCTGGGTTCTCAGATTCTCAACCTATCCCTGTTCCTGGCCATGTTCTATTTTCTCCTGTGTTCTTAAACATGGTGAGCGATCATTTGGAAGAGACTTGCTCCTTCTGAAAGTTTATAACAAAGCACCAAGAATGAAAGACCCAAGTTCTATGACCGACCCCATCAAAGTAAAAATGTTTGGGGGCTGGGGAGATGATGGCTGGAAAGTCTAGAGTACTTTGTGACACACCCCTGGGATCTGAGTTCTGATCCCCAGAATCTAATGGAAAAAAGCAAACACAATAGCCCAGGAGTCAGTAACCCATGTTCCTGTTGGAAATGGGAGACTGAGAGAAGAGAATCTTGAACCCTTGAGTAGCTAGTCTAGCTTATGCAGCTGTGAAGAGAGCCTGTCTCAAATGAGGTAGAAGGAGAGGACCCACACTAATGGTTACCCTCTCTCCTCCACACTGGCACATGCTGCGCTCAGACATACGGGCATGTAGACACACATCCACGCCCCAGGATACACTGAAATCAAATAAAAGAATTTTTTCTAGAATGTATAAACATCTCCCTCGTCAAGGTCATTTAAGTAACCACAAAGAAATGGTCGTAAATGACATCGTGATAGAATCCTTTTCTATGGAATTGATTTTAAATGATCAATATGTTCTCAGGTTGGAGATTAATGAAGCACCTATGTGTGTATGTATGCACACACATACACACACACACATACACACATACACAGGACACACAAACGTGCATACAGATGCACTTGCACACTGGTATAATGGTTGATCTCAGTTGTCACTCTGATGATCTCTCTAATCACCTGGGAGACCTCTAGGCATGTCTGTCAAGAATTCCCTTGATTGTGCTGACTGAGGTGGGAAGACCTGCTCAGAGCTAGTGCCAGCATTTCCCTACCTAAGATCCTGGGCTGCAAGATAAAGGGATCTGAGCAGCGGCGACACTCATAATTCTACTGAACATGATTGTGGGTGGGATGTGGCCCTCGGCCTTCACTTCCCCACCATGATGACCTGTAATCTTGAGCTGTGAGCCAAAATAGGTCTCTTCTCCCTTCAGTTGCTTTAGTTGGGATATTTTATTAAAACAACAGGAAGAGAAACCAGAACAGCTAGTTTTACCCCATTAGGTTTAAGCTTCTTTTCTCTCTGAACCTGAGAGCTGAGTAATTCATTGCACAATTGGATTTTATAGTTTATTTATGTTGATTCCGATTACAGAATAAATGACTACCTGAAATATATTTTTAAAAAAATCTAATGAAAAACCAGGCATCCATCAAGACCATCTATGGATAACGACTTTAAACATCTCTACTTAGAAATACATATGGTATTCAGAAGTAGATCTAAAAAGACTTATGTAATGTGTTTTAATCAAATCTCGAAGAGAAATTGACCAATAAATCAAATCTTGCCAAGAAATTGACCAATAAATCAAATTTGGAAAGAAAGTGACAGATAGATCAAGGCTTAAAAAAGCAAACAGCTTGTATATCAAGCCATGATATGTTTATTAAAGAGACTGATTGTATTAAAGCAACTGAATGTTGTTTGGGGATTTTTTTTTGTCTTTTTTTGTGAACATCTTTCTTTGTTGAGTTCAATTATTAAGAAAGCATTTATGGAAAAATTAGTATTATATTGTTTTGTATTATAACATAAATATTAATATAATATTAATATTATATATTTTTTGTTCTGGCTCTGGGCTCCCTCTCTTTCACTGTTTCTTTTCTCTCTTTCTCTCTTAAACACACATACACACACACACACACACACACACACACACACACATACACATACACATCCCTCCCACATACGCACACACTTTTAAAACCAGAATATATGATGTGGTTGGGGCAGAAGAGGTGGGGAAGATTGCTGGTTGTACACATCCGCCATCCTAGATTCACTCGCATGTCATTCCTGGGGTTCCTGTGATATGTGTAGCTTTTCTTGTGAAGCATCTCATAACACAGACCCAGTCATGGATCTAGACCCAGGCCCGTTTACACTCCAGCCATGAAGTCTATTGGCATCCAAAATCCTTCAGATGAGTCTTAACTTTTCACAGAATAACTAGATAAATTAATATCATAAAAGAGTTAGCTTCAGTAGGTCTTAACATTAATTGTTCAGCATTTTCCACGGAGGTAGGTACAAACATATTTTTAAGGTGAACTGTGGAATGGATCCTCAGCTGGGGCTGTCTCTGGATGGTCTTTCCTCTGCCAGTACCTGACAAATACAGAGGTGCATGCTCTCAGTCAGCCATTGGACTGAGTACAGTGTCCCCAATGGAGGAGCTAGAGAAAGGACAGAAGGAGCTGAAGGAGCTTGCAGCCTCATAGGAGAAACAACAATATGAACCATCAGTACCCCCAGAGCTCCCAGGGACTAAACCGCCAACCAAAGAGTACACATGGGGGGGGAATCCATGGCTCCAGTTGCATATGTAGCAGAGGATGGCCTTGTTGGACATCAAAGGGAGGAGAGGCCCTTGGTCCTGAGAAGGCTCAATGCCCCAGTATAGGGGAATGCCAGGACAGGGAAGCAGGATTGGGTAGGTTGGTAAGCAGGGAGAGTGGGGAAGGGATAGAAAGTTTTTGGAGGGGAAAGAAGGAAAGGGGATAACATTTGAAATGTAAATAAAGAAAATATCTAATAAAACAGGAAAAAAGATGAATTATACTGTATGTGTGCACGTATGTCTACACTCACAGACCTGGCATCTAGGTCTGTGATATTAACCTGGCAACTAGATATTAAGATGAGCCTTTCAGGGGATTATGATGTATGCATATAGCTGAATGAATTTGTGTAATATATACGTATGTGCACATAGGCTACATGTGCATGCTATATGTAAAGGAGTGTGTATGTGTAGGGATGTACGTACATATGTATAGTAAGTGGGTGCATGTGTGTGGGGATAGAGAATGCATCTGTTTTGCCAGGGTCTAGTTCTTACCATCCCTGTGTCTCCTGTTTTCATTCACAATGTTAGACACATGTGTTTTCATAAAGGAACTTTCCCAGAAAGCTCTGCTTTTCCTTTCCTCGAGTGTCATGTCACCCTGTTCTCTATAGGATCAGTACTTTCCCAACAGAGACATGCATTGAACACTTCTGCATTATTATCATGTCTCAGGCAATGGCCATTTTATTTAGATTCCTCATATGCAATTTGAAGTGAGTATGCCACTGTAATTGATCCCATCTACCTATATAATTCCTGTAATACCAACTACCCACCTACCATAATTCCTGCAATATCAATGATTGGTCAGTTATCAGATTCAACTCCTTGGGCACCTGTGGTAAGTACATGAGATTTCCCCCCCCTCTACTTCACAGAAAGGAAAACTAAGGCTGAAAGGGAAGGTAACTGTCCTAGGTCACTCAGTAGCTGGTGAACACAGAAGAGGAGGTCAGAAGTGTGTCCTTCTAACTGAGGTCGGTAGTGTCCTTTTCCGTGTTCAGTAGCGTGTCTGTTGGCTAAACCTCTGACCATGTTTGGTATAAATCTTTACAGAGAGTGATAAATTACTCATCTTTCTCTTGGGCAGAGGAGAGCGTACCTAAAGCCAGCCATGAAATATGAGAGAAAGTTGATGGCCAGCTCCACCCTTCTAAGGACTATATCCAATGTCCAGTGCTCTGAATTAAACGAAGTGGCTTGTCATAATACCTTCAGCTGCCTTACACGGACTTGAATCGCTTTAATTTGTTGACATGCCCATAGGGTTAGACTTTTAAGCGCTGAAAATCTTAGTCCTTTAATTTTTAACTATGCTGAAATCGCCCAACTTCTCTTCCATTCCATGATACCTCCACTCCTGATAAGAAAAGGCATACATCCGTGTACCTGACTGCAAAGCTCAGGCCCTAAGCATGGCTTCAGGAGTAAGTCTAGCTTTCTCAGTGATTTTGATTTTTATTAGGGCTATCAAGTAATGGAATTCAGAATAAGATGAGTTATTTTGGAGCGGAAGCAAAGAATTATGGTCATAAAAGTAGGATTTGTTAAATTCTGGCAAGGTAGGGGTTTGACTTTGCTCGGCCACAATGTAAATGAATGTAGACTTTACTAAAAATTGTAACTATCATATAATTTAGCTAGATCACCCTTGGTTGTACAGACCCAAGACCTATAAATCAACATACTGGAGAGACCCTTGCACATCTATGTCAGGCTTAACTATCCACAATAATGAGGGAACTGGTAACCTAGATGTCCATCCGTAGTTGAGCAAGACACAGAAAAGTTGGAATACAAGCAATGGAACTTCATTCGACTGTTAAGAAATCTTTATAAACATAGAAAATGGGTGGAGCTTGAATTCATTAAAAAAATAAAGCCAGATTCATACATATAAAAAACAGATGGAACTTGTTTTTTTATAAATGAGATGCTCCACTATGTTTATAGCAGCCTTGTTTATAATAGCCAGAAATTGGAAGGAGCCCAGATATCCCTCAAAAGAGGAATGGATACAGAAAATGTGGTATATTTATACAATGGAGTACTACTCAGCAAT
The DNA here is from genome assembly GCA_964023405.1 of Apodemus agrarius. Classification (NCBI taxonomy): domain Eukaryota; kingdom Metazoa; phylum Chordata; class Mammalia; order Rodentia; family Muridae; genus Apodemus; species Apodemus agrarius. The sequence goes on from OZ030024.1 coordinate 13,730,704, forward strand.
TAAAAATAATGAACTCATGCAATTTGTAGGTAAATGGTTAGATCTGGAAAATATCATCCTAAGTGAGCTAACCCAATCACAAAAGAATACACATGAAATGCAATCACTGATAAGTGGATATTAATGAGCCCAGAAGCCCTAAATGCTCAAGGCACAATTAGCAAGTCAAATGATCCCAAGAAGAAGAAAAGAGAGGACCCTGGGCCTGTAAAGATTGGATCCACTTTTGTAGACCCAGAACAGAGAAATCGTGGGGAGGGGGGGAATGATTGGGGAATAGCTGTGGGGGAGAGGAATTATGGGACATATGGTGGGGGGGTAACTGGGAAAGGGGAAAGCCTTTGGAATGTAAACATAGAATATAGAGAATAAAAATTAAATAAAAAAAATAAATGAAATCTCCATGTATATCCACTGTGGTCATGAGCTCTATGATTCTCCTACTTCCACATCTGGAGTGCTAGGGTTATGGTTGTATGTCCCAACACCTGGCTTAACTATACATGTTTGTCCTTTAACCAGTATGGTGGTTTGAATGAGAAAGGTCTTCCATATGCTCATGTATTTGAACACTTGGTCCCTAGTTGGTGATACTATCTAGGGAGATTGCGGTGTTTTTAGGAGGAGGAGACATGCTGGATAAAGCATATCACTGGGGGAGGACTGGAAAGCTTATAGCTTTGCTACACTTTCAATTCACTCCCTCCAGTAGGTGGATGGAGATGTGATTCCACACCTTCTTGCCCCACCATCTTTTGCTCCCATGCCTCCTCTCTAGACTGGACTCTTCTGCCTTGGGGCAGAAAGCCAAAATAAATGTTTTCTTCCTTAAGTGTCCTTTGGTAGTGCCAACTACCAGTGTGCCAACAGAAAGTAACTAATGCAGCCAGTGAGGCTAAGTGTGAGCATTCATAAAATCTTCCTTAGCCGTTGCATGAGAATGACATTCATATACCAACTTGTATTATTCACTTTTAAATGACAAAGAAGAATCCCGTGCATTGGTAGGGTATAACATAATGTTGTGATACATGTTTGCATGATGAAATGCCTGAACAGAGCTAATGAATTCCACTGTTGCCTCATGTACTTATCACTGGATTCCGGAGATAACACTTAAAATTAATTCCAGAAAAATTTCAAGTGTAGAATACATTGCTTTTAACTTATAGATGTCATGTTAATATGATTCAGTTTTTTTTTTTAACTTATTCCTCCTGTCTTACTAAGACTTCAGGTCTTTGACCAATGTCTTCCTCCCCCTTCCACCATTCCCAAGCCCTCTGCTCTGGTAACTACCATTCTGTTCTCTGCTTTAAGACGTATATCTGATTTTAAGAGGATTATTCAGGAAACCTGTTTTGCCCTCCTCCCCCCAGCAGTGAATTGTGAAAATGTGGAACTCTGGTTTTATGAGCATGTAGTGGTTTCAACCAAACAAAATCCCACACTTAGCATACTACTTACTCCATGTCCCCCACTTAGACATTCTAAATGTCCACATATTCGTCATTTCCAAATCAGAATAAAATGGAAGCAAAACCAAATGCTCCATGCATGCGTTCTTCATCTTCCTCCCGTGCTGTGTTTGTTAACCTTGAGTATCAACTCAATAAGATCTAGACTAGCCTAAGAGACAAATCTCTGGGCGTGTCCTGTGAGGGTTTCTATATTGAGTTAAGTGTGTGAAGACCCACCCTAACTGTGGTAGTCTAAGTAAGGATGGCCCTATTAAGCTCCTAGAGAGTTGAAAGGATTAGGATGTGTGCCCTTGTTGGATTAGGTGTGGTCTTATTAAAGGAAATGTGTCATTGTGGGTGGGTTTTGAGGTGTCAGAAACTCAGGCCAGTCTCAGTGGCTCACTAGCTCTTCCTGCCACCTGCTGATCCAGATGTAGAACTCTGGGTTCCTTCTCCAGCACCGTGTCTGCCTGTGTGGCTCCATGCCGCTCGCCACAATGGTAACGGACTAAACCCCTGAACCTGCAAAACAATCCCAATTAAATATTTTCTTTAGCAAGCACTGCTGTGGTGGAGGTGTCTCTGCTAAACATTAAACTAAAAAAAGACATTAACTATAGGAGAGGCAACATCCCACAGCCTGGTGTTCCAAACTAGGTAAAATGGAAGGAGTTGGGCCTGGGTACCAGCTCCCTGACTGTGTATGCCATGGAACTAGCTGATTTCCTGCATCCGTGGCCAGGGTTCCATGCCGCGATGGGTCAGGGCTATGTATCTTCCCCGAGATTGATAAAGTCCAAAGCTGCTAGTATTGGGGCAGTTTTTAGAATGTCCATTCTGCCCTTCCTCTGCCCGGTTTGCTTTTCTCTTCCTCTTAAGGGTGGAATCTAAAGCCTTAGAGGGAAGACTAGAAAAATATCTCTTTAATATTCTGAGAGTTCTGAAGGGAAAGCAAACAGAAGGTATGCATACTAAGCGGCCCCTTGGGGAGCAGTACAGGCCCATGGCCTGCTCTGAGGGAGCCGGAAATCCCTGGCCTAAGATGGGTTGAATCTGTACAGAACAAAGGGAGCTTTTATGAGGCTCCTTTCTACCAGGGCAGGATGCAAAAAACGACTGTGGGAGTATCAGCTCCCTGACACCGGAGGTTAGCGCCTCTTTCTAGAGTCTAACATTGGCCATTTTAAAGACAACAATAATTGTCCTCCTCACAAACATAAACGTGAATGTAACTAATGCAGAGGATTAGTGCATGGAATGACACAGGTTTTGGCAATTCTCCATTACTACTGATGGTGACTTCTATCCATTGGAAAACAAAATGGCGGCACATCATTGAGGGAAGTATGCTTTGAAAGGACTCCAAATCCCTTAATGTCTGAGTACAGACTCTCTTATGGGGACTTTCTTTCGTGGCAGAACATTCTAGATCTGTGCCGCTGAATATAGGAGCTGCCAGATCTCTGGAAATGTTCCTGGTGTAGTAGGAATGAAATGCTGATCTGTATATTGTTTTAAAAGATTTAAATTTTAATACCCATGTCTAGTTAGTTCCAACTAGATTGAACATGACTATTCTTCTCAATAGTTTTTTTTTTCAGGATTTATTGGTGTGTGTGTGTGTGTGTGTGTGTGTGTGTATCCAAGTATAGTGCCTGAGGTAGTCAGAAGAGGGCATCAGATTCCTTGGAGGTAGAGTTGCGGGTATTTGTGAGTTGCCTAATGAGACGGGTGCTGGGGTCTGAACTCATGACCAAGCAGGAAGAACTAACTGCTGAGCCATCTCTCAGTCTCTAAGCAGTTCTTTCTTATTTATGGACATGCCCTGTTGTGTTTGTTTGTTTGTTTGTTTGTTTTTAATCTACTGTTTTGTTTTCAGTATTGGGAGTTGAACATAGAACCTGATACATGTCAAGCAATGGCTTTACCTCTGGCTTGTATTTCCAGCCCTCAGTGTCTATTTCTTAAGAGTTAACATAAACTTTGTGTATCTTTTAGTCTGAGAGTCTATGCTCACTATCTTGACTATCTTAATACGGGGGAAATGGAACCTGGAAGTTGTTCGTCTATAAATCTCACATTGGACTATGACCAAAGTAGTAGAACATGGCAGAGTATAATCAAGATGATGTCCAGTCAGGCTGTGGAATATTCATTCCTGAGTGTCTGTCTTTCTCTTCTGGCCTATAGGATACTATAAAAAGGTGAATGAAGAAAGCTTTGAGCAGGCCAGGGGGGATTTACCTCGAGAACATCCAAACATTGGTCCCAGCATCATTTGGTCCTAGCCTTAAGCATGCATGTAAGATGCTCAAATCCCTTTGTGACAATATCATTTCCCTCCTGAACAGTAGATAAGCCAGACTTGGGAAGGTGGCCCAAGAAAGCCACATGACTTGCGTGTTATAGGATGAGAGCTATACCCTAGTCCTCGATGTCTCCAAATGCTACCTTTCCTTCACCTTGCCTGCCTGCCTGCCCCCAAGATGCTGGGGGAATAATGTCATCAGATGCAGGGTGGGCCTGGACAGGAGCAAATTCTCTCTTTCATCTTTTCAAATGCCCCAGAGTAGACTGGTATCAGCCCCTAAAAACTTTCTAGCAAAATACAAAATTTACATAGCTCTACTCTTTAAAGATTCTGAACATTTCACTGAGTTTTATTGTTTCTGAGCTGAGAAAGCAGTGTGTGTGTGTGTATGGGGGGGGGAACACCGCACATACAGAATACAGCTATGGGCCTCAGTGACAGTCTTTTTCCTGTCACAGGGCAGGATTGACAGGCTCAGAACATACAGGCTGCCTAGAGACTTCCCTATTAGAAATCAGCTACCTTGAAACTCCTTTGTTCAAGTCTATCTTGATGTACTTACTGTGGTCCCCAAAGATTGACCAAGGCCACCCAAAGGGGAAGGAAGCTCACCCCTCCCAGCCCAGGAAGCCCAGTTTGCCGCCAGAGCACAGGCCCCAGAAAGTCTGAGCTTGCAAGATCCTTCAGGCCGGGGACAGCTTTGCTAAGGTCATCAGATCTGCTTCTATATGTGAGCATGGTTGGGGCTGGAGGGGAAGGAAGAGCAGTTCCCCCTTCTCTGGATGCTTCCCTTTGTTATCCAGGGCCTTGAGAGGTCTGTGTGGGTGGGGAGGGGTGACTAGGAATCCCACTTCTGGCCTGGTGCCTGGGGCCCCCAACAACAGATTGGCTTCAGAGTCACCAGGCTGGAAGCTGGCCTTGACCCTATCTATTCCCACCAGCACACGCTCACCACGCAGCCAAATCCCAAAATAGAATGCACTAGGGGGCCGTAGGGGCACCAGGCCCATGTACAAGTGTTGGCCTTCGGGCCCCAGAGCCATCTTCCTGTTTTCATTTGTTTTTCCTCATTCTTTCCTGCTGCTATTTGCTCCTCCCTCTTCAGGGCTATCTCTGTGCAGATACCCTGAGTCTGGAGTCCCATATTCCCAGTCATTTTTCATGTCTATTCCTGCTGCAGGAGATTGTCACCGATGGCTGTAGTGCTTGGAGACAGGAGAAGTAGGAAGGACCATCCCAGCTTCTTACTCCATCTCCTGCCAGTGAGAAACTGAGCGAATGCCAGGACCCATAGCTCTCCTTTAACCCTTTCAAACCCTGGCACCTCGGCTGCCATCTTGGATGCTGATTAAAAAAAAGTCTGGATCAGGAACCCATTATTTACCAACTGCGTGATCATACACATCAAACTGCCTCAGTTTCTTCTTTCTAAGGAAGTGTTCTCCTCTGTTCTGTGTTCTTCTGTGTATACAGTGAGTCTGTGACATGGCAGACTCCTTCATCAGCCCTCAGTATCATCTCTCCACTCTATAAGGATCAAGGTGTAAGGGCACACACTAGCTTGAGGCACAGGCGCAGATTCTCAGAGCTTGGGAGAGAGTTCTGGAGAAATGAGAGAGAGCCATTCCAAGTTACGACAATTTGCCCCAGGTCTGGGACGTGTCAGGGTTGTAGATGTCATCAAGGGACTAGGAGGATGAGAGAAGTGAGAAGCTACCCCTGTGGTGACAGGAAAATAAAAATGTAGCAATGGTGATGGGTCACCCTGAGAGTGGTGGCAGGAGGGGTAGCTTAGCAACAGTGGTAATGGTATTATTGATGATACCAATACTAGTGTCAACAACGACAACACTATTGGTGATAATTCAGTGTTACCTTTGCAATGAGGGTAGTCACAGGAGTCCCAGCAGTACTAGAGAGCAGTGACTATGCTTAACCCTTTCATGGACAGTTTCTATTCCTTCTCCATCTCATTTGATCTTCACAAGATCAGGCCTCCACCTCAGTGGTACCCAAATGGAGCAGCTCTTCTCTCTGCAAGCCCAGGGTGGGGCACATGCATGTGGGAAAGGTAAGCAGGATGCGATGCCAGTGGGAGAAGGGATGATCTAATCATCCAACCAGGCTTCTCAGGAGCTGGCTGGCAAGTCTTTGGTATCTAGGATGGCCTTGGTTTCAGAGCGGTGATGGTGCCTCCAGGCTGGGTGACTAAGATTGCTGTCAAGATGGTCAGGTTCTCAACAGCTTTTGGTAGCCAGGAAAGCCAGAGTACAGAGTGTCTAAGGCAGCAAGTGGCAGCACGCTGACACACACACACACCCTGCTCCGTGATCTTAGGGGTGAGATGGTGGCCAGCTTCAACTCAGCGCCTCTACGCCATTTACTGGGACCAAATACCTCATACAAGCAACTTAAAGGAGAAAAGACATATTTTTGGTTCATGGTTGGGGGGATACAGTCCACTATGGTGGGGAAAGCAGGGCATTAGTAACCCACAATCTTAGCAGCAGGGGCAGGATGTAGCTGGTCACATCACAGCAGCTGATCAAGGAGTGGACAGTTTGACATGAAATGGAATCTGGGCTGGGCTATAACCTTCCAAAGCCTGACTTCAGTGACTCCTCTCTCCGAGCCATTTCTCCTACCTTCCAAAGTATCATGACATCCTAAAACAGCACCACCAGCTGAGGACCAAGTGTTTAAACACACAAAGGTGAGGACACCTTTCCCATTCTGGTCACAAGAAGCTCCCTTTATTGCGTATAGTATGGTTGTCCTACTTTGTCCCCAACCAGCGTCTTGTGGTGGCCTTGTGCTTTGAGACCTTCCTGAAGGTGCCCTGTCATTCATTCTGAGTGTGCAGGGTCTCAGGTCCCATCTGTAGCCTCTTGTGATGAGAACAACTCCTAGCAGTAAGGGCCGGCACATGCTCATCTCATCCTGTGTGCCTCCAAAGATATTTTTATGGAAGGGGAAATGATAGGGCATTGGTTAAGGGCTTGCTAGATAAACATGAAAGCTGGCGTTCAGGGCCTTAGCACCCACATAAATAGTGCTGACCACCAACTGTATTTGCAACCTTGGGAGGTAGAGAATCTTCAGAACAGGCTAGCTGACAAGACTAACCATATTGATGAGCTCTAGCTTTGATTAAAATAGCCTGTCTCGTTGACTGATGTGGTGAGGATGACATATAGTGACAGAGGATTGTTCCTGACATTGACCTTGGGTCTCCATGTGCATGCACATACATACCACACACTCTCGAGTATGCATGCATGCGCGCACACGCGCGCGCGCGCGCACACACACACACACACACACACACACACACAAAGTATTTGATACAATAAGTAAATAATATCTACTTTTAAAGACAAGAACAAGAAACTTAAAGCCACTCATAGTTAGAGCCTAGCCTTGCTTCCCTTAGTGAATATTAACTAAGATTGATTTTCCACAGGCTGGAGGGATTTCCCCCCAAGATCAGGATCACATGGTAGGTATAGGTACAGCAATTGTATTTACCCCCAAAGGATTAGATTGTGTTTAGTTAGCTAGGGCGAAAATATAGTCAAACACTGGAAGATTGCTGGGTTATGCTTCATAAATGAAGGAACTTAATCAGCAGGTTGTCATTGGTGCTCAGATTGTATTCGTGTTTTCTGTCTCAACCATCTCTCTACACCTGAATCTGAGCCTCTGGGGACTTCAGTGTGAGTTCTAACATGTGCAATTATTTCCAACAATGCAATCTAAAAATGCAATGCATGAAGGAAATGGCTTTCCATAAACACCGAATCATTCTCTCTTACGACAAACTCTATTGAAAGCACTCACTTTCAATGTGTTTAGCTTTCCAAATTACTCATTTCATACAACTTTGATAGTCAAGTGAAATGGTACTTTATACATTTATTTACTACTGAACACAATGGACATATCTTTATCTGTGGTTATTTTCATTCTCTCTTCTATGTTGTCCCTTCTATGGATTGTCTCTTCTTTTTCCTCCTTAATTCATTATGTGAAAACACATGATTGTTGATGATTTCCCACTGCTCTTTGTATAGGGTGCATTTACACTGAATTCCATGTTCATCTCTTGTCTTTTGATTCTACTTATATCTTAACATGGGTACTATTTAATTTGTTAATGAAGTCTTTTGAGTGAAAGGTTTTTCTTGGTGTGCTCAGTCTGTGCTTAGACTGGTACATATGTTAATTTTTCACCCATGCTTTTTCCATTTAAATTATCTTTTACAGTACATTTCTTCAAAGTTAATGGTGAGAAGTATGCCAAGAAGAGCATATAGTATTAGAGAACATCTTTCAGGATTTGGACCCACCTATCATGTGGGTCCTGGACTCAAAAACTCAGGTCATCAGGCTTGGTGGAAAGTTTTTATACCTACAAAGCCATCTCACCAGCTCTAAATTATTTTTATATCTGACTTTTAAATCTTCAATACATTTATAATTTACTTTATTCTATAGTATGAGAAGTTAGATTGGCTTTTATAATGAATGACCATTTTTCTAATATGCCTGCCTTCTTCCTGTGGTTTTGATATTTATTCTGCCCTAGTTTTACTTACTTATGCAAGTGTATACACACACACACACACACACACACACACACACACACATACACACACCTGTTTTAAGCACACATTAGCTCACTGATGTATGTATTTATTGACTCTTGTAGTAGGACAAAACTCTCTAACTGCAGTTTTGTGAACCATTTTCATATCTGTTAGAGCAACTATCCTGACTTTTGCTTTTCCAGTTAAGAGGAAGATGCTAAGGGTATAGGCCAGTTGGCAGAGTGCTTATCCAGCATGCATGAAGCCCAGTACCACACAAAGAGGATGTGCTAGTGCTTGTCTCTAATTCTGGAGTCAGGAAGTTAGGCGTTCAAGATCATCCTTGATTACATAGTAAAGTCAAGCTCAGCTTGAGCTACAGGAGGCTCTGTCTCACAAAATCCACAGGTATGCAGGTAAGTAGATAGATAAACTATAGGTAGGTAAATATAAGATAGATAGATGATAGATACATAGATAGATACTTAGATAGATAAATAGATATTAGAGAGATATATAGATGGCAAATAAACTGATAATGAACAGACATCATCAATAAATATAGATGATAGATAATATATAGAAAACAAATAAATAAACAGGTAGGCAGGTAGATAGCTGATATCGGGACAGACATTTTTTTTCTCTCTCAATTCAGTTTGCAGAACAGAATGCACGTTTGGCAGCTAGAAGAACGGGACACACATTTGAATTTCCAGAATGAGAGGCTGTAAACTCTGTTTGTGAACTGTAGGGCCGAGACCCCGAGACCCCTGCTGCCCATCTGTGAAATGGGGTGGAAGGGTGTACTCATAACACACGGATGGCACAGAAGCCTCCATCAAACCAGGAGCAGACCTGCGAGTGCTCGGCCAATGGCCGTGGGCATTCTCAGGTTCCTGGGTTTCACGCTCCTTCCCTGACCTCCTCTGGTGGGTGAAGAGATGCCAGCTGCTGCTCTGGCACCCAGGGCACCTGGGTTTGAATTCTGCTGTTTTGGACATTTCAAGGCAGCAGATCTCATGGCATTGCAACAATTTCTAGGAGCCATCTGTTCTCAAGTTCATGTGCAGCAAACAGCAACCTGTCTCCACTTGAAAGACTGTTGTGTTCAGACAAACAGGATGCAAGCCGGAGTACCTTACTTCCATGGTCACATTTGATGGGGGAAATACAAGAGTACTGGTTCTGGCCTTGAAGGGCAGCTCTTCTGGCCCACTGTTGTGTGAGCTTAGCATTTCACTTAACTTCAATACTTATTCATATTTCTCTCTCTCTCTCTCTCTCTCTCTCTCTCTCTCTCTCTCTCTCTCTCTCTCTCTCTCTCTCTCTCTCTCCAGTCTGCTTCATCTATTTTCTTTTCCATGTGTCATGCATCCATCTGGATTTTTAATGTAATGTAATGCTTTCCCGGTGAAACATTTGTGAGAAGAATCCGTAAGAGTCTTTTTGGAATGTATGATGTAGGAAGTACTTATGGATGAGGCTAATGATGATGTCCTTGTTATCAGGGATCACATGTATCTGAATGCATTTGTGGAGTAGTCTCAGAGGAAATCTAGCACCATCAAGCTGAAACAAGACATCTGGGTGTGATCCTGTGTTATCTCAAAGCGGGGTTGACTTGTGAATAGATTCAACAAATGACCTATTGACTGTTCAGTAAATATCACTAATTTGGGACATTGAGCATAAGTTCATCCCAGGATCTTAGGGATGTCTAGGGAACATGGACTTTTTCACACACACACACACACACACACACACACACACACACCCTTGTGCAGATGCATAATGATGAATGCAGGTCTAAAGTTTATCAAAGTGCTCTCCACCCATGCCATTTGGAAGTGTTCTGTGTTGCTGTTAGCAGGGAGTAATTGGCAATCAATTCTATCTTAAATTGTATAGATACTGTGAGAGCCAAACCTTGACTGTGTTGACCACTCAAGATCCCCACTAAATACATTGTGCTGTGAAAAGCATAGGACCAGGGAGTCATATACCCACCATCATGGCATTTTTCATTCCTCTTCCCATGTCTCTCCTCTGTTTATCTTCTTGTGTCTACATGCCTCTCTGTTGCTGGCCTGTCTACCTGTCTGTCTTTCTATCTGTCCAGTGTTGTCTAGTTCTATGTTAACTTGATACAAACTAGAAAGAGTCACTTGAGAAGAAACTTCAATGAGAAAATTCCCCCACCAGATTGACTAATGGGTAAACCTGTGCGCATTTTTTGATTGATGATTGGTATGGGAGGGTTCGATACCTTGTGTGCAGGGCTACTCCTAAGCACGTGGTCCTGAATAATATAAGAGATCAGGCCGAGAAAGCCAGTAAACCGTGTTTTTCCGTGCCCTCAGCATCAGTTCCTGCCTCAAGTTTCTGCCCTGACATCTCTGAAGGACATACTACAATGTATAAGATGAAATAAACCTTCTCTACACCAAGCTGACACTGACCATGGCCTTTTATCATAGTAACAGAAACTCTAACTAAGATACTTTCTTTCTGTTCATTGTCATCCACCAGCATACCCGTTATCCGTTTAACTTTGTATCACATATTTATCTATTATCTATCTGCCTGCTGTTTATCTATTCATCTATATCTGCCTATATATTCAGTTATCTATCATTGATCTATTAATCAATCTCTTCACCTATCTACTTGTCTAACATTTATTATCTGTCTGTCCAGCACTTATCTGTTTAACACTATCATCTATCTTCCTCTCTACTTATCTAACATCCATCTATCTATCAATGTATACGCACCTTACTTGTTACTTGTCCCTTCTATACCATCTACCTATCTACTTCTTTCTCCACATCCATCCATTTATTTGGTTTTTATGGGCTGACACCAATTATCTACCCAACATAGAGAACTCGGAGGTGACTTGAATGGAGTCTTGATTCTGAAAATGCTGTCCACATGGGACGCGGGCACAGGAATAATGGACATGCTGTTCTGCTCTTACTATTAGCACTCTCTTTCCAGTTCTTCTTTAGTTCTTCATTCTACTGCTTGGCTTTGATAATGCTGTTCTCTCTTCTCTTCTCTTCTCTTCTCTTCTCTTCTCTTCTCTTCTCTTCTCTTCTCTTCTCTTCTCTTTCTCTCTCTCTCTTTCTCTCTCTCTCTCTTTCTCTTCCTTATTTCCCTTTTATTTCTTTCTTATCCCCTCTCCCCATTTTCTCCTCTCCTTTCCCTCTTCTCTATCAGAAAGAAGATGGTTCAGCATCTCCCCAGATATACCCACTACTCTTGCAAAGGAGCAAGTTTAGTTCCCAGCACCCACATCAGGCTCCTTACAAGCTCCTGTAACTCCAGATCCAGAGTATTTGATGCCTTCTTCTGGCCTCCAAGGGCTCTAGATACCCATGGTACACATACACTCATTCGGGCGCACACATGCACATCAAGATAGTAATCTTTCGAAAGTGGAAGACAGAAATTTCCTGTAAAGTTGGCAAGAGTTGTAAAGGATCAACTGACCTTCTTGAGACTTAGTACAATAAGCTTGACTATGAGAACATCTTCTAGAGCCCACTTTCTTTTTAACATTTGTCCGTGTTTTGTTTAAAGTAGAGAAGAGGAAAGATATCTGAGATCTCTTTATGATTGGCCTTTCATTAGGAAAAGGAATAAAAACACAAACAATTGCTGTGTCCCATTGTAATAATTCTAGACCTGTGGGTAGGAGACCATGGCGTGAGTAAACCACTTGATATGTGAGTATGAGGAACTGAGCTCAGAGCTGCAAAATCAGCTTTCAGAAGCTGCTCAGGTGGTCTATACTTGTATTGCTGGTCTAGAGTGGAAGTGTGGGATATAGACAGAAGGACCCCAGGTCCTTTCTGGCCTACCAATCTGGCCCAAATGGTGAGTTCCAAATTCAGTGAGAGATGTTGTTTCATAAAACAAGGCTGATATCAGTCTAGGAAGATACCTTATCATTCTCTGTCTGACCTCTGCACATGAATACATGGTTATGTACACAAGTACACATGTGATCACACATACAAGCAACATGCAGATTAAAAGACACGTAGAAACATACATTGTGACAAAAATTACAGTCCTTTGAGACCTAGACAAATAATTCTTTGGCTAATATTCTTGGTCCCTGACTTCTATCTAACTCTTACACAAAAGGGCCAGAGGAGACATGGATAAATATAGAGAGAAAAGAGAGAAAAGAAGACACTAAGTTATCCCAAAGGGCATTCCTGTATTAGTCATCTTATAAAAATTATATGTACCACAGAATATCTATTTTTAGAGGCCAGGAGGTTCTGTGAAGCAGTTCAGATGTCGGCAAAGACCCACAGGCCGGCTCCCAGCAATGTTATCGGATATTTGGCTATCTGTTTGCTTTATTTTAACTGCGAATGGCTGTACTGACCACATGGACGTGTTGGCCACTTGGGGATGGTGTGTCAAGCCCGTATGCTTCTTCAAAGGCATAGGATATGCTTTGTGTACTTTTTGTCTACTTCCTAGGCTTGGCACCACACACACACACACACACACAGAGAGAGAGAGAGAGAGAGAGAGAGAGAGAGAGAGAGAGAGAGAGAGAGAGTCAGAGACACAGAAAGACAGATACACACAGAGAATGACAGACAGAGAGGGAAAGACAGAGACACAGAGAAAAAGACAGATGTACATATATACATGGAGAGAGAGAGAGAGAGAGAGAGAGAGAGAGAGAGAGAGAGAGAGAGCTAGTTCATGTTATGCCTTTTGTGCTTCCATTCCTGACAAATGCATTTGTTCTTGACTCTCATACAATAAGAACCCAACTTTATCTACCGGCTGGAGAATTAGCTTAGCAGTTGACAGCATCCATTGCTCTTCAGAGAAGCCATGCTTCATGCTTAGCTGGCAATTCTGTACCCCTCACCTGTAACTCCAGCTCCAAGGGATCTGACATGCTTTTCTGACCTTTGTGGACACCCATAGACTTGTGGTATCGATTCATATGGACTCATAGGAATAAGTAAAAGTAAACCTATGAAGAAAGGGATTCAGTTCCTTAGCTTGGATTGTTTGCTTGCTTGCTTGCTTTTTGTTCTGTTCTGTTTTGTTTTGTTTTGTTTTGTTTTTTTTGTTTTGGGTTTGGTAGGGTGTTATGCAGACCAGGATGGTCTGGAAGAATATGGTGTGGGCAAGTACCTGTTCATTTCTTCTAACCTGATCAGTACACACAGTCCACCCGTTCTCCCTCATGACTCTTGCCTGATTTCTCAAAGACTGGGCCATTTGATGCTTTTCTTCTGGGTTCAAAGAAGTCAGTGAAGCGGGAAGAAGTGAATCACCTCCTGAAGAGCAAATCCTTTTCATACATAACCAACTGGCCGTTGGTTTTTTTTCCTTTTCCTCTTTCATTTATCAAAACCCTCATGCAAATCGGTTCTGGAAGATCAAATTCTTATTTGCTTACAAGGCTGCTCTGGCGGCAGAATCCATGTCTCAGATGGAATGAGGGTACCAGCAGCTGGGAGACCACAGAAGCTGGGAGCGCTGGTCTCTTGCCTGGCCTCTTACCTCCTCCATTGGCTAATCTCAGAACGAAGTTCCAGCCTCTTTTCACTCCACCCACTCCAGTGAAGTTATTGGAGAGTGGTGTGGTAAGTTCATGCCTGAAATTCTACCCCTAGAGAAACTGAGGTCAATGAATCATGAGTTCAAAACTAGCCTGAACTACAGAGTGAGAGCCCACCTCCAGCCAAAGAGACAAAAATGTGTCAAATACTTGGAGAGCCAGGTATTGCTGGGGCAAGCTTGCCAACGTTAGAAAATGCAGTGACAAGAAGCCTGGTACGGTTTGAGCATTTTACAAAAACTGTATTTTTAGAATAAATAGTTACAGCTCAATGCTGGGATCTGCCTTGAGTTTCTCATCTTTTTCTGAATTTCTGATGGGTACCATCATACCTGCTTTGTCTGACAGCCTAAGTGTGACGTACCTTCCTCTGTGGTACTTGGCTAATTCTGAACCCACCCATGAGCCTTGCCTGGTTGTAGAACACTTAGGTGTCAGGGATAGACCTTCTCTATACCCCACTGTCTCTGTGCCCCTATAATTTATAGGGCTTAACGATTTCTGATTTAGAAAATATATTCCTGATGCTTATAAAGGGAAGAGGCACAAATAATAGGGGCTTCCTTGCCCTAACCCTCGTCCCCGCTTTGATTTACTTTCTTGAAAACCTGGATGCTACCCGTGAGAAAAGCCCAGGTCAGGGAAAAAGAGTCTAAAATGTCCACAGCAACAGAAGTAAGACATGGTATGTTGCCAGCTTCTTCTCTTCCTACTTGTCCTACATTGGCTTTGAACTCAGGATGCCCTAGCATCGGCTTCTCCAGAGCTGGGATCCCCAACACACTACTCTCCCCAGCTACTTCATTGGAATGTGGAGTGGAAACAGGCTCCAACGCCGTTCTGAGAATAGCTCCTGATCCCCCTGCCTCTGCCTCCCAAGTGCTGGGATTGCAGGTGTGCACCACCGTGCCCGGCTATCCGATTACTTGAGCCGAGTGTGGAGCTACAAGAAGAGACTCTGACTCCGTTCTGAGAATAGCCTGTGTCTGTTTCACCCGCCTGACCCCGCAGACACCCAGTGAGGCAGAAAGAAATCTGAGCAACTCGGAGACTGGAGTATTATGACTTCCCCAAAAAAAAATCTTAGTGGCGGAATGAGTCCATGGCATGTCCTGGTTTCTCAAGTCCTCTGGCACCTCCCTCTCCTCCCCATCCCCCTAACAGACACATATGTGTTTGCTTCGAGTGTCTATTCTAACCATGGAGAAGCGGGTGAAGGGAAATCAATGATTGTTTCTGCTGTAGTTAGTCCTGCAGGGCGCAGTGAAGGGAAAAACTGTGGGAGTTTTAAAGGGAGTCAGTAAGTCATGGTTCGCCATTAATTCATTTTGTTAAAACAGTGGAGAGAGTTTGCAAACCTCAGAGAATCAGAGGCAAAAATAAGCATCACTCATTCCTTCAGTGACTGGAGAGGCCTGGATAAACATCTGGATCTCTTTGGATTTATCTATCATTGCATAAATAAATCCATCTACTCCTATTTGTGGGTATAACAAAACGTGCTTTATAGGACTGATAATATTCTTAACAACTTTAACCTGACTTAGTTCATCTAACCCACTATGTGTGCGTTATTCTAAGAAAAGAAAAAGTACATGTTTTTCATTTCTTAAATGAAATGTAAGACCTAGGGGTGTGGTTCAGGTGGCAGGGTGTCCACCTAGCGTATGTAAAGTCATGGGTCCACTGTTCAGCACCGCATAAACTGGACATGGCAGTGCCTGCCTATCATTCCGGGACTTATAAGAGAGAGCACTGAGCCTAAGCCCAGTTCTGATGACTTCACATTGGGAAAAACAAAACAAACAAGCACACAAACAAAAACAAAGCAAAACAAACAATAAAAACAAGACAAAAAAACAGTGCTTCTTATGCCCAAGTCTCAGGCACAAATTCAAGGCACAAAGATAGATGGATCAGACCTTCAAGGTCATCTTGTACCTAGTGAGTTTGAGATCATCCAGGAACGGGAAAGATTCTGTTGTAAAAGACAATGAGGTGTCAGCATTTCCCAGTAGACGACATAGATAGCCCTATCACAGATGACATAAATATCTAAGGAGCTCCACAACGCAAAAGATTTTCAGTGGGACATAATCCCACCCATGTAAAATTCACAACTGACCTCATGCAATGCCACGTTACATGGAAAACACCAGTGCATTAAAAAATTTTGCCTAGAATTGCCTTTTGCAGGCATGAGGTACATCTGAGATTTAAGTTAAGATTAGACAGAGATTCTGTTCTTCAAACGCCTGGAGGTCTGTGTCAAAGAAACAAACAAACAAAACCAAAAAAGCAAAAAACAAAAACAAAACAAACCAACAAACCAACAAAACAAAACAACCAGACCACCAAGCTGCCTCTAGCTCTGAGTGTTTGATTAAAGGACCCTCTGCTTCTGGTCACATGCGTTTCTTTTCACTTCCTTGCACCTTGAATTCTGCATTTGCTTCTTGTTCTCTGAGATAGGATATTGCTATGTACCTCTGACCCGTGACCTCCCTGATTCAGTCTCATGAGCAACCAGGTTATCGGCATATCCCACCATGGCTGTCTGAGTGTGGGCTCTGAGCCTGAATTTGCCTTTCCACGTCCTCGGTGAGATGGAACAGGCCAGAGGAAGAGGCTGTAGGGGGGTCTGCAGATAAATTTAGGTCTCTTGGGGTTTGACTGTGTATAAATCCACAGGGAAAACAGTCTAGTTTCTCCTTTGATCTCTGCGTCTCTGTATATGTGTGAGTGTGCATGTATGTACTATGTATATGTTTGTGCATAGGTGTTCATGGGGTGGGCACAAGCATGTGTGTGTATGTGTATGCACTTGTGCATGCATTTGTACACACACGTGTGCATGTCTGTCTGTCTATCTGCCTGTGTTTGTGTGTGTACAGATACATGCAAAGGCCAGATACTGACATTGGGTTACTTTCTCAATTACTTTCTGCTTATTTGACTGAGGCAGGATCTCTTGATAAGCCTGGAACTACTGCCTAGGCTAATCTGGCTAGTCAGCTCTCCCTGAGGTCCCTGCCTCAGTCTCCCAAGAATTGCAATGATGGATAGGCTGTCATGTCTGCCCATCTTCTGTGTGGGTTCTTCTGGAGATGCAAAATCCAGTCCTCACACTCAGGGTTTCTCCAGACCACTCAGGCTTCATAAATGAGAAATGTGAGTCTGGAGACGTGTCTCTAGCTAGAAGAAATGTAGACATTGAGAAGACTTTAAAACAAACTGGTTTGAGTTGTCTACAGGGTTGAGTACCCCATCAATAAATGTCATTATTAACTTACTTGGTTGGGTCTCAGTTGAGTCTGTCATCCAGGGCTTTTATTATTATTATTATTATTATTATTATTATTATTATTACTTGTTTGAGCTCTTTAAGAGGAAAATTTCTCCTGATGCTTAGAGATTACAACATTCATCATCCCTTGACTAAAATTAACTTAAAACAACATTTGCCAGTGCTTAGATTCCATGCCCCCATTGATGCCTTTAGCCAACATTCTCGAAATGTCAGCCCTCCACTAGATACTTATCCATATTTTACTCCATTTAACCTTTACGGAGTACCCTCTGAGATATTATTAAATTACTATGGTTATTCTTATAAATGCTTCTTTTAAAAACATTGATTTGGGAATAATTATAGACTCGCAAGAAGTTGCTAAAATGGAACAGAAAGCCTTGAGTGTGTTTCCTCCGCAATGCACCCCCCCCCAGGGAATTTCTTTTTTGCTTTCTAGTTTTTGTTCTCTATCTCTGTTTGTCTGTGCACACATGAATGAATAAGGCAAGAATAAGAAGCTGCTTTCCAGCTGGAGAGATGGCTCAGTGGGTAAGAGCACTGACTGTTCTTCTGAAGGTCCTGAGTTCAAATCCCAACGCCCACATGGCATCTCACAACCATCCACAAAGAAGCTGCTTTCCAGCTTCTGGCTAGGGAGGGGATATAGCTGGTTAGATTCAGCTAAGTCTAAAGCAAAGTCCTACATGCAGTTGTCCAGGAGAAGGGAGCACTAATACACGAGAACCCAGCTGGAGCTTGCAATCTCTCATTCTAGGCCCAGCCTTTCCAGCTCAGTCCAAGCCTGTCTCAGAGGGCTTATGGTGGACCACCATCCACTGTGTCCTTCAAGTTTGACCTTCACCTGGGAGAGGAACTTGCATTGGCTCTTTAAGAAGACAAGTAAAAATAGAATTTAGGCGTGTGTGTGCGCGCATGCTCACACACACACACACACACACACACACGCATTGGCTCTTTAAGAAGACAAGTAAAAATAGAATTTAGGCGTGTGTGCGCGCATGCACACACACACACACACACACATACATACATACACACACACACACACATACACACACACACACACACACCCATGGCTCCATTTCCTCTCCATGCCACCTGGGGCTGCATAGTGGAGACATTAGGAGACCCTAATACACACAACTCACAGAAATCCCATGTCACTGACCACCTAGCTGTGACTGGAGGGAAGGCAGGTGACTCTGAGTAACCCCCGTGTTTCTGAACGAGTGGCTGTGGACGACGATGAAGCCAAAGCTGATCGTTTTCAGGTTCAGAGTCTGGGATCATTCTGCCAGGGATGTGCACACAAGCATCTATCTACCCAGAGCTCTGACAGTTGCAGGTTCTCAGCAAACTTCATCCGGGATCCTTTTGTCTGTAATGCAGGAGCCCAGGCATCCGTCTTAGAGCCCTGCTAGTGGTAGGTTCTTGGCAAGCTTCTCTCTCTCTTCTGCCTACCTTCACATAGATACTGCCAGAACCTTAAGTCAAACTCTGTTTCATTAGGAGAACAAGCTACTTAAGGTACTGTTTGAGATTACCCAGGGCCAAGCCCAGCTGCAGTTCTATCAAAGACCCTTCGTGCTGAATATAGATATAGGTACGCAAAGAGAATACTGCTTTGCTTTAGACTTGTGTGGCTTGGATGATTTGGCCCAGTTCCTACCCAATCTGTACTTTTATTTATTTTTTAATTGGTGGTAGGGTTTTATTTCTTTTTTTCTTTTTTCTTTTTTATGGCTGGGAGGGTTTTTTCTTTTCTTTCTTTTTTTTTTCCCAAAAGCAAGATGATTTCCCCCCCCCAGCCACTGGGACAGCCTCTGTTGATCATGTGGGTGGTTCACAGAAGCTAGAAGCCTCCAACCGCAGGAGTTTGGCAGAACACCGTGCCAGAAAAAAAAAAAAAATCAGAGCACTGCATAGTGGAAGAACCACCACCGAAGAGAAGGGGGTCGAAAACACTGCTGGGAGCTTGGAATTGAACCTGGCCAAGGAATTAAAGGGGGCAGAGAAAACCATTTGGATATGAGATTCTTGGCAAGTTGACCTGGAGGCTCAGATTCCATTTCAGTCTCGAAGCCCTTGCCTTGAACTCTTTTGGCCTTAAAACAATATGTTACAGGTACCACGTTATCAGGCCAACCCTCCCAGGTAGCTCTTATACACCTCTTTCCAGTATTCTCCAAAGCAGCCTGAGATTTCTTACAGACTCCCATGTTCCTTTGCTGAGTGCCATCAATGACAGTAACCAAACGATGGGACCCATCCGGGCAGAAGCAGCCTAGACAGCCTGTCCTATGAGGATGCCGAGTTTCTGCATTAGAAAATGAACTGGGTGGGGAACTGGTCTCCTTCCTTCTTCCTAGATGAGCTCTAGAACTCTCCTCCTATACCTGGCAGAAGGGGAGTACTGCTAGGCTTTGCCAGCAGGAGATTCTAAACAGCTGGATGACTCCATTTGTTGGGTAGTCCATGCCTCTACTCTCTTGACATTATTTAATCCCCCTCAAACAAAATAAAAGGCCAGCCCAGAGTTCATTTAGAGAAAAAAATAAAAGAGTAAGACTCTATATTAAAATGGTGGAAAGACAGGGCTGGGCTCAGTGTTTAAGAATGCCTGTTACTCTTGCAGAGGACCAAGGCTCCAGTATTCACATCAGACAGCTCATTACGAACTACCTATAACTCCAATTCCAGGAGATCTAGTGTTGTCTTTTAACCTCCATGGACACCTGAATGCAAGAAGTGCATATGCATACACTTTACACACACACACACACACACACACACACACTCACACAATCAAATAAATGAATTATTTTTGCCCTACCTAGGGATTCACCCTATCTGCACACACCAAACCCAGACACTATTGCTGATGCCAAGAAGTGCTTGCGGACAGGAGCCTGATGTAGCTGTCTCCTGAGAGGCCCTGCTACAGCCTTACCAATATAGATGTGGATGCTCACAGCCAGCCATTGGATTGAGCATGGAGATTCCAATGGAGGAGTTGGGGGAAGGTCTGAAGGAGCTGAAGGGGTTTGCATCCCCATAGGAAGAACAACAGTATCAACCAGCCAGATCCCCCGGAGCTCCCAGGGACTAAACCACCAACCAGAGTACACATGGAGGGACCCATGGCTCCAGCTGCATATGTAGCAGAGGATGGCCTTATCTGGCATCAGTGGAAGGGGAGGCCCTTGGTCCTATGAAGGCTTGATGCCCCAGTGTAGGAGAATGGCAGGGCGGTGAGGTGGGAGTGGGTAGGTGGGTGGATGGAGGAGCACCCTCTAGAAGCAGGGGGGACAGGGATGGAATAGGAGGTTTGCGGAGTCGAAACTTGGAAGGGGGATAATATTTGAAATGTAAATGAATAAAATAACCAATTTTTAAAAAAGAAAAGAGGGAGTAGGGAAAAAAGAAAAAAAGGAGAGAGAGAGACTGGAATTTCATGAGGGACCACAATCTAATTAGAATAGATCCAAAAATATGACCAATCTCTAGAAATAGATAAGTTTACTAACTCATTCCAACTAAGCTGTTCTTTAATGTCAGTATCCCCGTGGCACTGGGGTTAACCTGTCCTGGTTCATAAAGACCTACTGGTAAATTTTCTGAAAATTTCAAGTTTGTCATTCTACAAAGCCACCACTCAAAGTCAAAACATGAAAGCCTGTGATCAGATCATTTCTGCTTTTAAATTGATACAGAAGTCACAACTTTAAACGCATCAATAGATTATACATGTCAATATATTATACACATCAATATATTATGTTTGTGTTTATTGTGTGCATCTATGTATAAGCTTCCAGTGTGGTCCTCCCAAGTCATGTTTGATGACATCAAAGCAGCTATAAATGTGCTAAGAATGTATTGTATGTAACCACAGGTACATACAATAAAGTTAGGTTCCTTAAGTCCCAGTCTCAAACTATCTCTGTCTCTATCTCACTGTCTCTCTACATCTCTGTCTCTGTGTATCTCTGTCCCTGAGGGTACACACATGTGTGTGCATGAGCATGCATGTGTGTGTATGTGTGCATGTGTATATGCGTGTGTGTGTGTGTGTGTGTGTGTGTGTGTGTGTGTGTTTGTCTGTCTGACTGCCTGATTATCTGTCAATAAAGTTAGGTTCCTTAAATCCCAGTCTCAAACTATTTCTGTCTCTATCTCACTATCTCTCTACATCTCTGTCCCTGTGGGTACACACCTGTGTGTACATGAGCATGCATGTGGGTGTATGTGTGCATGTGTATATGCACATGTGTGTGTCTGTCTGTCTGTCTGTCTGCCTGAATGTCTGTCTGTCTAATGGAAGCCACTTGTGCATGGGTTGCCAGTTCCCTGCTCACTTACAAGGACTATTGTGTAATTTGTAGAATGAATTATTGGCCCTCCAGAGCCAGGGGGATGAAGCTGGGCATAACATCTGTAGATAACCACAGTGTAAGTTCATTCACATTCAAGGCAAGAGAGATGACAAGAGGCAGTGGGGCTGCAGGCTCTCGGCACCCACGCCATTCCATTGGACTTAATGTCACAAATCACTATCAATGCATGACGTACCTCTTATTGGCCAAATCTGGTCCTCCCAAAGCGGGGCAGTTCACATCAAGGAGGTTGTTTCCCCTCAGGGGTCTCTAAGACTCTTCTGGAAGAATCCCAGAACTGTGCCAAAAGTGAATGTGTTCTTCCTTTTTTTTTCTTAGCCCACGAAATCAGAAATCATTATTAGAGAGGCCACATACCCTTAACTATAACGGGTTTTTCTGATCAGTACCTGAAATGTTTTCTAGACAGCCATTTGCAGATGTGGTCATTCCAGAACATAAAAATAGAAAAAAAAAGTTAGTTTTGTTTGTTTGTTTGTTTGTTTGTTTGTTTGTTTTTGTGGACATCGAGCACCTTTCTGTTTACATGACGTCAGAGCACCCATCTCCAAAAATCTGCAGTCCAAGGCACTTCTCCCGCTGAAGGCTCCAAAGCTGCACTTTACAGGGATTTGAGGAGTTCCTGGTACCTTCTTCCTTCATAATCTTTCTTTACCTAGAATAATTTATGTACTTTAATTATGTTTTATTTGGCTTGACTTCTGAGTTGGTCAAATTGCTGTCAATATTGGAAGGAAGAGAAAACAAAAAAACAAACAAACAAACAAAAAAGCAAAACACACAGAACCCAATATATTAGACATTTGTTGGCTCCTGGAGGACCACTCCGTCCCCTCCGGGTTTGTGGCCACAGACCTGGCCGTGTTTTAATTTCTGTTATCTTGCGGAGTCCGAATAGGATTTGCTGTTCTTAAAGCCCTAGACTATCACTTTACCCTAAACATCCATCCGCTATTGGAGGAGGCGGCAAAGCTCTGCATAGCTATTTATTTTAAGTGCCTGATTAAAATTTCATGAAAACAGGAAGTCGGGGGAAAAAGAATAGATCGCAAGAGCAATGAAATCCGGGGCTCTGTAATTTTTAGCTCACAGGGAGAAAAAAAAAGCGTTAAATCGTAAGGAAGGTATATTTTCAGAATCACGCTGTGGCCACTAATGGCATATTTTGTCACTGACCTGGGAGCTGGAGAACTAAGAATGGGTCCAATTTTTAAAATCTTATTACACAGTTTTGCTCTCATTTAGAAATTGTCACCTCAGAGTAACCTGATGCTGTTCTACTTAAAGCCGACCTCAGTGGCTATATCAGCGTGCATGGTGACCAGGTCGTCTTCCGCTTAAGCAGATAGCCACAATGTCTTCGCACAGTTGGACGGTGCAGAATCTGTCCATCCCATAAACTGATACTGCCTAAGAACTTAATCTTATCTAATTCCCATATCCAATCGGATGAAGAATTTGGGGGAAAGCAAGTAATGACATATCCTCTTGCCGTATGATCAGAGAGTGATTTCCAGATTTAGTCAATGGGAAATAGGTGTTCCCCCTTCCCCCCCACCCTCCACAACACACACACACACACACACACACACACACACACAGTGTGTCCGTGAGCATTCAGTCGTTGAGGAAGTCAGAATCTGAAACAAAACAATATGGAACAAAACAAGCCTACCATTCAAATAGGAGCAAGGGCGAGGATACAGGAAGGTTTCCTGTTCTTGCTGTTCTGGTGATTTTAGAATGCCCAGGACTGGGGAGAATGGGAGATGGCTACCGGGGACCTTTTGGGATGCCCAGCTGAGCTCTCATTTAGCTGACCAGACAGGAATAATTGCAACAGGCTAATGGCTAGATAGATTTCATTCGCCAATCTCAAATAAATCCCCATCTAAAAAGCAAGCCAATCCCAGAGGAAGGTGTAATCCTTCTGAGAGAGAGGAGGAAAATCCCAGCCGAAGAGTACAGTAGAGCCCCCAGCTAAAGCAGCAAATTAAGTCCCTTGCTGAAGGGCTAAGAAGGTTAGATCTCCTCCTAGGCTTTAGCTCTCGCCCACGGAAGCTGACCGGAGTGGGGATCAGAGAGTTTGTAGAAGAGAAGCAAACCAATGTCAGATGCGGATGGGCACAGCTGGATGCCAGGGAGTGCCTCTCTCAGGGCTCCCAAATCCCACAGGGCCTAAGTGGGACCTACAGTCAAGGGAAGGGGGCTGCTAGCTCCGGGGGAGATGCATGTGTATGTGCGCCAGGGAGTTTGGGGTCCTCTCATGCTGACTATCACAGGATCCACACAACTAGATTAGCCAAGATAGACACCAATCATAAGCAAACTCTTCAGGAAAGTAATCATTGATTACTTGCCTGCCTGGGGTGAATGCTGGCTTCAGTTAGTTCATGGCTCTCACGGGATGATGGTTCCATGACCTTTGCATCTTGCCTGAGTTTCTGAATCTCTGCTTCTCCTAAACCGTGAAGCATGTTGTACTCCATCCTTGTTATCTCTGGTACAAGTGGCTCACCTTACCTTGTAATTCTTTACTTACAGTCAGACTTCTGTATAAAGTAATAAAATAATAATAATAACAATAACAATAATAGTGGTTGTTGATGATGATGATGATGATAGAAAAATAATTGCATCTGTACTGGGTGGGTATACACAGACCTCTTTCCTCATCATTACACCCTAAGCAGCACAGTGGAGCACCATTCACGTGTTATTGACTGTGTCAGGTGAGGTACAGATGATTTTAAGCACATGAGAAAATGTGCACAGGTTCCATGAAAATACATATAGAGACTTTAGCATCCCAGGATTAAGATAGCCATGGGTTACTGTGACCAATTCTCCTACGGTACCCAAGGACCACTAACAAACCATCACTCACCCCTTAGGGCACTTTCGTATCACACATCCCTTTTGAGCTGTTTCACTACACCAAGTGTCTGTCCACACCGGGGGTCTAGTAGTGAACCTTCTAGAAGGAGTGGATGGATGGATAAACTCACGCTTATAAATAGCTGTGAAAATTGTTTAACGAATGAGAGGTATAGGTGTCCTTTCCAGATTTCCACAGACACGACATCATTTTCTTTTTCTATAATTAAGTTTGGTCTAATATAGGAAAAGTCTTCTGTAGGCCTGTAGACTCCAGGAGTAGAGGTAAGACAATACTTTTAAGGAAGAAGACTCTGCAGTCACGTCTTGGCTGATTATTGATGTAAGACCAGCCCTGGCCGGGCAATGAACAAGCAATGGGGGCACTAATATGGTGTCACCTTGGGCTGCCACATAGAAAAAGCCCTGGGCTCTAATTAACACTGTAACAATTTCTGCCATCAAGCAATGTTGTCCCATGGGTCAGAATGAACCCAAGATGCTGAGCAAATCGAATGAATTTCAGGAGAGGCATATCTTACAGCACTTTTTATGATTCCCACGTTATGACCATTCAGTACACCTTCATGTTCTCTCCAAATTCTCGCCTTCTCCCTGTGCTGGGAAAGACTTTGAGGCAGAAGGCATCATCTTTTGCATTTTGGAATTTGGGGATCCTAACATAGTCCTCACATGGCTGTGGTCAGAATTCTCCAACTGTGTGCTAATTTATGGAGCGAGTGACTTCAAGAAGCTTAGAGCCGGTAGTGTCTTAATCACTTCAGCCTGTGTTGTAGCCTTCTGCTGTATAGAATGACTTCTGCCCACAACCACAGCAAACAAGCCCTGAAACTACTCCCTATCCAAGAGACCTCTTCAGTAAAACCCTAAGCCTGTCTCCACTCCGAGAGTTCTTGACTGGTATCTTGCACACAGCACGTGCTTTGCTGTGCCCCTAGAAACACAAATGTGAACTGTGTGTGCATGAGACTTTGTAGCCTAACCATGGCCTCCCAAGGGCAATGTCCAAATGCTTGTTGATGCCCCACCCTGTACCAGGCACAGCAGAGTCGCTGGAACTAGCGGACTGTTTCCGTTCATTAGAGTTTTGTTGTTCTTCTAGGTCATGGTTCCTTCCACAGGGTGTGTGGTTAGAGGTTGCTTTATATCTGCTCCTCCAGAGGTGTGTGCAGGAAATGGTTTCCATCCTTGGCAGGCTCATTCCTCTCTGCTGGGACAAATCAGCACAGTATCTACAGGGATTGGCCAGTTTCATTATTGTTGCTATCACGCACACACACACACACACACACACACACACACACACACACACACACTACCACCACCACCACCACCAAACCAAACCAAAAATCCCCACAAAACAACAACAACAACAACAACAACAAAACACACAAAAAAAAGCAACTTAGGGAAAAAGGAATTCATTTTGTCTCCAAGTTATAGTACATCACTATGGGGCAGTTTCTGTGGCAGGAACTTGAGACAACTGCTTATATCACATCTACAGCGGAAAGCAGAACAGAGTGAAAGCAGGTGCTCTTGGCTTTTGCTTTCTCCTTTCTTCCATGGTGCAGGAATCCCTTTCTAGGGAATGGTGTTGCCAACAGTGGACTGAGTCATCCTACATCAACTAATTTCATTCAGGCAATCTGCTCCCTCCCCAGACATGTCTACAGACCAAGCCAACATAGACAACTCTCAAGTGAGACTCTTGTCTTCAAAACTCTGGCTTCTATGCTAGGGGCCTGACAGCCTGATTCGGGAGACCAGACAGCACCAGAACCTTGAGGATCAGCTGCATAGAGCAGAAGCCACCTCAGTCGTAATCTAGGCTCTGTACCTAAGCCATTGTGTGTCCTTGAGCTGTGTTCTTAACCTCTCCGAGTCCCATATGCTCCTCCTAGCCCACAAGGCACCCAAGGCTCTCTGCTTGTGTGTTGCCTCATGATGAAGTGGTATTTTCTCCACAATAACTCCACTTCCTTGCAAGCACCATTTTCCACAGCTTTCTACCAGTGTAGTGGAGACACGCCTTTATTTCCCCAAGAGCCCAGAA
Source organism: Apodemus agrarius (assembly GCA_964023405.1). NCBI lineage: Eukaryota > Metazoa > Chordata > Mammalia > Rodentia > Muridae > Apodemus > Apodemus agrarius. Next base: position 13,757,339 of record OZ030024.1, read on the forward strand.
CTGTTTGTGGGAAATGAAGATGACATTACTAACATCTTGTACATAGGATTATGAAATGGAAATAATAATAATAATAATAATAAATAATTAATAAATAATTAATAAATGACTTGCTGTGTCTTCCTTCTGCCCCTGCCCCTGCCCCAGAAACAAAGCAATGAAAACCATGGACTTATTTTACTCTATTTTATAACTATCTCAAATGAGTGAGTTCTTCTGCTGGAGTCAGTAGTATTATCTCTACTTTAGCAATGGGGTAACTGAGTCTTAAAGCTACAAGTTTGTTACATGTTCCCCTTCCCTCCATGTATATGTGTGTAGCTGTATACATATTTGGGGGATGCATATGTATGTGTTCATGTGTATATGCATGTGTCTGTATATGAGTTAGTAGTCTGTCTAGCAAAAGAACCTGTAACAAAAGAGATGGGAAGATGGGCTTAGTTGCCAAAGAGATTGTGTAGTGTATGCTTGTGGGTGATAGAAAATAACCTCCAGTAACTGAGTAGCCATCACCTTATTTTTTTAAGACAGTGTCTCTCAGTACCCTAAAACCCACTAATTGGTGGCTGGCCAGCAAGCCCCAGGGGTCTTCCTCTCTCTGCTCCCCCAGCACTGGAATTACAAACACATATCATATTTGTGTGTGTGGGGGGGTACTAGGATTTGAACTCTGGTCCTCATGCATGCTGGCATTCACTTGAACAACTAAGTCATCTTTCTAGCTCCTTCCTCTCCGGTTCTTGCACTGGAAAAAAAATGCCAACTTATGCACAGAGTGTGTGGCTGATGGGGGAAAGATTGCCTGGAACAAGGAGGAGATGGCTTTATTATCTTTCTTTCTGGGAGACTCAGAAGGAGGAGAGTCCTGTTCAGAGTGCTTGGGACACAGCTCTGCCTGGAATTCCAGAGTCCATAACAGGAAGAACCCCCAGATCCTGTAGGAAATGCTTGCTGAGGATTAATGGTGAGCCTAAATGCTGAGTGGAGACTTTTCCCTTCCTCATCTACATTGGGATCCTTACTTTTCCTTTTTAAAGATCAATGTGCTATATATTTTTCTCTGAAGGTTCATCTATTAAACCCACAGTGTTTAAGCTCAAAGACCGGTCTCCACCGTGTAATTAACCCCCATGGGGTCCCATTAAAAGCCAATGATATTTTATGATTTTATTAACAAAAAAAAAAAAAAGCAAACAGGGAAGGTGTCTGTGGAACATGGGCTTCTGTTGTGCCCTCAGTTGAGCTCAGGGCGGTACCTCTGGCGGTCCAGATGTCTCAGGCCCCAGCCCCAGGACTAAGTAAGTACTTTATAGGGATGTGGCTTTTGGAGTTGTCATTTCATTGAGTCCTGGAGGGAAGCAGTCTTCAAGGATGAAAGCGGGGTGTGGCTCCTGTATGATTGACAAGATAATGTTGAGTGCATTATTCAAACTCTGAGCCTCCACTTGTTTCTCTAAGCTATGGCAAAGGCAGCCGTGCTTGCTTCCTAGGAACCATGTAAGTGTGCAATGTGATCAATAGGTGAGATGCTTAGCAGGATCCCAGGGACAGCGTGGTCACTATTCAAATGCAGCCTTCCTGCATGTTAGGCGGAGCAGTAAGTTACCACCATGCGAGCTGGGCACCGGTGTATTGTGTGCTCACTTCAGATCTGGAAGGAAATTGAGACAGGTAGGAGAGAATGTCCCAGGGCTACCTATATTATAGCTGAGCTTATACCAGACCTACTGTTGTCAAGACCAGAAATAAGTGTCAAGGCCCCACTTATTTCTTGGAGTGGCCCCTTGTTGGTAGACTGACTACAGAACACCAAAAAGAAGCCATTTCCAGGTCCCAATGCCTAGTTCAGAATCCTGCTCATAAGAAGGGGCAGGAAGAGGTAAAAGAAATGTCCTGATGTACCGGAAAGGGTGTGGCCCGGGTGTGGCCTGGTGGCTCTCAGATCTCTGAAGAACTCAGCATGGTAAGGCACACCATATACATCACAAGGGAGTCAAGCCGGACACTCAAACATCTTCTGGGTTTCAGATTTACTTCTTGAAAGGTGAAAGTCCACTGGAATGTGGTCTGATTCCACCTGCAAGAGTCACTTTATGCCCAGCACCCTGAGGATACCCAGCTCTCGGCAACCTGTATCCGGGAGATACTCAGGCCACACCCAGACCCTATTCTCACATCATCAGGGCATCTCCATCATCTCATCTTGCCCCTTCTGGTGGGCAGGATTCTGAACTGTGCCTCAGGGCCTACCTGGAAATGGCTTGTGGATATGAGTGATACAGTGCAGTCCCACATCCTGCAGGCTTCCCAGTTCTCCTCCTCCTCAGCTCAGCGTGCATAGATAAAGAATGTGAAGAATGCACCGCCAGGGCAGGCCAGATCGGGATAGGAGAGCTTGTCAGGATGGTCCAAGGCACCAGTTTCTTTTCCTACCTGTGGCATGAGCAAGCAGTCCTGGAAGAACTCCATGTCACATCATGTGGGTCCATGGGTTAGGACAGGAAGTGAGAAGCCAGCACAGTCACAACAGGGCAAACCGCAAGCAGGAAATCTGGGCACCCCAGAGCAGCGTCGCCTGGCTTGGATTCTTGCCAGGTCATCAGAGCGGTATCCCCTCCCTGACCCCCAAGGTCAGTGGATTGTTAGCTTTGACAGGTGATAAGGAACTGGGTTTTGCATTGCAGCAAACCTTGAGAGGGTGGGGGTGGCTGCTTCAGGGAAGACGACTTTCTAGAGGCAGCAGAGACGGCAGCTGGCACTCTTGCCCTCAAAGGTGGGAATCGTAGCTCTTGAGTGTCGCTCTCCTTGGCGTTCCATTTAGGCAAGGCAGGTGGCAGACCTCAGATGCTTTTTCTGTGTCTTGGGCAGGGTTAATCTAGCCTCTGTGTTTGCACAAACATGCCAAGCCTGCTTGCTTTAGACCTCACCTCGTGGGACCTCCTAGGCCTTTGATGTTCCCAGGGAAGTCACATCTCTAGGTCTCATAAATCCAGCTATGCTAGTCTGTGTTGTGGAGCATTAGGCCAGCCAATGAACGTCTCTTGTCCTCAGGTATTTAAGGAAAAAACCAGGGTCGCCACAAGATGGGAGTCATAGCAATTGGCCAAAATAACAAGCACGAGGTACTTCGGAACATAGAATAAACTACGTTAGAAGTTAGAAACACTGCTATTGTCTCACTCTACGGATCTTCTATCTTGGAAGGCATAGAGTCAGATACAGATATGGTTAACAATATTAGCTAAGCCTTAAATATCACCTTCCATGTTTGGGGGATTGTCCTTAATGTTTCATGTGTGTGTGTGTGCATGTGCGTATGAGTGTGCGTGTGTGCGTGTGTGCGTGTGTGCGTGTGTGTGTGTGTGTGTGTGTGTGTGTGTGTGTGTTTAGTTTAAAAATCACCAGGCTGCATAATGTACTTTTATCATCATCGTGTGAATGAGGATACAGAGACCAAGAAATTTTTCCAGAGCGAGGCGGCTGATTAGAACTGGTATAAAATGAAGTTCAAAGCCGCTGGCTTCAGAACCCACACAACTGAATACCACAGTATCCTGCCACTGTGCCACATCCCCAACTTCTTTTCTCTGTTTGGTTTGGAGACAGGGTCTCACTGAGTTTCCAAAGTTGACCTTGCACTCACTCCGTGGCCTGCGTAGACCTTGAACTGGTGCTCTCCTGCCACAGCCCTCAAAGTAGCTGGGGATGGTGAGAGGTCTTTGCCACTTATTTGGTAATTTGAGAGCACAACTGAGTGGAAGTGGTTGGTCTCTGTGAGCTTTCATCCTGTGGAGAAACCTGGCCTAGGTAGGCTCAGAGCCAAGGAACTAAGACAAGACGAAAGCCCTTAGTGGTTTCGGATTCTCCAACAGAGCATGATGGACAAAGACCTTGCTGGGGATGGCGGATGCCAGGTGACCAAGACAGTGAATTAAAATAAATAACAGTGTTTCATGGAAACAGTGACTTTTCATTCACAGAAACTGGGAGATCCAGAGAGGAAATGCCTCAGGAGGCCTCTTGGCTCCGTGGGCTTCTACACTGGCCAGATATATACAAGTGCATTCAAAGAAGACACTAGAAGGCTGGTGGGGGGGGTGCAGTGTAGTCACAGAACCCTTGCCTAGCATGCCTGGGGTCCCTTTGTTCAACACTCAACGTGAACTGGATAGAGGAACGAGGCAAGAGTTGACGGGTCTTCAACATCATCAGCTAATAAATAATTTGAAGACAGCTCAGGATCCCAGTTCAAAGCTGTGTTCAGCAGCTTCAGACTGCTGGGACCGAATACAGCAGGAAAAAAAAAAAACAGCTTAGCCTGGCTCATTCCTGGGAGGAGCAGAGCTGTAAATGTCTTGACAAACAGCACCAGTCACCACCATAGACAGTGGCTATGGGTCAGGGTCTGCACCAGACATCTAAATAAATGACGATCTCTCTGATGACAAATGGTATCTACTATATGTTAAGCGTGGTCTCCAGGATAGGTAGTGGCATGCCCTGTATCATCTCATTTGCTCTTCACGTAAGGGGGGGGGATAAGTAGTTTTCCATAGTCCCTTTTAAATTTTAGTATATGTGAGCTGTGTTTTGTGGTGTGTGTGTGCACACGCGCAGGTAAGGGGCAGAGGTCAATATTTAGTTTTTAGAATTTTTTCTTAATCATTTTCCACATCTTCTTTCTTACTTATTCACTTATTTTATTCATTCATTTAAGGCAGGGTTTCATTGTGCAACCCTGACTGGCCTGGAACTCACTATGCAAGCCAGACCAAAGTGATACTTACACAGATCTGTGTGCCTCTGCCTCCAAAGTGTTGGGATTAAAGGCACTAATCACCAAGCCCAGATCCGCCATCTACCAAAGCTGATGCTCATCGGTTAGGCCAGTACGTTTCAGAGATCTGGTTCTATTTGGCCCTCTTCACAAGTAATGGGATTTCAGGTTTATGTCATTATGCCCAGCTATGGACCAAGCCTTGTGCTTACACGACCAACACTCAATCAACTGAGATGACTCCAGTTTCAAAGGTGGGAGCTGATGCCTAGAAAACGGAATTCCCTGACCCTCATGAATTCACAGCCAGTATAAGAGCATCCTTGTGTGCTCATGAGTGCTGAGGAATGAAAAGAATAAGTCAAAGTGCAGAGAACATTCTAGGTCCTAGAATCTAGGGGCAGGGCAGGCTTGCATACTGGAAGAGGGCTACGCAAACGTGTGGTCCTCCAGGGAGGAAGTAACATCATCAATCAAGCATGGGTAGCCTGGCCAAGAAGTTGGTTCTCAGCATTGGCAAGTTGGACGGTATCCAGATAATGGGGAGCACTATGGGTGCTCATGGGCACTTAGGACCAGCCCCTCAAGGTATAGTGAGGCATGTCTGACCTTTCAGTATTGAGCCATCTTTTCTTCTGCAAAATTTGTGCTTGAGAGCTATACCATGAGCATCCCTCCACCCATCCTAATCCAACCCAACACCAACCAACCAACCAACCAACCAACCAACCAACCAACAGCAGTAGTCTGGGACTGCAACTCAGTGGGAGAACATTTCCCTAGCATATGTGAGGTCCTGAGTTCAAGCCCTAGTACTACTGGATTTTTTTTCACAAAAACTCATAATATTTGAAGTCACATTTATTATTTTTGTGTTGGGCTGCGCTCCTAGGTATCCTTGGCCGAATGGTGGCCTGTGGGCACCGACATTTGCTTTTGTAGGAATAGTCAGGGAATCTTCAGAGGAGTCACAAATCTTGGTGGATTGCTTTTAGCTTCGTGTGTTTGCGTACATGCACACACATGATCCACACGTTCACATGTGTGTGGGTACAGGTGTGTATGTGTGCATGTGTGTGTGCACGTGATTAGTGTGTGTGCCCCGATTTGTCAGTTTATCCTTCATTACTCTCCATCTTAGTTTTTCAGGCAAGGTCTCTCTGTCAATTCCAGGACTCTCGACTCTCCAATGTGTATAGCTTGGCTTGCCAGCCTGCTCTGGAGAAATCCAGTGTCTTCTCTTCCCGAGGACTAACCTCATAGGCATTCGTATGACTTCTAGTGATCTGCCCTCTGGTCCTCTTGCTTTTGTGGCCAGCACTCTAAACTCTGAGCCATCTTTCCAGCTCACGAGTCTTAGCTCCAAAACTAAATTTATCTGCTAATAGAATTTGAGTTTGCACCCATCTTCTGGGAAGATAATGGCTATGCTTGTACCACGCAGAGACAAAAAAAAAAAAAAAAAAAAAAAAGCTCTCAGCAACAATTCTCCCCAACCAAGACTTCAGGAGTCCCTCTTTGGAAATTTTGTAGATGTAGCATTTGCTCCTGTACTGGGAGTATTTATGTAATATATATATAAATGTAATATATATGTATATTATACATATACATATATATTACATTTATATATATTACATTTATATATATTACATTTATATATATATATATATTTGGAAAATCAATCTTTAGAAAAATATGATTTATAAAACCATATCTGTACACCCCACACAGAAAGTAAGGTAGACTAACTGTCCATGTATGACAGATCTCTTCTCTGTGTTTGAATGGCAGGCAGTGGGAGGTGTGACAGGGTCTTATTCTGGAGACACTGGGACGAGCAGACAATAAGAACACATTTGCTCTTTCCAACAAGCTGGAAGACCATTTTTTTTCCGCTTATGAGATGAAAAGCCCTAAGAACTGGGCCAGAAAGCCTGACTGTGATTTATCTGAAGACAACGGCTAAATATCTCAGAAGCGAAGCTCACTAACATTCAAGGGGGAGAGAGGCTTGTCTCATTTCAGAGAACAAATATCAAACGTCCCATTTTCCTGGTGAGGGGCAGAGAAAAAGGAGTGTGTTATTGATCCCATTATAGTATTCGATGGGCATTTATTGTTCTTTTCACTTGGCTGGATGTTCCAGCACGCTGAGAACGAACAAGGTCTTGCCTTCATAGGCTTGCTTGGCTGCCTAGGATACAGCCCATGCCATGGAGGTAGAGAAGTTCTTCGGGGCTGGTAGTAACATAGTGTGTATTGAAGGCATCCTGTGTAAAATCCTGAAGGTACGATGTGTTTCATGAGCTTGAAATGCTGGAACAAAATACCTAGGAAAAAAAATTTTTTAAATGATTATTTTGTCTTATGGTTTCAGTAGGGTTGGTTCATGGGTTCCTTGGCTGCATGCTTAGACAAGACATCATGGTGGTAGCAGCATAGTGTTCATCCTCATGCTGACTGGGATGGATGGCAAATGAGAGAGAGAGAGGAGGTCCTAGGACAGGATACAGCCTCTGTGGGTATGTCCTCACTAGACTGCTATTTCCTGTTAGAATGTTGAGAACCTTCCGAGAGTAGCTTGCGTTCTCAGTCCCCTTTCCAGCTAAGAACCTAGACTTTAACCCGGGAGCCTATAGAGCGCATGGCACATTAAGCCACACTACAACCTGACTATTTTTCAAGACTTTCTTTATTAAATGCTCATAGTGAGCTCAAGAGGCAGGTGCTCATGCCATCCCTATTTTACATATTTGGAAACTGAGGCACAGCACGGTTAAGCAACCATTCTGAGACTCCCACTACCAGTAATGATCGGATTCATATCCCGAGACAGGAGACTTTATCAATATCACTCAACCACGTGCTGGATTCATTTCGAGGGCAGGGCAAGGTCTGAACAGCACTGAGCAGATTCTATACACCCTGAAAGGCTTTGGGATTGATCTCCAGTCCTAGTAACAAGCATGGGGTAGTAACTGTTTTGGTTTGTTTTTTTTTTTATTCTCTCTCTTTTTTTTTTTTGTTGGGGAGATGGACACCCAGGCCAGGCTGCAAAACATGAGTCCAAAGCTGTGTGTCCTGTGCTCAACTTGATTCAAGGCACTACCCGTCTAAGCTGGATGGCTTTAAGAGCAAGCATCTCACTAAAGACACCTGGGACAAGGGGTATTGTTCCAGCTCAAGGGCTGGCATATATGGTCTAGTGAGAGAGTGTGTTTATAGATAAACCTTCCTCCCTCCATCTCTTTCTCTCCTTCCTTCCCTCCTCTCACCCTCTCCTGCAACCCCCCTCACACACAAAGAGGTACATACACACATGCACGCTACTAATGGTCCTTTGTGGCGCCCTTGTACTTCAGGAGAAATGTAGGAGGACAAAGGCTCCTGTGCAGGCATAGCCTTGTGGTCACAGGGAGGAGTCAGCTTGAGCAGTAGAACATCACCCTCCATCTGACATCTTTAGCTACCTGGATATAAAGAGGGACAGGCACACTCGGAGAGCCCTTGGCTCTGGGCATTGCAAGCTCTTTCCCTGGAGTGAAGGCATTTGTCCTGATCAGCTGGAAGGATCAAATCAACACAAGAAGAGCTGTATTTTCTCCCCTGCTATAAAACCTGCCTTAGTCCTTTATGAGGTTTTTACTGTTACTTTATATTCAAATCTGGAGGGTCTGTGAGCCATTAAGCAGTTAATTTTTCTAAATGGCACGCCCTCATCATTCCAGAGTCCTGGAAAGGACACTCCCTCATTGTCAGGCATGAGGCTCTTCTTGGGAACAAGGACTTGGGTGATGAGTAGATGGGTAAAGCAGATTCTTATTGTTCCTCTAAAGGGACACCTTGAGAAGGTTCTGGATTCTAAATCTCAAGCTGCCTTCCACCTCAAGAACCATTGCTCCAATTCCTTCTGTGCAACGCCGTGACAATGGTGTTAATGTTCAGTTAGATGGGATGTAGGGCCACCTGGAAGTAAGCCTCGTGGTCATGTGTGTGAAGTTCCTAGATCTGGTGAACTGAGGTGGGAATACTCACCTGAATGTGATGTACCACTGCATGGGTTATCTTGAGGACTGGGCGGGGTTGGGGGGAGGAGAAAAGAAGCTGTTTCTGGGCTGTGGGTACATTATGATCAACTGCGTCATGCTCCTGACATTCTGAATTCACCCCCTGGTTGGATTGTACCCCTCTAACCACAAACCAAAATAAACCTTTTCTTCCTTTTGTTTGCTTCTGTCTGGTGTCTTCTTACAATCACGAGAAGAATAACTAACTCAGGAAGCCCAAGATGCTGTGGGCTGAGGAACATATCCCTACACTCCAAAGTCGTGTTCAAGTAAGCAAAACAGGAACATGCTTTCTCCAGCCTGAAATCAGGAGCCCGATGGCCACAGATGCAGGCGTTCTGGAAACCCAGCTAGCTGCTGGCCTGTGGGAGAAACAGCTCAGGGTTGTAAAATGTTCTGTTCAAAGAGTGAGCTGGTCCACACGGCTAGGGAAAACCTGTACTGAAGGCAAGATCCAACAGGAGATGAGGAGGCCTGTTTCCCATGGTGAGAACAGACAATCTGATTGAGCAAGCCATGGGAGCCTGGAAGAGACTCCCTTGATAGGTAGTGAGTTCCCTATCACAGGTAATAATCCCGAAGAGTCCAAAGCAGGGAAATCTGGAGAAAAGATCTCTGTGTTTGGTGACAGGCTAGAGATGACATCTCAGTCCCCTCGGATGCTGTATATGTGACGGATGGAGCCTTGAGGTGCATCGGTGTGTGGCTTTCTTGCCACATCTAATCAAGGTCATATCTCTGGATAAAAACCTAGAAAGGTATTTGGAACTTACGCTCGGGAGCTTGAGGCAAGGAAGACCAGGTGACAGCGTGAGTTCTAATGGGAACTGTACGACCACAGATAGCTAGGGGGATCTTTTCAAACTTTTTTCCTCTACTGGAAACCGAAGTCCAGGCATCTCACAGGGGCAGTGTAGACTCTGCAGCTGAGTGAATGCCAGATGCCGGATACAAAGGGAATGGCAAGGGCAGGCTTGCGCTAGCATGTGCACACCCACACACGTGTGTGTGTGTGTGTACCGCTCGCACATGCGTACACTCACGCAGCCAGGGCAGAACCAGGACTGTGCTTTGGGGAGCCCAGTACACGCACACCTCGAACCTCTGCCTGCAGAGCTATCCTGTCTCTCCGTGCACTTTAGCGTTCTCTATCTTCAAATTAAAAAGTGTTCGTGCAACGGCGTTTCTATTCTCATTAAAGATGATGAAAACTTTACTGCTTTCCCCTAGAATCAAGACCTGAATTTACCAATGTTTATATTCGGATTCAGGACTTCCCTAAAACCAACTCATTTTGTGCCCCCCCCAACTATAGAAGAAGCATGTTCCCGCAGTAATCAGGATACAGGGTTAGAGACTGATTTTCTTTCCTTCCCTGCTTTTTCTTTCTTTCTTTCTTTCTTTCTTTTTTCTTTCTTTCTTTCTTTCTTTCTTTCTTTCTTTCTTTCCTTCTTTGTGCAAAGGAAACTCCTCCTCAGAGCTGGCATGGCATTATTAAAAATAATAAAGCAGAAGGTTGGGAAGGAAAAGGTAAATAAGGTGATTCATACATCATCGGCAAGAGACACCAAAGTAAGGCAGAGAGAAATCATTGCCTGCGCCGTGTGCTGGGAGATTCTCATGAGTCAGCGTCTGCTGCTTCCGTTCTCTTCCCCCCCCACCCCCCGCCCCCCGGCCGCTGCTTCGGGGTTGGCTGTGTCATAGGTGGGTGGGCCAGTTTGCTGCTCCTCATGATCTGTACATACACATGTGCACGTAGGCACGTACGTACACACAGAAGTGCACGAGTGCACATGTGCACACATACACAGACAAGGGCAGCGATGAATCTTGAAAGCCACACCAATATGCAAGAGGGACCAGCTACTCTTTTCCAGGGCTCTGTACAAGTGTGTCCTTGTGTTCAGGAAAAAAAACAACAACAACAAAAAACACAAAAAAACAAAACACAAAAAAAGCCAACACTTTAAGACAGCAATGGGGAACTCCCAAGTTCAAGAGTCCTGTGTGACGACTCAGCTCACACACCAGGACGCCCATCACCCGTTGGGTGTTTTGGGTCGTAAGCCTTGTGATTCTGGCAGCAGGACTGGGTGTGTCTTTATAGATCTCCTTGGTCAGCAGTCTCTCAGAGACCAAGTGCACACGTGAGAAACGACAAAACCCAGCTCCAGGAACCAATTAGAGAATTAAAACCTTGCAACTACACAGCTTTGTAGAGCAGACTCCCTGGAAAGGACTCCATAGTTGTATGTTTCAAATGTGGGCATGGACATCCCTAGGGCAACAAAAGGTATTTCCAATACCAATAACTAATATTTATTGAGTCATAAGCCATAGCAGAGGGGTGGAATTTTGCACGTGCTGAGCTCTGAGTCAACATAAAACAGGAACACAGGTGCTGTACCCACTTTTCAGACAGAGAAACTGAGGCACGGGAAGGTCTAGGAGCTTTCCTAAGATGGAACAACTGGTGAGTGGCAGAGAGGCCTTGCTAATCTACTTCGTCGAGCCCTCCCTGGTAATGGCTCCACCTGGCATGCATCAATGCAGGGGCCAGACCCCAGTCCCTCCTCTTATATCAGTTCTCCCTTTCTTATATTCCCTTTGCAAATTCTGGGTGCAGACCTCATGGCTAAGTGCTTTCTCCTGGCAAGAGTAGACAAGAGGGCACTCACCAATACAAGTAGTGGCGAGCAGAGGCTCAGGCCTGTCATCCCAGCACCTGGAAGGCTGAGGCAGGAGGTTACTCACGAGTTGGAACCCAGCCAGAACTGCATAGGTCTAAGCCAACGAAGTCCCAATAGAAGCTACAGACTGTGTCTAAAACAAAACCCTCATCGAAAGGCATGAAATGAGAGGGATTTGGCTCTTTTGTGGCTGGGAGTCCGGTGTTTCAAAAGCCAGGGCTCAAAACAACACACATCCCCAGAGAAACCAGCAGGCCAGGAGATGGCCCTGCCAGGCGAGGGCCCAGCTGAGAATGGATCACATGCTTGGGCCAAGCAAACAGCAGTATTGGCCAAGATCCCCAGGTCTTTCCTGCCCTGCGCTGGCCCAGACCTGTCTGTATCTAGCCAGGAGTGCAGGAGGATGTGGGCAGATAGGAACAGGCCTCGCGGAGCCAGGCTCAGTGCCCCAGCAGGGCCTGGAGTCCCCTGCCAACATGTTTGCCAGCCAAGCTGTGTAAACATTGAGTTCCCTGGCAAAGCTGGGGAAGGGGAGACAGAAAGGGCTCCTCATCCAACGCGGGTGTGGGAGGAGACCGTGTTCCTGACTTCCTTCCTGTGGTGCTTCCTGTCTCCCCCTCCCTCCTGGCCAGAGAGGAGGCTGAAGGCTCCTAGCGACCACCATGAGCCATGTCTAAAGATGTACCCTGTCCTTTGTTGAACGCAGAGCTTGACTCTCCTGGCCCACGTTCCCCTCCCTTCTCTCCTTCCTCCCCCACCTCTTCTCTTTCTTTTTGTACATGTGAGTATGCTGACATCTCTTACCACCACACCCAGGAGTGGGTTTCGCCAACGTGCCATAAAGCCCAGCGGCCTGAGTCCTGTGATCACATGTGATGAGTTAGGAACCACGAAAGGTACAGAAAAAGGTGTCGGTGTGACCTCCGGGACAGCATCCTGCACGGACTTAACTTATTTTTTTGTATATTTCAGGCGAAACGCGTTGACCATAAACCCATCCACCTGACAGTTAGCAATTCCGGAACACTTATTGCATTCGACCTGTAAGCATCAACTCCTGAAGTTACAGCATAGTCCCGTCATGCCCAAAGGAGAACAGGTCTCCATCAGCAGCCCCTCCCCCGCCCTTCTACTTTCTCCTTCTTATTATCCCAAGACACCCGCATATCCAGGTTCAGCCCCAGGAGTTTCCTATCCCATGTGTCACACACCAAGCAGCTCATTGCATCTAGCTTCTCGTTCATTTACTGTGGTTTTCTAGATCGCTGAAATCCGTGTTCTATGTGCAATGATTTTCTTTATGTTGTATGTTCTGCGCCCATCCATCCCAGATGACAGGTTTTGATGTCCATGGACTCAGACAAAAGCAGATAGCAAAGATGAATTTTAAAAAGAAATACCTCTAGGTTCAGAGTTTGGACATCTCTAAAAAGCCCTTAATTATATAACGTGGTAGTTACTTTTTTTGATGCTAGGACAAATAGCCTGAGGCAACCAACTTAAGAGAAGAGAAGGTTTTCCTGTGGTTCGTGGTTTCACAAGGTTTAGCCCATGGTTGCTTGGCTGCTTGCTCTGAACCTGTGTGGAAGGCAGACATGCATAGAGCGAATGTAAATATCACCCCTAATGTGCAGGACTTGGATCTCTGTAGAAGTCCTGAAGCCAGTCTCATATAGATCCCCAAGAAAGAAACCCAAAGGTTAAAAGAGTTGGCCCAAGTTCACTTGGCCTCTGTCTTGAAAGCGGGAGGTCAGAAGGCTGCTCATGAGCAGTCAGTTAAGAGATGATACAAAGGATGGAGGGAGAGGGGAGCAGAGATGCTGTGTGGTACCCTGGAGTGCAGCTCCCTGGGACTCACAACTGAAGAGCGCTGTTGGGTACTGAGTAAGAGGGGGTGAGAGTGGGAAAGAAGACAGCAGGAATAAACCATGGGCTGTAGGCTGCTTCCTAAAGACCTTGCAGGGAGGAGCCTGGGATGGAGGCAACCAGACTTTACCCAGCTTCCCTACTCAGCCCAGGTTTGATTGGACAAACACAACAGGATGATCTAGAAATGGCAGCCTCCCTGCCTCCAGGCAGAGATAGGGGTGTGGAGGGTAGGGGCAGTCATTCCTGCAGAGTACCAAGGGCTTGACTCTTCTACCCAGTTTGTTCCTTCTTTCTCTCATTCCTCTTTTTTTTTTTTTCTGAACATATGGGTGTGTTGACATGTGTGAGTACACATGTGGGTGCCTGAGTGGGGAGGTCATCGGGTGACCTTGGGTGTCATTTCTGAGTTTCCGTCTACCTCTTTCTGTTGGGAGACAGGATCTCTTTACTGGAGCTCACCCGATTTGACTACCATGCTAACCAGTAGGTCTCCAGGAATGCCTGTCTCCTCTTTGCCAGTGTTGGAATTGCAAGCGGTCTACCCACTTTTGCAGATGGGTGCTAGGGGATTGAACTCAGCAAACATATTACCCACTGAGCCCTCTCCCCAACCCCTTCTTTATTCCCCTTCCTAGCAGCGATCTTCTGGGCTGGGTGTGTGATATCGCTTGCCTCCATATCTGTTTCCCTGTGTCTTACCAACAGTCCTGTGCTTGCTGCTGGAAATACATACTCTGATGAATTTTGACTACTTTCTTGTGGTCCCCAAACCTGGAGTCATCTATCTCTCTTCGGGGACACCAGAGGCCTCCTTTTGCAAGCTGTGCTTTGTGTCAGGCCTGCTTGATACTTGACCCCTCACTCAGATGTTCCCGCTAAGGACATCTTTCAGGCCTGCTTTGTCCTGTCGTCGCAGATCCCAGAACACTGGGAGGGGCTGTGTCATTGTGCCACGATTGAGACAGGAAGCAAGAGCTTCCTCCCTACAAGCTGGTGATGAAGAGGACTCTTCCCTGAGGAACAACAGGTCCCTTTTCAGAGCCTTTTTATGAATTTTAATCTTCCTCCTTTGACCAACTTCCCCTGTCTCTCGTGACTGAGGGACAAGGACAAACAGCTTTGCAAAACACACAAATCTCTCCCAGCCATCTCCTCATAATGGGACAGCCCTTGTTGCCTTGATGCTCTCTCACTGTGTAGAAGACTCAGATATGAAGATAGGTGATGTGAACTTCAGTATTACATTTTTAACTGTGACATGAGGGTGGGAGTCACAGACTGTATATATTCTCTGTTTATCCACTACTTGAATTTAAAAAAAATAAAAAAAAAATGATTTAGGGCTTAGGAAAATGACTCAGTGAGTTAAGTGCTTGCCACACAATTCTTGTGGATTCTGAGTTTGAAACCCCAAAACTCATGTAAAGCCATACCTGCTGGTATATATGCCTGCGACTCAGCTGGTATAGATGCCAGCAAAATGGGAAATGGAGACAGGAGAATTCCTGAAATTTTCCCAGCCTTCTGTCCTGGCATATTCAACAAGGAACAGTAGACCTTGTCTGAAGGTAAAAGATAGGGGCAGATATCTAAGGGAGTCTATGGGCCTCTGCCACCATGTAAACCTGTGTTCTCACATACAGGAACACACAAGAGTAAAATTATTATTCTATAAAACAACTTGCTTCTCATCAGGGTGTGTGTATCTGACTATGGAACTTGCTCAGCCAAGCTTGGGCTTTTGTTTAATTGACATGCTGCCAGCACAACCCTAGAAGAGAATCAGGCACCCCCAGGAAACAAGATAATATTTTCATACACTGAGTGTGTGTGTGTGTGTGTGTGTGTGTGTGTGTATGCTCGCGCGCGTGTATAGTAAGACAACACAGAGGACACAAGCCATTCCCTGTCTGGTCATAGCCTTGTTCTATGTTCATCCATCATCGTCTTTTCTTTCACCATCTGTCCATCCATTGTCTATCCATTGATAGTTCATCCATCAGCTTATCTATCTCCCATTCATCCATTTAACCATTCATTTATCTACACATTCTTCATCTATCTGTGTATCTACTGTTCACTCATAGAGTATATATCAAGCCCATTTATTCATTCCCATTTTCCCATCTAGTCATACATTCATCTATGCATCTGTCCATCTGTGTATCATCCACTCCTCTGCCCATCCATCAATAAGCCAACCGTCCATCCATCATCCACTCATCTGAACATCCCATCCATCCATCCTTCCATCCATCCATCCTTCCATCCATCCATCCATCCTTCCATCCATCCATCCATCCTTCCATCCATCCGTCATCCACTCAGCTGTACATCCATCATCCATCCATGTGACTCTTCAACTATCGTCACTCAGCTTTCTATCCATCTTCCTTCTATCCATCCATCCATTCATCCATCTCTCCATTCTTCACCTATCTATTGTTCCCTGTACTCACTCAATCAGGAATGATTGGCCAAATCCTCTATGACAGGCATAAAGATATTGTATGTGATTCTGATTTAAACCTCAAAATAACTCCAGAATGTAGAGTCATTGTTATCTCACAGTCAAGGAGACAGAGATTTGGAGAGGCTAATAAGCTAAACCTCATAGTTGTGAGGGGGCTGAACTGGATTCAGTCTCCCCTTGAACTATGTCAGACTGGTGGTGAGCTAGGGACAGGAAAAGGGTGAGAAATGGAAAGGGTTAAGAGGAAAACAGAGAGGTGGGGCTATGGCAGGAACATTGGCACTGGTCTGTCTCATCCTGACCAGTGAGGTTAATTCAGGCCACAGTGGGATTAGCAAGTTGAATGATCTAAGAAAAGGTAAGACGTTCCATCTGGATGACTAATTCTAGATAGTCCTCCTTGGATAAGTCACATACAATAGAATGTTAATGGATGAGCTAAACCTTCTCAATAAGAGAAATACTTACTGAACCTCTGCATCAAACTGGCTAACATGCTAAAGCAAGAATCAATAGATTTCATTATTTCATTTATTTCTGAATGCTTCCCCTAACTCTATCATTGGTTTAGGGACGATTTAAATTAAAACAAGGGCTAAGAGTTGACTAAACAATAAAAAGGCAAGGATGGAGTGCACATTCTAACTAGATTGCACATTTTCCAAAGAAGGTGAAGTGAGCAAGTGGCCCTAAGGCTAATCTGCTGACCTAACAATTCTTTGATTAGGCCACACATTTGACCATGAGCTTCCTGGTGACCAAAGTAAAAAGGGAAGCAGAGGCAGGCAGACATGTGATTTTCCTTGTCCGAGAAGAGCAGACGAGGCAGTTCCTCTTCAGGCTAAGACAGAGACAGATGCATGATGGGAGCAGAGCTGGATAATGCATTCCCAGCATAGATGGCATGACCCAGAGAAGGCAGCGTGGCCACTACTGTCCCAACAGTGGGGAGCACGTCTCAGGAGAGACGGAACGATGATTTCCAGATGGGGATTACATCGCCTCGGGTCTTCAGGCTTTGAGAAGCTTATTTACTTTAATTTTGCAGTAAACACTTTTCATTATCAAATATTTTTTTTAAAAAAAAATGTTCTTAGAAAATGTTAGCTCTTTTTTAATAAAATTTGTAGCTCATCTAGATTCCAGTGGCTTTCTGGCTATGTGATATATCAAGGTTTTAATGAGGGAATTTAGCTGCTTAGTGTAGCTTCTGTAACATTGTAGATACTCAATAAAAAATCGTTGAGGGAATGCTTAGAATATTAACAAGGGGCGGGGAGAGGTAAAGGACAGGCTCTACAAATTGCTGAGGATGCTTCAGTGCAACGCATTGTGATAACTTGAGCACGTGATGGTTGAGTCAAGCGCCTCCCTCTCAGCCATCTCACACCTGCACACTAGTTCCAGGGTAGTGTTTGCCTAGCAGCTTAAGGCCCTGAGTTCCATATCTAGCACCACAAAAGAGGAGGAGGAAGAGACAGAAGGAGAGGAGGGGGGAGGAGGAGGAGGAGGAGGAAAGAGAAGGAAGAGGGGGAAGGAGGAGCAGGGAGGAGGAGGGAGGAGGGAAACAATAGTAGGGAGATGCCTGGATGGCTAAATGAAGGATGCGTAGACATTGGATGATGACTCCAGTCCTTCAAGAACAGAAGGCAGCTTGCCTATCAGCATCATGGAGGCCCGAGAAGATGTGTAACAGTTAGGAGTACCCTTTGATAAATTTATATACCCAGATCAGCACACCCTACCTAGCTCCCTCCTTAAAACAGAATTTCCAGCATTTCTTAAGTCTATTTTCAGTTAATACCTTATCAAGAATCCCACAAAGCACTGAGATGGGTACATTTAAACCTTTTCCTGTTTTCTCTTCGCTCTCTTCTCCTTTCCCCTTCTGCCCTCTTCCTCCTGCCTCTCCTCTCTTCTCTCTCCTTCTTCCTCTCATTCCTCTGCTCCTTCTCTCCCCCATCCCTTCATTGTGATAGTAGGGCTGGAACCCAGAGCCATGTACCACTTACACAAGCACTCTACCACTGAGCCATAACCTCAGAGCCCTCTATTTCTTAAGGTTTGCAATAAAAGGAGCACATTCTCAATGCCACAGTGTCAAAGGTTTGGACATTCATGACTTACAAATTTTCAGGAACAGAGACTCTAATAATTGATGGGCTTTTGGCCGAGAAGCTGGCAGCAAGAACAGTAAAAATTTGAAGTAACGTTTGAAGTGGGAGAAATTATTCTAAGTTATCCTCCGAATTACTAAGAAAATGGCAACCTTAAATAAATCTTTGAAAGAAAGAGTTTACTCAGAATAATACGTCCCAGCCACTTCTCAGAAGTGCCCCCAAGAGAAGCAAATTAGGAGACACCCTTCCAGGGGGTTAGTGGAGGTGGTTACTAATAAATATCTCAGCCACCCAAATATAACATTCAAATCAAGGAAAGAGAACTGCAGTATCAAATACAATGAAAGTTTCTGTTCTCAATGATCACCCAGCCTGCTTCTCATTGTGTGGAACCCAAGGGGGATTTTAAAGTTAGCATTTACAGGAGGGAGGGAGAAAAACGCCATGTAAATCAAAGAGAAATAATCAAATTTTCTGGTGGAAATAAGTTCAGTTGTTGGATGAATTTTGACAATCAGCTTAATGTCTATGCTGATACTCAAGTTAGGGGGCCAGGGTGTCTCGGAGAGATTTGTATAGTGGGAAATTCCCAACTAGGAAAAGCTAACAGACTTTGGATGCAGTGTGGCCTCGTGCTTTTGGGTATGGCATGAAGTCATCAGGTGGAAAAGCCGAAGGAGCTTTTGCCACTTATAGACAACTAGTGTCCCCAGGATTGATACCGTCCCAGAACTTTGGTAGCAGCCTTGTATGAAGTGAATCTGTGTAGGTGCCATTATCTAAGAGGAGTAAAAGTAGACCCAGATATGGCTTATGGTGGCAAGGCTTTAAATCTAAATTGCATCTATAGGCTTATACTTGAATAAGCTGATAGCACTATTTAAGAAGGCTGTGGACATGAGGCTTCTTAAGAAGATGGGCCTTTGAAGGATATCTTATACATGGCTTTTGCAAACCTCTTTGCTTTCTGGTCTCCTATGATAGAGGCAATACTCTGCTGCGTATTCCTGCCGCCATGAACTGAACTGTTCAGCCATACTGTCCCCATCACAATGGATATAAAATCCCTCTGAAACTAGGAGCTTAAATAAACTCCATCCCTAAAGTGCTTTCTTTGTCACAGTGACACAAAAGTGACCAGTATAGCACTCCTAGCTCTATATCTCCATGAAACACACATCAAGAGGGATGAAGTCAGGGGTTAGACCACTGCAGAAAAATGAAGGAACACTAACCACCAAAGCATAGGGTAGCTGTGAGGAATGGCTTCTCGGGACCTGTGGAGGAAGCACCTTTCTGACTTTTAGGGTCTCTGGCCTTCTGAGAAGTGAGAGAATAAATTTCTGTTATCTTTAGGCTCTCTTAAGGGGAATCATTTATGGCAGCCCTAGGGGCTGTGTCGTTGAAAGAAATCAGCCCAGGATTATGGGGACATGGAAGATAAGTGTAGCCAGAAAGGAACCTGGTGTTCAACATGATAAAACAGCTAAGGAGGTTTGCCAGGTAACCTTCTGGAACCATTTTAATGCTAATCCCTCTACCAAGTGAAAGGCAGATGCTTCCACACAAACCTCAGTCTGCTTCAGATGTTTGTTCCTCTGTCTAGTAAGAATCAACAGTAAGAAGAGAATTAGTTCCAGAGACTGATCTCAAAGGATCCTCAGCCTAGACACGAGTAAGTCAGTCCTGTGGGAACAGTTCATGTCTGATTGCACCCAGCATCATGAGGAGACCAACAGGCTAGTTTGCAGAGTCAGAGGCAGAGGGACTTAGGAAGAGGAAGGAAGCTGCCTTGAGAAGCAGCCACAGTAGCTTTGGACTACTGGTCTACCCTTGTGTAAAGGGGGAAGTCTTGCTGGCACATCTGGATCCACATAACCTAAGAGTCTACTGAGCAGAGGGAGGACAAGCCATGCCAAAGTATACCAGTTAGCTGGTGGGTGGTGATGTTCACAGGATAATTTCTCTCAGCTCTTCAGTGCCTCTTCTAACAGACCCGGCCCCATTGCAGAATACTCTGGAAGCACTGTCAGGTAATCAGGAATAGGAGAGAGATGGAGGAGAAAAGTTGAGGGCAGAGAGGGCAGCCTCTATGTGTGTTAGTTATACCGTCTGGAGTCAAGAGAGACATTTCACAGAGTGTGTCTTCTAGGGCGTAGTCACCACCCCCTAGCAGCAACAAGATATCATAGTGAACCCTTTTGTTCTGTAACTGTTTACTTTTAATATGGAATTCAGAGGCTTGGTAAGTTTTACTAGTTCCTTTCCTGTCTTGAAAACTTCCGTTGTAAAAAGGAGAGAGACTTTTTATACCAAAATTTAGACTCTTTCAAAGGCTGTCACTAGTGCCCTACCTGTTGGTAGAGGCACTGAATTGACTTAAGAGAGTTGTGAGGTGGAGAAAAGATGTGTTGTTGTTACTATTATTATGCATTTTTCATTTGCTTGTATAAACCATTACATTCGCTTAATTATTCTGGCTCCACAAGACCAAAAATTATATTGACTAATATCCTCAGGCCCACTGCTCCTATAAAGAACCTTATACTGAAACGTACAAGGGGAAAAAAAAAAAGAAATCACTATCTGGGGATTTATCATGCTTGGAGCACTAGATTATGAGAAATCAAGATGTGAATTGCTGTTGAGGTGAACCCTCATCTTGCAGCAGTGCTGTCCAGGGTGTGAACTGCTGGCCTCATGCTCCTTCCTGACTGTGTTTATTTTCCTAGCACCATCGTTTATCAAGCGGGCGCCCATGTGAAGTATCCCTATCTGCACCCTCTCTCTTTAGAAGGAGAATGGTCTTTCTATGTGAAGTGCAAACTGAATCCATATGAGATTCTCCACCCATGTACACGCAGGCTGAGGTAGAAGGGTCATTAGAGACCCCAAACCCAAGACACCACTCCACTAACAAAACTCAGAGAATTTCCTAATCGCACCTGTGATAACACAGCCCTAGGACTATCATGCAGAGGGAGTAATGAAGGCATGGAATTTGAGTTTGTGTCTTTAAAACCGACCCACCATGTATGACTGCTTCTAGCCTGATGATTACATTGGTTCATGAAAAAAAACACACTGTACAGAAATTATAACTGTCTAGAGTCCTATGTGTATTAGGGTATCATGTGAAGCTTCTTGTGTTTTAGGATCTTATATAAAACTTCTTTCAACAACCCTTTTCCAAAACACAGCCAAATTCCAATCTGGAATTTTCTAGTCTCTTTATTTTCTACTTTTCCCCCAAAACACTCTCATTTGGCATGATTCTTGAATTGGTTAGCTACTACCATGTAACAAATATCCCCTAACAGAGCAGATTTAAAATAACAACAGTTATTTGATGATTTTTTTTTCTAGATTAGGGGTTTGAGTATAGTTTAGCCGCATCGTTTATTTTAGTCTTTATTTCAAATGCGGCCAGGATAGCTAAAAGAAAGATGGTAACCAAGACTGTGTCTGTGTTCTGGCTTATCTCAGAAGAACCCAATAGAAATGCTTCAGAACCATTTTACAAACTACCTACCAACCTGTTTAGTTTAACGACTCATTTATTTGTGAACCATAGCCATCCTGTTGAAATAGAAAACTCCAAAAGTGCAGAGTTTTTTAAATTGTTCCTTACTGTATCTATCACTACTGGAACCTAGCTTGATTTGTAGTTAACACTCAGTGTTTTTTGAATGAATGAATGAATGAATGAATGAATGAACGAACCAATGTTAAGATGGAGTCTGCCTCCTTGGGGAATTTTTCTCTGTATCTTCTTTCTTGTCTTTCTTCAGGGTAGATGAACCTAGAGAATTTTAAGTGTTAAAAGTTGAAAGTGTATTTAATTATTTTGGCATAGAATCTCATGTCTCCTAGGTTGGTCAGGAACTGGTTGAGGTTGACCTTGATCTCCTGATCTTCTACCTCTAAAGTACTGGAGTTACAGACTTTTGGACCAATACCCTTGCTTATGCAGCACTGGGGATCAAACTTAGGCTCTCCTGTATCCTAGGTTGACACTTCAGAGTAATGGATCTCCATGTTTGCAGTGTCCTCGTCTATAATGCCTATGAATATGTCACACTATAGGGCAAAGAAGGACTGCATTACACATAAACTACATGTTTGTGTCTTCATCCTAGTTCCTGGCATAAGAGTTTGAAACCCCTGGGAATTTTTTGAGTGATTAAGAAAAAAAGGAGCAGCATAATTTGTTCTTCATTAAAAGTCCACATGAACTGTTCCTGACTTAGGGTTTTAAACACTTAATCCAAGCACTGTGGATGCCAGCATGTAGGAGGTAGCACCTAACTGAAAAAAAATATAGCACAGATGCAAGGCCTTGGAGTGAGAATAGAATTAAATGATTTTTTTTCCTTCCTAAAGACTTTGTATGTGGGTTTGGGTCATAGATCCCAGGGTGGGAGGTGATTCTGGGCTATTTGACTTACCCAGTCTCATTGTCTGAGTCCTTTAAAGTGGAGAACTTTACAAGTATGGTCTAAAATCTGGAACCTTCCACAGAATAGATGTTCTGTGACCAGTTCTGAGACATAGGAGCATTGTGAAAGGACAGGAGAGACACTTCAAGTAGCTGAGTGTGCAAACTCTACTGATAGCCAGCAAGGAAAGAAGGACCCTTGCTCCATATGCCTGCAGACCTGAGTTCTTCCAACAGCCCAAATACACAAGTCCAGTCCTCCCCTGGGACACAACTCACTCACGTCTTGGTTTTAAGTCAAAGAGACCCACACTGAATTTCTGACCTCCAAGACTACAACCTAATACACCTGCTCTGTGTTTAGCCATTACATCTGTGGCCATCTCTCATGGCAGCAATAGAAAACTAATCCCGCTGTGTTCAACAGCTCTGGGTTCCTGGGCAGGCTAAACATGATGGAGGACTTTGGAAAACGCAAGAAACGTGTGTGTGTGTGTGTGTGTGTGTGTGTGTGTGTAGAGGTCAGGGCTATCTATCCACTTTGGAACCATGAGGCTATCTAATTAGATTAGGCTAACTGGCCACAACATCTGTCAATCTTCCTATGTCTGTTTCCAGTGCTAGGATTTCAAGCTTGATTTTTTTTTTTTAAATATGGGCACTAGGGATGAAACTCAGGTACTCATACATGGACAACAAGCCTCTCCCCACCCTCGCAAGCTTGGCTTTCCACTACTGAATCCATCCCTTGAGTTATGCTCCCGTAGCCTTTCATCTGGCTCCTGGCTTTGTAAACAAAGTTCTGGTTAGGTGGAGGGGTTGCTGCACTCAGGGTTAGACTAGATCCGGGGGCTCCTTTCTCCACTGTTCTCTCAGAAAGGGCTGCCCAACCCTCCATTTCCCATCTCTGCAGCCAGCTCCCCAAGAGACTTTCAGAAGAGCACATACCTGCCTGATTCGATGAAATCGAGCTGATGGGCTTTAGGTAAGCAAATTCCTCCTAAGAAAAATTGTTCATCAGCTGGCCTAATTTCATCCAGCGCAGAACATCTTTTATTTTGTTACCTGCTAGCTATCAGGCATCTGAGCACAGCCCAGAGTGCACACGCAGACTCATTTGCAGCTGGCTTCGAGGCTGAGGTGTCAAGGATGAGAAACTGGGTATCTACTTGGGGATGTGGTTGATGGATATCACCAGAGAGAAACGGGGCAGTGGACAACTTCAGATCTAATTGGGACTGGGCTAGAAAGCCGGTTCTCTTCCTGTTTCTTGTTCATCTCTCTCTCTCTCTCTCTCTCTCTCTCTCTCTCTCTCTCTCTCTCTCTCTCTCCCTAAGCACCCACAGTAAGTGGGCAGCCACACCCCACCAAGAAGAACAACTCTTGCTTACTTGTGAGACCCACGGTCTTATCCTCATGTCTGGGTTCATTTTACAGTCAGCCATGACACACTCATCTCAGGCTCTGAGAGCTGAGCCCTGTGTGTTCAGCCCAGTGTGTATTCAGTATGTGAGAGAGATCCTTTTTGTGACCAGTGTTCTTGGTTGCTTTTATTAATCTCTACCGAGCCTGCTCAGAATTCATTATATATCTCTATAAGTGCGGCATCAGCCTGGGAGACTCCAGTGTGACATCCTACCCCTAATGGCTTCCCTTCTGCACCCCGTTTCACTTCTCCTTCTCATCCTCTCTGGATTTGGGTTGTGCACAGCACATTCTGTCTGTTGATGGCCTCCACTGTTTGCTCTGCCTCTCTCACAAGAATCCTCCAACGTGTACCTTGCAATTTCCTTCAGTATCCCAGTTTGGACTCTTAGCCTGATAATTCAATCCAACATCCTCAGTAAAATACAGTTCCTTCTCCGTCCTTTCCCTTGTCACAGAAACCACTGCTGGGGCATGACAGCTCAGGAGAAAATCTAGATAGCTAAAAATATCAGGTCTGTGTGACGTACCTGCGTGACTGACTGTCCCCACCATTTTGTTCTGGTTAAGGAACAAATCTATCCTACTATGTCTTTATGCCCAGAACATAAGCATACTGAAAGTCCAAGCCAATCATCCCGCCCTGACCAGCAAAGCATATATTTTCCCCAATTTCACATTATAGTAAATGCATGCATGCTTTTCTGACCTCACTTCTCCACATTCAGAGCTGTCTGCTCCTGTCAGTACACAAAGCTCTGATTTGTTCTTTTTAATGGTTGTGGTGGGGTGTTCAGTTGGAGCACGGAACTATTATTTATCCACCGAAAGCCAGGGAATCTTAAACCCCAGGGATGATATGGAAACTAAGGGGAACCTCTGATCCCCATTCATAGGATGCTAGACCTCTCTGGGAGTGTGATGTCCCTGGTGTTCATAGGTACAGGTGGTGTCTTTATTTCTGCCTCCTCTGAATGGCTGATTTGCCAGGGCAGTCTAAGGGAGGTTTCCAGCTATGTCTGGATCTAGGACATGGGAATCTGACAAAATTCATGCAGGCAGGTCATCTATATAGCCTCACTCTCATGTAGCATTGAGGATCCTTACCAGTTCCTCTATGACGCTTTTATTGTTTTACACTAAGCACTTATCCCCACTCCTCCTGCTTTTATGTAAACCTGGGATTTGAACTACAACTTTTGCCCGGATGTCCTGACAGTTCTGTGTACAGACGTAGACATGTGAGAAACATAGCACTTAGGATTCTCTATCTGCATCCTTCTTCCTTCCAGAAGCATCAAACTCCTGGTTTCTCACTGCCACCCCTGTATGGCTGTGTGGGCTCTCCTCACTAAACCACTTCGTTACCTGAAGATGTTCTTGATGACATTAGGTGGTCTCCTGGTCATGAGCTGAGGTAGATACTTTTGTTATATCCTCATAGGAGAGTCTCTTCCTCTGTTGCTCTTCTCTCGTATGGATACATACTTTGAGTTCTCTGAGGGAAATCTCACCTATTCCTTTATCTTTATATTCTTAACTCTTATTGCAGGAGCTGATGAATAACACATTCATGTTGTATGCACTGGATGGATGGGTGCGTGTGGATGGGTGCATGGTGACTAAGTGGGTGGGTGCATGGCAGCTAGGTAAAACGATGGATAAGTAGGTGACTAAGATGAATGGAGACATAGGTAGGTAAGTAGAGGAGTAGTTGGGTGGTAGATAGAATGAATGGGTTGGTTAAAGGATAGGTTGTTGGATGAATGAGTAGATGAATCAATTAATGAGATAAATGAATGGGTGCAATAGATCAATTCATAGCTGGAAGGACAAATGGATGGATGGATGGATGGATGGATGGATGGATGGATGGATGATAGATGATGGATGATGGATGGATGGATGATGGATGGATGATGGATGGATGAGTGGGTGAATGAACTGATGATTTTGTCTTAGCCTTTCCTATTTTATGAAACTCAAGAGAATATTGGTCCACTGGTGGGAGAGCTGGTAAATATAAATAGGAAGTTCTATTCCAGGATAGTTCAGAAATTAAACCGCCAGAGCAAAATTGGGCCAACTTAATTCAAACAGAGTTGAGATTGAGTGGCCCCTTGAAGGGTACCAAGCTTGAAGAGTATCTCCTTAAATCTCCCTAAATAGTAATGGCAGCAAGATTAAAACACGCTTGCCTCTTACAATGTTAGAAGCATACCTGTACTCCTGGCTTCTGGCTTACCTTCCTCTTCACTTGATAAGATAAACCCTCTGGGAAAACACAAGAAACAACATAATGTTGAACTACACCTTCTCTTTGACACACAGGATTCTGTAGATTCTAGGAGATGTCAAGTTTACGGAGATGCGCAAGTAACAGGACCTCATCTTCGAATCCTAGTCCCACCCAGAGCCCAACTCCTAGATGACTGTAAAGGAATATAGGGCTAAGGAAGATAAACTGGTGTTTTCTCCATACCATCTTTTAATATTCCCACTTTATCATCCACAGAGAGAGGAAGGTGCAGGAATTCTTCACTGGAAAGCCACAGAGCAGAGGCAGAACTCCACATTCCCTAAATGTTCTTCAAAGGAGTGGAACAGACTAGTGGCTCACAATGGGACTGGTACCCTATTCCCCATCTCTAGGGATAGACATGTGTGTGGTATATGCACACACAGAGGTTAGAGGAAGACTTGGAGCTAGATCAGTGACCAGAAAACTCCAGCAATACTCCTGTCTCCACCCCTCCCTCACCACAGTGCTGGGATTACAGATGTGAGAGACCACACCCAACATTTGACAAAGGTTCTTGGGATCCAAAAATCAGTCCATGAGCTTGTACAGCAAGACTTCTTACCCACTGACTCTTCTCTCCAGTCCCAGAAAGAGACATTTTAAGGCCCAAGACTTCAACATTTTCATTCTTTATGCAAACACTTCCCCCACTGATTTTTAGTCAAATCCATCTCCAACACACAGACTGACAGGTTGTCTAATTTCCTGGTATCTTCTGGATTCAAGTATTATGAACATGCCCCCTTGTCCCCATCATGAAAAGGATTCATTTTCTATGCAGACGGGAAATTTCATCCATATGCAAAAAAGAAAGCCCATCTTTCATCAGAAGTAACAGGAGGTTTCTAAGAGCCCATGCAAATTACCCATAAAATGGGGTGCTTTTGAACCCCCCTCCCAAGCACAATCCTTGTACCAGATTCAGTCTCCTGAGTCTCAGAATCATGAGCTCTGTGCAGAGAGGAAGCCATTTCATTCTCTGTCTTCATCCACATAGGCTTTCTGTATTCCAGATAATAAAATAGAATCGTCCCCCAAAGGAAGCCCTGGGAATCATTTCTATCTTGTGAGTATATCTTAGTGGATTAAAGGGCAACTTCAAGTTCATTATCTTCATTTGAAAACATTTCAAACTTGCCCTAAACAGGAAACATGCCTTTGTTGGGCCATTCCAATTCCCTTTGATTTATTTTTTTTTAATTGGGGTTAAACAATGTAGTTAAGTGTTCATTTTAAAATATATAATAGCCCAGGGGTGGTGCATATGTATCTGTACGGGGTATGTGTGTATGTGATCATGTGGGGAAGGGTGGGTGGGTGCACTGTATGAAGAGACGAGAGGTTAGGACTACATAACCCCACTCCCTACCTTGTTTTTTAAGATCGGATCTCTCATGGAACCTGGACCTTATCGGTTCAGCTAGATTGGTTGGCCACCAAGCCCAAGGAATACTTCTAGCTCTGCCTCCCTGATGCTGCCATTGCAAGCATGTGTTACAGCACCTATCCTAGTTGTTACATATATCATTCAAGTCCTCATGCTATCTCATCGAGTGGTTTACCAACTGATTTTTTTTCAATGATTTTTTACTTAACATCCACATATATTCTGACATCCTCCACTCAGATTGGGATACAGGAAACTCCCAACATGCAAGCAGCTTCTATCACCACTTTCCAGTGGATGCCTCCCCCGAGCAACCATGGCCTGGCGTCTGCCATCATCGCCTGATGTGGAACTTGGCAGAAGGGATGTTGCGCACAGTGTGTTACATGTTTTACTCTTGGATCTAGACCTGCTCTTAGCTTGAAAGCCAGAGCTTCTGCAACTTTGAGGAGGTCCCTACTTAAGCAGTCTTAGTGGACCCATGAGCAGCCATGTTTGGGGAGGGGATTTTAATATATGTTCTTTCGAAATATAGTGAGAAAGTCAGCTTCCCACTTCCATCCCCGTTATCACTGAAAGGAAAAGGAAATCACTGGCTCCGGTTGTATCACATTTAAGGTAGACTTCTTGCCATCTGTTCCACTCAAAATACACTTTGCAAGAGGCAGGGGGGGGTTCTCAAAAGAGTCGGATGACCCATGAGTAGGGACAAAGTTGACCTGTGATTAAAGCCCATGTCTCACACTGGTCATCTGGGATGAAGAGCAAGAGGGATTTATCTGTGTGTAAATATGGTAGCAGCTCTTACCAGCTGTTGCTGAGTATGGCAGGGTCAGGCGAGTTAGAGGAGTATTTCAGCACCTTCATTTGGAAGGTTCATGGCATTCCGCATGAGTTACCCCATTAAAGGCACTGACGAGTCCTGATGCCAGGTGGGGTATTTAATTTTGTTAGGTGTCCATGGACTCGGTGTTTGGACTGTGCAGAGCCCTGGACATTGCAGGAAACCATTCCGTTCTTCTCTATTCTACAGCACGGAGTACTGGAAGGCAAGAGAAGTGTTATCAGTCCATAGGTAGGATGGTTGTGGCTGCTTACTTTGGGTTCTGATACTTGAACATTCTGTATCTGTTCCTATTCAGGCGACCCTGGGATTTTTCTAAGCATAAATGACCAGGATAATGGCAGGGCCATCTCTAGAGCCTTTTCAAAGGATGAGTGGGTACGATCTTTTTGAGACAAGTAGTCTCTTCATTTCCTGCAACCTCACTGTCCTTGCTCCCTAGCTCTTTATTTGGAGTGGCAGGTCCATCCGACTGGCTTTTCTGGTTCTTTGTGACATTCTAAACACAATGAAAGGCAAGCCCTGTCCTCATGAGAAAAGTTCTAGATGAATAGGACATCAGTGGTTTGTTACCAAGATACACGAGGCCTTTCATGATAATCTCTAGAACTGCTTTGAGAGTATCTTTCCCAGTTTCTATCCAAGGCACATAAGAAAATTCTGGAGATGTGTTTCCAGGACTCTTCCCCATGACGAGTAGTGGTCTAGCTTCTATCTGCAAGAATCTGAGTGCTCTCCTTGATGAGGAGTCTGTCCAATTGTCATGTGGACATCCCATTCATTTTCCAGCAGAAGTCATCTCTGCTAATTTACTAATTCATCCAGACATCCGCTGCCAGCCATCCCTGAACCCCCTCCAGCTTTGTTCTTTTAGCCAGACACTGAGTCTCAGAAGCCACTTTCGGTTGTGTTAGCCCTTCAGAGGGAAAGAGGATGCAGGAAGGACCCACAGATCCCCAGGCTTCAAGGGGATACTTTGCAAGCCTCACAGCCCTATGAGAGATGCTGTCTACTTGGGAGCAAATCCAGGCGGACACAGAAATAAAGATAAGGGCATCGTTTGCCTGCCCCCATCGTTATATAGCAAGGATCGGAGGATGAGAACCAAGTTTGCCCAAAGGTATCCAAGCCTGCTGCTGGTCTACAAGCCTGCTGATCTAGGCTGTTGGACTTTTTGCCTCCACCCTCTGACCCCCATCTAGTCAGCCAAACCCTTGAGTTCTCTTGTCTGGAGACTTTCATCTGTGTCTCCCTCCCTAGAACGGAGCAAATGCTTCCTTCCTTCTCCGCATCACTCCCTCCGAGAAGCTGCTGTGGTCTGCTCTCTGCTTTCACGTGCTGTGCACCCCTTGATCCTAGCTATTCACACTCGGGGCATCCTGCCGCCCACCAGAGATGGACGATGCTTCTCCTTTCCTTCCGTACGTTCCCCTCCTCTCCCACGGCTACTTGTCTTTCCCTATTTAGATTTGTCTTAATTTCATGTGTGTGTGTGAGTGTTTTTCATGCATGTATCTATGTGCACATGTGTGCCCAGTGACCACAGAGGCCAGAAAAGGGCATCATATCCTTTGGGACTGGAGTTAGAGATGGCTGCGGGTTGCCCTGTGGATTCTGGGAACTGAATGGAGATCGTCTAAAAGAATATTGAGTGCTTTTAACCCGTTAAGCCACTTCGGCAGCCCCTATCTGTTCTTAAATTTCCCAGCATTTTCTTTCCACCTGGCTGTGTCTATGTCTATGTGTGGAGGTCCAGGAAGATGGAGGAAGGGGAGGTGGGAGGAAGAAACAGGAGAGAACAGGGTAAGAGAAAGAACATAGAAGAAAAGGAGTGAGGAAAGAAATGAAGAAGGAATGGAGGGAGGATTTAGAGTCACTGTTCTGGTATCTGTTGTGAGAAGGTAGCAGCCTTCCAACCCTCCCTCCCCTCCCCTCCCCCCCCCCGCCACCCCACACCATCCTTCCCCATTGCACAGGCAATGGCAGCTGTGCTCTGCAGGAAGCTGCCAGCTTGTGATTCCCTCTTGTGGCTAAAACCCCAGGGACACGGGTGTGAGCACGCTGCACTTTGAATTGTGCGGCCATGGGCTCAGAGCATGTGGCGGCACACAGGAAAGGCTGTAGGTGTTGCTGGAGGTGATGAGCTCCTCATTCCTAATGGACTACAGCCTTCCCTGCTGGATGGAGCCGGTCTTATCATGCAGGAAGCTGGCAGGCTGTGAGTTAATCAATTGATAGCATCGCTTGGCATCCCGCAGCCAGCTTAGGCTTTCTAAGAGAACAGGTCGCTGATTTCCAATCTCTCCATCCGCTCGGGAGGTTAGAGGCAGAGGGAGCAGTGGGAATTCTCCCAGAGCTCTGAAGACAAGCCAAAACCTGGCACACTGTACTTCCCCCGCAGAAGGAAATGAACCCCCAGATAGAGGGGAGAAAGGAGAAGAAGAATATGCCAAGAATGTCCCTGGGGAAATGAAACTGTCATATGACCAGAGTCTCCTTTTGTTGGGAGGATGGGTAGGTATTAACCAGAACAAATTCTGCTCCAAAGCAACCAGCCAAGTAATACAGAATCTTGTCCTATTAGCCAGCCCTCTGCAGTTGCAAGTGTTTTTCTTGTCTCTCCCTTTTGCTTCCCTCTCTGCCCCATCTTGTGACCCAGAATTCTCTACCTTTGTCATCCAACCCTGTGTTATCACCCCCTTTCCGACTCTAGGCTGACCTCCAGGATTGCATCTCATTTAACTTGCCTGCAGTCTGAGAAAGTCTACCATTCTTTAATGGCTGCTGTTGAGTTGACATCTGCCAGAGAGTATTGTTCCTACCTAGATATAAGATGTTCCTCTGGGACTCTTGATCACCATTCTGGCTTCAGGGCTGACACTGAGGGTAGGGTTCAGAGTGTCATCAGAATGTGTATATGAGAAAATTATACATAGATGGAGAGATGGGTGGTCCATGGGTGATTGACTAGATAAGTAGATAGTTTGGCGGTAAATGGCTAGATGGATGGATGGGCAGATGGATCTGTGGGTCATTAAATGGATGACTAGGTAGACTGGTGGTGGATGGACGGATGAATGGGCAAATGGACAATCTGTGAATGAATGACTAGATGGACTGATGGGTGATTATATGAATGGACAGATAGATGGGCAGATGAATGTATGAGCAGCAGATGGTGCATAAATGTATGACTAGACAGAGGGGTGATCCATCAACAGTTGAATTAGATGAGTAAGTGGATTTATAGGTGAGGGGATGGATGGATGGATGGATGAGCATGAGTGGGTAGGTGGGTGGATGCACAGGACTGTAAGAATATGAAAGAAGTAAAACCTGAGACAGATATATATAAAGGGGGGCAACATTCATTATGGTCAACAGCCAACCTCTATGATCAAGTGGTCAGGACTGGCGACCTGGCAACTCTGGGGAAGTTCCTTGCTCGTTGTCAGGCTGGCTTTACTCACTGACAAGATGGAACTGTAGCAATGCTCCCTTTGTAGGGCAATTGCTAGAAAGGAAAGGAATCAAAAACGGGAAGTACTTTGGTAGTTTGGAACTATAACTGATGTTGACAGAGAGGTGATAGGGTGAAGTGGCCCATGGTAGGAACGAGTCTGTGAGTGAGGGTTTACAGTGTGCTCCAGTTCCTTTATGGATCCCCGCCTCTGGACATGCTCAAGTAGCCTGCTGGGTTCCTTTCTGCTTTGCTGGCTTTGGGATCTAGTTTGTATCTGCAACCTATCTACGCCTTTATCTTATTAAGAACCTTAAGCCTCCCTCAGTCTGTCCTCCTGATTTATATGTTACCTTGCTTATTGGCTAGAATAGACTAAGAGACCTTTTTAAACAAACAGGAAAAAAAATCAATTTTTGTATAGACAGCATCCCATGGGGTTAGATAACACCTGGTTGGATAGATCTCTTCCAGGGACTCCAGAGCATGACTCTAACACATTTTTTTTTTCTTTTCCACTCTTCTGTCTACTTGCCCAGGAGATGGTGAAAGAGAAAGAAAAGTGCCAAGCTGAAAGCATACATGGCCCAACTCAGAAATGAGGTGGTCACCCACTTCACTTACATTCTAATGGCCACAACTGAGAACATTCTATTGGTAGAACATATGGGATCTGCAAAGGATGCTGGATGTCACAGTTTTCTCAGAATGATTTCTGGTCTCTTCCCCGGAGTTACCAGGTCACCAGTATTGATCAACAAATCATTTCTCAGTGATTTGTTGAAGACTCAGCAGTTTCTGATACAACTACCTTTCAAGCCCACCTTTGACCTGAGACCTAGGCTGTTCTTTATGGGGTCCTGACACCAAACCTCTAGGCCAATCTTATGCAATCCCAGCTTTGAAATCCCATGCTAAACATCCAACCCCCAACCTACCTGATCTCCCCTGTAATAAAATTCTCAGAACACCAATCTTAATGCCAGATATAGAAAAGAGTAGGTTGTCTGGTGGTGAGAAAGCCCAGTCCTAAATGGATACTGTTTTCTTCCCACATAACAATAGCCATACTCCTGACCTCAGGCTCTGGGGGATCCTCCCCCTCCTGCCTCCTTCTTATCACAATCTGGGTCATATCAGTTTATACTTGGAGTTAGCTTTTTTTTTTTAAATCCAAACCAATTAAAAATATGTTTTGTAAAAGAATTCTTTAAAAAAAAAAATTCTCTTACCTCAGTGGGGAATTCTGCCTGCTCAGTTCTAGCTGGAAAAGAATTGAACTCGACAACATGTTACTAATTGGGGATTCTGTGCTGTCCCTTCTGTGGGGAAGAGAGTCTCAACAGCCTTCCTGCGCCGTGTGGATACTCCAATTTATAGAACAGAATCAGAACAGAGACCGGGAGCAGTGTTGTCTCAGACACAAGCAATGTGGTCAAGGGATGTGTGGGGGTGAGAGCCCTAAGTGTGTTAGTCTTTCACATTGGAGCTGAAACCAAGGTGGGGCGGGGGGAAGACTTCCTAGATGACCTCCCATAGGCAAGCCAGCAGGGAGCGGTCAGAGGCATGGATCCCTCTACACATGTACCATGTACTGCAGGGTTATAAGTACAAACCCCAGCCTGACATCTGAGTGTGGAGGCAAATTTTAAAGCTAGTGCCCCTTCTGACCTTTAAACCAAGCTACCCACCTGTCAGTACCTATCCAGGAAATTACGGTACCTGAGTTCACAGAACCCACATAACGATAGTGTTGTGATACATTGGGACAGAACACAAGTTTACTATAATGGGCCCACAAGGGTACTACTATCCAGGATCTTCAGTATGATATCTGGTCACACCGTGATGACAGGCAAGATTATTAGAATAATACACAGGTATGCCAATGGCTCCCCAGCCATGCTAGAATATTATACTGGGGTGGCTGGTTCACAGGTCCACCTGAGTGGTTTGCAGAGATGGTACTTCAAGATAACAGAAGACCATGGTGTTGGGACTACAGTCCTGGGATGGTGCACCACACAAAAGGATGTTACCCAGGTCTACTGGGATGGTTTCAAGAAATACAAGGATACAGTTCTTATATACTAGGATGGACCACTGGAGTGGTATACAGGTGATTCAAGATGCTACATTAGTTCGTTGGGATAGCATATGCCAAGATTTGATAAGTAGAGAGGCTAACTAGATTCTGGAAAAGACCCCATCTTAACTACCTCCAAGACTCACTTCTCAGTGTGTGACCTTGGCTGATGACTCTCTTCCCTCATATAGAATCCAATACCGAGTGACAAGTAAGTACAGTGTTGGCTTTTGGACAACCCTTAGATTCCCTAACCCTCAGAGCCCTGTGGTCTTAGGTGGCCTCCCAGGATTCCATCAGCATGGCCTCTTTCTTTTATTATAAACATGGAAATGAAAAGTCTTCTTTGCAAGCCTGTAAAGCATAGACACAGCATGGAGCTCAAAACAAGCAAACAAAAGCAGGACTTAAGGCTACTTGACATTACAAGTAGCCCTTAGAAGCAATGGGGCAGAGGATCAAGGGAGCAAGGAGAAGGAATACTTCGTTATCCCATAGACAAGTTTTAACACTTGGGCTGCATTATTTTTAGTGTAGTACCAAGACATTAGGCAAATCCTTATTTCAACCTCAATCTTATCTATAAAAGAGCATTAATACTACCTGACTGACTCTGAGTATTTTTTTTAATGAGTTGCTTCTTCTGTCAACAATGAATTTCAGGAAAGTTGCAA
The DNA here is from genome assembly GCA_964023405.1 of Apodemus agrarius. Classification (NCBI taxonomy): domain Eukaryota; kingdom Metazoa; phylum Chordata; class Mammalia; order Rodentia; family Muridae; genus Apodemus; species Apodemus agrarius. The sequence goes on from OZ030024.1 coordinate 13,791,957, forward strand.
AAATCTCCTATGATGGGGCTGTGGGAATAGCTCAGTTGACACTATGCTCATCTCCCAGGCACAAGGCCACAGGCTCAGCCCTAGCACTAAGTAAAACTAGATGTGATGGTGCATACCTGCAGTTCCACTACTCTAGAAGTAGAAGCAGGAAGATCAAAACTTTAAGGGCCTCCTTGGCTACATAGAGAGTTGGAGGCCAACCTGGACATGAGACCATATCTCACACACACCAACAAACACCTCCTATAATAATGAGAGAGAGGGGAAGGAGGGAGGGAAGGAGGAAAAAAGAGAGAGAGAGACAGAGACAGAGAGGTATTAAGGGGGCACCAGCCTAGTTTCAGGTGTGCAAGCACAAAGATACAGAAACTTTGGCCTTATTGGACCCATGATAGGAATATGGCCAATTCTTGGCTACTCCTTCATGGAAACACAGGCTATTGTGGTAGTGTTCCGTAAGAAAATATGAACCCTAGGCTCCCTGCGCTGGACACTTCACTCTGAGTAACCTACATTCAGCTGATTCTGCTGGAGAATGGAAGCCACTTCCCTTTCTGTGGCCAGGTGCTCTGCGCCTCTCTCCTCTCTACAGATCCATGCCTCTGTGGCTTTTTGAAGTGGCCATCACTCAGCTGCAGTAGGCCCTCACCGTCATTAAAATGATCCAGTGGCACCTTGTCCCAAAGAAGAAGAGTGTCCTTGACAACTGCGGCCACTGCCAAGTTCAAATTAAGGTAATTACATCAGTTCCCTCCGAGGTCTTTTCAACCACCACTGATGTCCTTGTTCTTCATTTCCTGACGTGTTCTGGAGACTTCTATTGGCTTGGTCAGAAGGGTTTGACCTGGAGGTGTTGCTCATCATCCACATGAGAACATCTGAATTTCCACTATATAGCATCTAATACCCTTAAGATGCCCAGGGATGGTAGGTAGAGCAAGGTGTAATTCTGCAGCTATTACCTTTGGAGATCATATTTTTAAAGACCTCACTGAGGAGCCTTCAAAGCCAGGAGATACTCAGTTCTGTTACCTGAAAGATGGTGACGGCAGCTCTCTACCATGTCGTTTCCCAGATGCTCCCTCACTGCCACCGCCTTTAACCACAGTCGTGTCTGTCCTTGCTTCTAGCACAGTACACACTTTGAGTACCTCAGTTGTCCATTTGTGCTTCTCACTCTTACATTGATCCTAAGGGTCAATGATTCTAGGATTCTGAAGAAGAAATCATGTGTTAGGGAAGACAAGACCTCGCTGGGGAAAAATATACTTGGATCAGACATTATATAGAAAGTGAGAGGCCTTGGAACATTCAGCCCTCACTAGGATGTTTCCATCAAATCCCTTTCCCCAGGGCTTGGGAAACTCTGAAGAAGAGAATAAAGGCTCAAACGAATTCACAGAGACTGGAAGAGCATACACAGGTCTGCACACATGTATAATGTGGTTTCCAGTTTAGTGTTTTTATGGAACTCCTGAGTGCGTGATCCAGTGGTTCTCTGATTCTTAGGTCTTCTCTTGGGCTCTTTTCCTTCTGTTTGTTTTGTCCAATTCCGATGTGTTAGTTTTTATTTTACCTTATTATATTTTACTTTGTTATATTTTCTTATAATCCCTTAGAAGCCTGTTTGTTTTCTAATGAAAGACAGAAAGGGAGGACATCTGGATGGGCAGAGAGGTGGGGGATGCATTGAGAGGAGTAAGTGGAGGGGGAAACTGAGTCGTATGCTTCAAGAAAGAAATTTTATTTGAATCATATCTCAACAAAGCTATAATTTAAAGAGAAAAAATAAAATTAACTGAAGAGTTGGTTGTCCAGGGGCAGATTTAGCAGGTCTTATTCTCTTTTGGAACATGCTAAGAAAAAAAATACATAAAACAATGAGAGGATCCTACTGTTCATCACAAGATAGTTTGTGATGATCTACCGGAAATGGAGATAACTAATGGTTTATAATCAATCTATTCAAAATGACTCTATGTTTGACTTTTGGGGTGCTTTGTCTCTGGATCTAATCATGATACTTCACAGCCTCAGCATTTCAAACTGGGTAAAGTGAACATGTACTGTAAAGATCTACATACCCCAGACAACATTGTCCTGCTTTTACCTCCTTCTTGGTTATGTTATCTAATGCTGTGATGAAACTATGAATAAAGCAACCTGGAAAGGAAAGATCTTAGGAGAATAAAGAGAAATAGGAGCAGAAAGAGAAGGAAGAGGAGGAAGAGGAGACAGAGGAAAGGAGGAGGGAGGGGGAGAAGGAAGGAAAGGGGAAGGAAGAGAAGAAAAAAGGAGGAGGAGCTGGAGACCAATACAGATCAATGCTTAGGCTCCTAAATACTGTACTTTATTCTCACAAATACTTATTGTTCAATTGAATTGTTCCTTTTATTGCAGAGTACTTAAAGCTCAACATACTCTGCTAGTGATGTGTTGCCCTGTATCAAAGCACTATCCACACAGCAGCTTGAATACCATGTATTTAACTCCCAATCGCTGTAGGTTAGAAGCCTGAATACAGCTTGCTTGGGTCCTGGCACTCAGAATCTTGCAAGAACGTTTACAGCCAACAGGGTCTCCTTTTATTCTCAAGGTCTCTTTCTAGGCTCTTTGGTTATTGGTAGATTTCACTTTCGCCCAGCTGCAGGGATCAGGACATTTGTTTCTTCAAAGCCAGCAGGAAAAAAAAACATCCCTTGTTTACAGATTGGGAGTGGGAGAAAAAGGTAACATCTCCCACTTGATTAAACTAAGACCACCCAGAGTTCTCTCCAAATTTATGAGGGAACTTAGTTACATCTTCCAAATATCTTTCCTATCACTGTACCAATGAATCCACATGGATATGTTTGCATTCTCTCCAGAGGTTCTGATCCCATTCAACTGGAAAAAAAAATCACCAAGGGTCATTGGGGTCATCTTGGAAATGAGTCTGCAGGATGGGTTACAAGAATTCACATATTCATGGCTCCTTAGATCTAGTACTTCTAAGAAGTACTTAGTATCAAAACCAGCAGAATCTGGACTCTTGATACATGTTAGCTTTTTCCTATCATTTGAGAAGACAGAGCAAGGACAGAGTTGGCTTTCACACCATCCTGAAGATCTCTACAGACTCTGATTGAGTTTTTCATGTCATACCATTGATAATGTCACCATCATTGGCTCTACCATGATATATGTATATATATAGAAAATATGATAATATATAGAAAATATACTAGGGACTTTAATCTCTATGGAATGAATCTATACATGTTTTATTGATAAGGTGTGTATTGCCATTAGGCTATGGCCTTGGATACTTTGAGATATCTCCTAACATCCAGGTATGCTAAGAATGTGTAACCTCTAGGGATGTAGAGGAATTATACTCTTGATTTCTTCATAGTGGACAGCCCTGGCATGCATCCAAAGAGCATCTATGGATCATGACAGTGCTCAGGGCTTTCCTTCCTTACCAGCAGAAGGAACAAATAACAAGAATCAACATAGACCCTCACAAAATCAAAAAGATAAGGAAAGAGACAGACATTTGGGATTTGGGATTTGAGCCATTTATTTCAACATGAGTCTAAGTCTGCACATTCTCTTCTCAGTTTCCATAGATTTATAGGAGGGTCAGGTGCAAGGCGTGATCTGTCAGGTAGATAATACACCCATGAGCAGTCTCCCCTCTCCTCTCCTCCTCTCCCCTCCTTTTCCATCTCCTGACTTAAGCAGTTCCCTCACCTCTGTACCAAGTCCATTTCCTCTCTCTCTCTCTCTCTCTCTCTCTCTCTCTCTCTCTCTCTCTCTCTCTCAGTCGTGACTCTCTATTAGCTCCTTTTCCTGTTGCTGTGACAAAATGCCAGACAAAACCAACTTGAAGATGATCTTGGCTCATGTGTTGAGGATACAGTCCATCATAGCGGGGAAGGCACGGTGCTAAGGGGTATAAGGCAGTGGTCAAATTGTGTCCACAGACAGGAAATGGAAAAAAATGGTTTTGGTGATTGGCTCTTCTTGTTTTTTAACAAAATCCCAATCGTTTGACTTTTACCAATGAAGACTTGGGGAGCTAGATGCTGGGATGAAAGCCTTCTAGCTCAGAGAAGCAGAAAAAACAACCAGTTGACCTTCCTCCTCAGCTAACATCCCAGAACCCATCTCCTCTCTTACCCTGTCTCAGAAAAAAACTTCTTTCAGACTGAATGTCCCTCCCTTCTACTTCCTGTGTCTCTCTATCCATCCTCCTGACTCCCTCTTACTCTCTATGGTTTTTCTTAATAATCCTATGTTTACGTCCTATCAACTGGTTTTGTGTTCTGCCTCTTGTCCTAAGGTTGAAGTTATTTAGTCCTGCTTTCAATATGCAAGCGGAAAGCTCTTACGTTACAGGTGTGTGCTAAGGCTGAGTCACACTACAACCAAAACCAGGTTTTTTTTTTTTCCAGTAAAGAACCCAATCTCAGACTTCACAGTGTGATCTAATGCTCTGTGACGTGCCCTGGTGGCTTTTTAAAATTTAGTCCAGCACCCTAGCCCAATGAGGTGGTGTCGCCATCTACGTTCAGGACGTGTCTTTTTCTCTTCAGTTAAGTCTTTTCCGGAAACATCCACGTGGGCATAGGTGTATCACTGGGTGACTGTCAATCCTGGCAAGTACACGGTGAAGATAAGCAACCACAGTGGTTCTCCCTTCCCCAATATAGGTGACAGATACAGCTTCACCTGCCTTGCCTTTAACAAAAGTGACTGCTAACGTCTTTGGAAATAATAATAATGTAAAACATGGAGGGATGATACAGAGCGCGGCCGTGTTCCACGGGGCAATTTTCTTTGTTGTCATAGGACGAGATTTCCATAAGGGAACAACAATCTAAGATCTACCTTAAAGATTACAATCAGGCAGGCGGATTTCTGAGTTCGAGTCCAGCCTGGTCTACAGAGTGAGTTCCAGGACAGCCAGGACTACACAGAGAAACCCTGTCTCAAAAAAAAAAAAAAAAAAAAAAAAGATTACAATCAGAGCTATCCCAGTGGCAAGCAACCCTTTCTGCCTTTCCATTTAAGTTTCTGTCTACCACTCACTGACTGTTGCTATCTCTCTGCTGCCAGTCTCTCTTCACAGTTAAGGTGGGGGGCATTTTTTTTAACTAAAAACACTACCTCAGTGTATTGATTCCTGAGGAGGAACTTTTGACACGATTTGCTTGTGTCTTTCAGTCCTGGAGACATTACCAGGAGAACTCCACAAAGGGCAAAATGTGTAGGGTGGTTTCTCTTTTACTTTTTTTTCCTCCCCCAAAGATCTGATTTCTTTGTATTTAAACCTTAAACAATGTCATTAAAGCCCTCCCCGGATCAGCTATTTCTTTAAGCGTAAAATCTATTTTAGTGAAGAGAGCCCGCGTTATGGCTCAGCGTGTACTTTTATTGTCTGTCTGGGCATGGTGCTCAGCTGCAGGTGGATGATCAATCAATAATGTCATAAAGGCAGGCTCACCCTGTGCCTTCCCCACAGTTGGCTTCATTGTGCCCACACTTTCAGGGAGAGGATAAGATCTGTGTCCCCTGACTTGTCTTGGATCAAGGAGGCTGGTATCTAGTTCTCTCTTAGTTACCTGTCTGATGTTATGGCTAAGGCCATGTGTCCTTTCTCTGGGTTTGGCAAGTCTTTGTGAAGGGAACATCCATTGGCCCTTTGAAGAAGAACAAGAGTAGCCCACGAGATGACTGGTCTATGCCCCTTCTATCTGGGAGGTGCAGGAATTGTGCCTTCCTTTTTGGCACTGTGCGGGACCATATCATGAGGCGACGGCTGCTAACTTCAGCAAAAGGCCATAAGAATCCCTTCTCCCTGTGAAACTTAATGTGAACGTCAGAGGGATTTTCATCCCAGGATGGGGCAGCGTGGTTCATTGTTATGAGTGAAAGGCGTGCATGGGAGGCTGGGAGAGAAGGCACACCCCATTCACAGTTCCTTTCCTTTCTTCATACCCCATCATGAAACGTGGCCATGATTCTGAAGCTCAGCTTCTGGGCTTCTTCAAAGACCTTAACACAGCCCTCACTGTGGGGCTTTACATCATTACAGAACCGGCTGCCCATCCGAATGCACGCTCCAATCAGGGTAGGAGCTGCTTCACTACTAGGGGATGGCACCAATCTTTAGTAGAAGCACATCTACTCGCTGGCTGGCTGAACCTCTTCAGGCTCGCAACGGACATATCTAACCATCCATTTCCTCACCAGGACAGATGTTTAGTTCCTTATTTAACAGCAATGGTATAAATTTAGATAGATAGATAGATAGATAGATAGATAGATAGATAGATAGATGATTGATAGATAGATAGATAGATATGGATAGATAGATAGAAAAAGGTATTGATATATAAATGATATATATATATATATTAATAATACATATATATCACCCATTTAATGTAGGAAATTTAATGAGTATTGACATATTTGTAGAGTTGTATGACTTTCACTTTCATCCTCTTGCAATTTTAGAACATTCCTGTTGCCCAAAAGGGCAACTCATAGTCATGAACAGGCTCTGCCTACTTCTTCTCATCCCTGAAAGTCCCTGACAAGTACTTGTCTACTTCCTGTCTCTACAGGTTGTTTGTTTGTTTGCTTGCTTGCTTGCTTTTCTGGACATTTTACAAAATGAGCTCCCAGACATACACCTGTCACTGCTTTTTTTTCCCCCACTTCACTTACTTTTGACTCTCAAGGGTGAGCACTATCACGTCTCCTGTTATGAAATCCCACACTGCTGCGAAATGTAACAGCATGTGAATTGATGCTCTTGTTGCTGTGGCCAGAGGCAGGTTAAGGCAAGGAGGAGGTTATTGTGGCTGATGGTTCTAGAGGGAGAAACCATAAAGGGCGGGCAGGCATAGTAGGGTGACAGGCGCCGGAAGCTCGCTGCTCACATGGTTTCTGCACACAGGAAACAGAGAGTGAGCAGCAAGTGGGTGGCACTTCACCCCTAGTGATGTACTTTATCAAGGATCACCCTTCCTGAGGTTCCATAGCATCTCCTTACTGTACTAGCAACCAAGGATAGAATATTTAAGTCCCTGGACCTCTGTGGGACGTTTCCAATTCAAGCTGCCATATCCCTTCAACAGTTAGGCAGGTCAGTGATTTCCACTTTTTTTTTTCCACTTTGATGAATGCTGTCACTCTGGATGCCTTCCCATACAAGTCTTTGCATGGAAATATGTCTGAGACAAGGTCTCAAGTACTTCATGCTGACCTTGAACTTGACATGTCCCTGAGGATGACCTTGAATTCCTCCTGACCCTTCTGCTTCCACGACCAGAACACACTAGAGTTACAGGTGTGTAGCACCATGCTAAATTCATGTAGTGTGAGGACATGGTGAGCCAGCCCTGGGCATTGAGTAGATTATGGGGCGTGACATTGCAGGGTTTCTACTGATTGTTTGTCACTTTATCAAGTAATAGTTAGTTCTCTTCTGCATCTCTAGCCTTTGAACTCAGACATGATGGGAGCTTTTACCCTCTCCCTAACCATTCCTGAAAGACTCAACCAAGATGCTCATATATAATGGCTCCTTTAAAAAGACACCAGAACTCAGGAAAAGAAAAGGATTCAAGAAGTTCCCTCAGAGACCACTGAGTTGGGTAGAACGAGATGGCTATAAGTTCTTTTTCTCAGCAAGGAAGCTGTGCTTTGTCCCACATCTGAGAAAGAAATTGTGTCTCTTATTCAGTAAGAACATTTCTTAAAAATCAGTGATTTTGCTCATTCTGCCTTTGAGGACTTCTTGCCTTCAATGGTAAACACGAGTTTACACAATAAAGAAGAAAATGGGCCACCCAGAATGTGATATCACTGACTTTGTCATACATCAGCTAGTTTGGGTCAACTCTCTGCTGTCCCATCATGCCTGAGTTATTTGTAGCTGTGGGGTGACACATGCTGACACTTTGGAGCTGCCGAGTTCTCCCAAGCTCTGATCCCTGCGGATCTTTTAGGGTCTGTCAGATAGGAGGGAGATTTCTACAGGTTCCTGGGTAGAGGAGGCTCTGCCATGAACCACACAAAGCAATCCCTTCTGACTCCCACCCACCCTTGACACACCCTCTTCCTGAGCTGGTGTACAAGGGGTCAGCAGCAAAGGAGAGGAGGTCATCTGGAAAAGTCCAACACGTATGGACCTATGAAATGATAGGCACCAACATGTTGTTGAAGAAGCACCGCCAAGAGGATTATGGTGATGAGCAGAATAGAAGAAACGTGATGTTTATGAAAGGTTTGATGGTGCTGGCTTCCACTGAGAGACTTCCTACCATCTCTTGCTCATCACATAGTACTCGTTCACCCACCCACACACTGATCCATGTATCTTAACCAACTATTGACAGCTAGTGACAGGGCCCACCCAGTCTTTTGGATGCAACCTCTTGTTCTTCCTCAGGCATGAAGCAATCTGAATTGTGCCGAGCACCCGGGACAGGACCTGGTGTAGAATAAGAAACACAAACTCACTCAGAACCATGTCTTCCATTCTCCCAGGCACCATCTCTCCATCCATCAACACAGTGATCTGTTCTGAGGTCCAAACACTGCATCTGAGAGCAGAGCTCTGGCTTTCTCTGGACAGCAAGCAAACCACCCAGCCTTTTAAATCTCATGCCTCTCCTCTGATAAATGGAGGCAAATGCCTCCATACTTATGGGGTTTTGTGACAATTAAATCAAGTATATTTAGTGCAGGTCCTGAGTTCAGCAACATTGACTGCTGTTGCCAGCCAGCAGCAGTATTGTGCTTACTTTTGAAAATGTAGACTTGTATTCTGGGAACTCTTGTTGGGGTTAGGGTAGCACCCTCAACTTGTAGAACCCTTTTGGCAGCAAAGGCGAAGTGGAAGGCTGAAACACAGTCCTGGGTGGTAGGACCCCCTGAGTTTCAGGGGATTGGGCACCACGGCTTTACCCTTGCGCCCCAATCGTGCTCTACCAGGAAAGGGATGGGCGTCTATGCTGGCAAAGTTCCAACCAGAGCAAGTGTTGAGTTCAGAGGACACAGGAAAAGGACATTTCAAGGGACTTCCTACTTCCTCAAAAACAGTGTTCTTGTCTCCCCAGCTCACATGACCTCCTGGATAGCCCTTTACCTTCTAAAAGCAAACACATCCCGGAAGAATGCCAGCACGGGTCTTGTGAGGGACTAGCGGTTTCCATAAGTGTCCCGACAGGGCCTGTTCCTGAGGAGGGAAGGGGAAAAGGCACCCTTCATATCTGCAACCCAGGTTGACATCTGTCCACCCTGTTACTCATGCTCCAAGATTCCCGGCAACTTGTATCTGTGCGATAGCAGTAACCAGGGCCTGGGCTTTGAAGCAGTTTGTGAATTTAAACGAAACTCCATAGATAAATGTATTCGTTGAGCAAAGAGTATATGCTAAATATTGTAACCTGCTACTGCCGCATAAAGTTCTGTGAAGTAAACGGGGAAAAAACTTCATGTTCAGAGAGGTAAGCTTACTCACCTAAAAGACCACACAGCTCATAGGTAGGAAAAGCATTCCTCAATAGATCCTTTCTGATCCCTGGGCCCCACAGTCTTAGCATTGGGACTAGACTTTCTTTATTATCTAAAGAAACTTGGGTCCTTGTAGTCTAGAAGATTTCTGTTACACATATCTGGGTATCCGATATAGCACAGGAACAACAGTTGTCAACGAATAAACAAGGCTGCGTTCTGCTCAGCTTAGGAGCAAGCCTGGGCTACAGCAGCAAGAGGGAATACAAGTATGCAAGTAGGAGGCCAGTCTCTGAGTTGTCCAGAACATTGTTTTCTTGCCCCAAGATGGCTACAGGAAATAGCAGCCTGTGTCTGTTAGAGACCATGGAGCTGAGTTCAGGAGATGCAATTGGATGACTCTTTTTCCAACAGCAGCCCTGACCCAGAACAATAGCTGGGGGCGGGGGAGGGAGGCTTACAGTGCTCCAGGGAGCACTCACGTCTCTGGATGCTTCCCTGTCATCTAGATTTTCTTGTCCTCGGACCTCCTCTCCCTTTCTCCCACCTCCAAATATTCAAACCTCTCTGTGCATTGGGGAACCTTTCCATTCTCTGTCACTTCCCAGAATGCTTTAGCCTGCTCCTCAGGGCCCCATGGCCCTGGCCTGCCTGAGGGAAACTGGGCCCCACAAGTTAAGGATACATTTGCCTTGAGGCTGGAAGCCCCGCTGGGGCCACTCCAGACCTGTTTCTGGGACAGCAGGTGCAGCCACTCACTGACACCAAAATACATTCCTGAGGCGGGGCAGACAGGCCAAACAAGTGCAGGGCTCCCTCCCTCCAAGGACTAGGCTTCCTCCAGAGGACACATTTGCCTGGGAGGACACCCCAAGTGCTAATCCTCTCATCCACAGCATCTAAGCATAGTCAGCATTTTAGCCAGGGGTTGGCCCGAGGCGTGGGCCTTCCCCCAGTGGCTCTTGGCCAGTCCCGGGGCAACAGTAAATCACACCACACTGAGAGGTACGCTTTGGATTCTGCAGCTGCTGAAGACTCCTCCGTGGGCAACATAAATCAGAAGCTCACCCCATTTTACCTGCAGCTTCTCCCCCGTCTCTGAGAAGATGACAGAGGTTGGATCCAGCCAGGACTGGACAGCCATGGCTGTGGGTTCTCTTTGTCAACTTATTACCTGAGATTTATGCATGACGCAGCCGGGTCTGCTCAGTGACACATTCTAATTTAATTAAATTTCTGTTGGATGGATGTCTGATCAATCAATAATGTTAATGTTTTTGCAATTTGGAGATTAAATTATGCTCAAGCCACCGGCAAAACCCCCCAGCTACTGATTTCAGAATACTCCTTGGAAGGAGGCTTGCTGGCTTGCACTCTGTCTTCCCCTTTTCCTTTCTTCTGTTTTCAAGCTGTCATTAAGAGCCTAGCACGGGGCATTCAGACAGGATGGAGATACAGTTGGATGCAATAGTTCACGGGCCTGAGGGAGCTTCCGCGGCAGCAGGAAGCCAGGTAGGATGCACCTTGCAGGGTCTCAACCCCCCAGTTCCTGATGAGCCAGGTTCAGCAAAGCTGATACTAATGGGGCCTAGGAAGCTCACTCTGATAACCAGTAACTAAAAGGTCAAGAGAGTGATCCCTGGGGTCACCTGAGTTCAGATGCCATTTGGAAACCATCTTCATTTAGGCACCGGCTTTGACTGGCTGATGCCTCTGTTTCTTAATCCCCAAGATCCTGACAAGTGACATTCTTAGACCTGTGACACCCAGGGCAGTGGTGGGTGACATGCTTAATGTCTGTCAGCGTTGTACATGGATGCATTCTTGTGTGTTTCCGTGTATGTGAGGGTATAGATGCATGTGTGTGCCACATGCTTGTGGAATTCAGCTTCTGTTGCCAATCCTTCTAGACACTGTCCATTTGTCTGTCTGTTTGGTTGGTTGTTTGTTCGTTCATTTAGAGACAAGGTCTTTCCCTGCCCTGGTTCTTGCTGATTGCAGCTAGCCTGGCTTCCCAGCAAGCACCACAGATGAGCCTGTGTCTGTGTCTTGTCTCTACAGCCCTGGGATTATAAGCCTCTGCCACCCAGGATTGACTCATTCCTTCTTAAAACGCAGAGCCAAGCAGCCCACTTCCTGCTCTCTTGCGGCTCCTCTTCTGGGGAGCTTCATGGGTGGTGTGATAAGCCAGACAAGGAAAGGCTTTAGTAGATGCATTTGGTGAAACTACGAGCTCTTCTTTATGGAATGAAGCTGAAGTCTGCAAACAGTGACCAGGAAGCAGCAAGAGATAGAAAGACTCGACAAGCAATCCTTGTAGGCCATTTTAATATATTTATTATCTCAGTCTACAGGCCCTAAAGGATGGGGTTTTTCAAAGTTTGAAAGCAAAACAACCATATACAAATATAAAGCCATCTTTCAACATAAACTTTCAGGGAACTCTTAGCAGAGGTTGTGGAAGGATGTGTGGGAATACTGACTGAAGTAGGTACACCTCAAGCTGGAAAAGTCTAGGCTTTTCTAGAAATCCGAGTCAAGAACTAGTCTACTTCAGGATTCCACCCCAGACCCTTGGTATAACAACTCCTTGGCATTTACCTTGTAGCAGTCTTAAGTCATTAACCAGCCACATTAATTTTGAGAAGGTTTTTCCAAAATGGCCTCCTAGAGTTGAGTTCAGTCCTCAAAAGAGAGAATTCTCTAGAGCTGAATGGGACTTGGGGGGTGGGGGGGTGGGAAAACTTTATTCCTTACCATCAGGTGAAATTCTGAGTTTTTAAATCTTTCTGTATTCTCATTTATCAAGAACACAGTACCTGCAGAGACGAGTCAGCTAGAAAGAGGTCCTTGCTATCGTCAAGTTGACAGTGGGGTCTCCCATAGTAAGGGCTAGGGGAGGGGGCAGGCATCAAGATAAGGAAGTGCTGCTCTATTCGCACTCATAGGTCTTAACACACTGGAGTGGGGATGAAGCTAGTCCTCTCACATGACAGCCCATGGCCACATCTGCGGACTTCAGTCATTCTTCCGCAAGGCTGTCCTTGTAGTGAACTGAGTTGCTAATCTCCTAATTGCATACAGGAGCCCTGTGCTTCCATTCCAAAGTCAGTGCTTATGTTGTCTTTCCACGGTGAGCATGCCAGCTCTGGGGTCTGTTTCTCACGGGAGAAGCTGGAAGCAGAGAGAGGCCAGAGACCTTCTGCTTTCCATGGTCATCTGGCTGAATTGCATCACCACTTCCCAATCTCTTCCCTTTCCTCTCCCTCCGAACTTAGCTCAGAAAGCCCTTGTTAAAACCGTGTCCTTCACGTGGTGGTTTTTTTTTTTTTTTTTTTTTTTTTTTTTTTGCAAGCCTCAGCTCTTCTTAGGGTTTTTTTGTCTCCCAACACCCTTCATACAGAAGCAATGTCAGTTCGCATTTGTTATAGGGTGGGATTGTGCAGCCCAGCACAGCACACCTGCAGAAATGACTCAATTAGAGACAGAGCCTCGTGTGTTGCAAAGTTTGCAGTGGGATCATCTGTGTCAAGGAAAAAAAAAAACATGTTAGGACATTTTTTTTAAATCAAGAACACATTTCAAGGGACTGCCTGGGACTGGAAAATTGGCTCTGCTCTTGTGGGAGACCCGTTTGCTTCACCGTGCTCCAAGCTGTCCTCCGGTCTCTGAGGGGACCTGCTTGTGTGCAGTAGATGTTAACTCACATAGGCACACAAGCACCCATTAAATAAATAAATAAATTTTAAAAGCTCTTAAAGGCATTGAGACCTAAGTTTTTAACGATATACTTACATTTTTAATTACAACCCAGACACCACATGTGCCCTCCTATGCTATTTACAACAGGTGTAGGCAGAGTTGGCCTTGTTCCGGGCATGTTAGTTCGAGTTGTAACTTTGCAAAATGCTCAGTGACGGGGTCCTGGATGCACAGGACCTAGGGAGTGACCTGGCCTGGTAGCCAGACCTAGTGTGGTCTATAGTACAGTGCAGCGCAGTGCTGTGCTGTCCCTGCTGTGAACACAGAGTTTTCAAATCCAGTTTTTAGTGGACGTTAACGGGGATGCACCCCTGCCGCCTTCGCACACAGCCAGAAGGGAGCCTTTGGGGATTTCAAGTTGGCATGGTGCCACATGACCAGCAAGAATGATCTTAGGAAAATGAAAATGAGATTGGATGCTTCCTTTTCCTAGTTCAAGACCACCCCGTTCTGTTGTCCCATGCTGCACGGTGAGCCCAAGGCTTCTGCCACCTTCTGTATAGAAGAACCATGTGATCCAGCTCCTGCTTTCTCTCCAAGCCTACTGTAGCCTCTTCTGTCTTGCCATATGTACCCCCCTTCCCCTGCAGACTTAAGTCTCCGTTCCTCAAACAAGCCAAGCCCATCCCTACCTCAGGCCTTTTGTATTTGCTCTTCCTGCTGCTGGGGATAGATTTCTCCCCTAGATTTATGGGACTGCTTTCCTCACTGTATGGTTTATATCCACCGGCTTATACATGCATTCCTTAAAAGACAGCTTTCCTTTAAAATGTTCCCCACTCTGTTTCAAGGCCTCGTGTGTCCTCATGACTATAAGCAATGCTTGGATTCTGGCTTCAATTTTACCCGTCTCTCCCATTGAATAGAATTTTTTTAAAGAGAGGCCCATGATCATTCTGTCCAGCTCGCTTATACATCGCCCACACTCAGACCTATAATCATTTCTAGGCGGAGGTCTGGAGGCAAGGGGGCACGGTCAACAGGGGGACAAGCTAGCATAGCTGAACGGGGGACACTGACTTTGTACTGGTGTGTCTGTGCACACTTGTGCACATATGCATGTGTGCACATTCCTGTCAAAAACCAAAAAACAAAAAACAAAACACTTGCACAGGAGTCTATCTGATAGATCAGGAAGAGATTGTTAGCTGGGCTAGGAAGTTTTCGTTTTAAACTCAGATCAATGAGAAGAACTTCTAAACCCACAGCAGAGAAATTCACATTTAAGGCATAGGCAGATTGTGGCCAGAGTGTTCAAATATTTCCCGTCGTCTGGCTCTTGGGCGAGCTACTCACCTTATTGAGCTGGGCCTTAGTTTTTCACCAGGAAATGGGTGCATCAGTAGGAATCCTCCCTTGTAGGCTTCTTAAGAAGGAATGCTATGGAGCACAGTGGTTTTCAAAGTGCCCGGGAAGATTAGCGGGATTAGTTAGCTCTACCATGCTACCATGCTGTCCTTATTCCTAGTCCCAAACCAAAGCAGAAATCCATGAGCTGGCTCACGGAGTCAGCAAGCTTGCTGTCAAGCCCATTGGTCTGAGTTCAATTACCTGGATCCACTGAGTGGAAGGTGAGAACCAACTCCTTTATGTTTTCCTCTGGTCTCCTCCACACATGGCTCTCTAGAAGTCCATCTGCACACAGAGAATGTATTATGTGTTAATGTAAATGTAATAATAATAATAATAATAATAACTAAGTAGGATGGAGGATTTCTGAGGTGACTTGCTGCTGATGGGTCTGAGCACCTAGGGCTGAATTAATGCAGTGACTATGAGGGGAAAGGAGAGAAGGCTAGTAACTCTTAGAACCGTCTTCATCGACATCTTGCGGATACACCGGCCGGAGCCCTCTTACTCAGCAGAGTCCTCCTGTCCTTGCCTCCTCCTAGGAAACCCTAGATGACTCCTCACACGTATGGCAAAGTTGACTGAAAGGATAAAAGGCCGTGTAAGAGAGAGGTGGCAGAAGATGTTGCGTGAAACAGAGTCCTGCTCACCTAAGCATGCCCTCCATCCTTCCAGGCTGTTTGCTGACAAACCACACAGAGCCAGGAGCTCTGTCTCTTTTCCCCAACAGTAATCACAGGGTGCACATAATAGTGCACAACCTCATCAGAGACAGCTATGTGCTCCGACAACCTCACCCTTGTTCTTCTGTTATATCGATAGATATGTTTCCCAGGATGCATCGCTGTCTGTGTGCCATATGCCCACATTCAGGACAACGGATGGCGGGGTTGTGGCACAGAGATCTTTCTGGTCTGAGGCAGGAGATACATATGTATTTCCTGCTGATTTTCCCTCCCATCTGTTAGATGAGCTGAAAGGACTTCAGTGACCAGGAGAATAACATGCATAGTGTGGAAAGAGACTGCCTTTCCCAAGCCTTCCACTGGAGGAAGATTCTGGGAGTTTAGCAGCAGCCCCTACATTCGAAGGTCAAAGGAGCAAGAAATAAGTTTTGTTTATTAGAAATACATTTTCTATTACAGAAACTACACTACCCTAACTCAATATCCTACCCTTGGTAAAGTATTGTCCAATAGCCCCATCACAGTATCTTATCTACATAAATGTTTTAAAAGATGGTGGGCAGCATTGGAAAAAAAAACAGCTGAAACATACACAAGCTCTATTTCCTCCTGGAAGGGCTACTGAAGCCACCAGTTAGTTAAATCTAACAGAGCAGCAGATAACCACCCGTGCGCTAAGACTCACCCGTATATGTGGAAGGCAGCAGTTTTGCTTCCCTAATACACAGGCTTTGCTCTGGGTGTATAAGATACAATGTGTCTAGAGAGAACCATACTGGGCCAAGTGTAGACGGTAACAAAGAGAAATGAATGTGTGTGTGTGGGGGGGGGTTGAGTATTTTAAATGAATCATCTAAATAACAGCAATCAAAGTTAGAAAAATGTTGTCAGAAAGGAAGAGGAGTTACAGAGCAGGGGAAGGCAAACTCTTCAAAGTCTTAGGATAGAGTTAAAAGAGACTCTGAAAGAAGACTTACCACAATAACAGTTTTTAAGGTAACCCAACTAAGCCTTAGGGATTCCACTGCCCCACCTTTAACCTGTACTGCTAAGAAACTGCCATCAAGATCCTAATTGGGATTTTTTTTTTAATGACACATTAAATTCAAAGATCATTGGGATAAATGAACAAGCAGAAGAACCTATAAAAATCTATCTGATAGAGGAGGGATTGTTTTTTTTAATAGAGAACTCCAATTGATAGGCGCGAGGGTGAGGTTACTGGCTGTTCTATCTGCTATTTGAATACCCTCATTAAAGATATTGTAACATGGGCGAAGTAAATGAATTCAGGAATGAAACGGACTACAGAGTCCCAAACGGAACAAGACATACAGACTATATGGTAATCTTTAAAACAGAGAGAAAAGATGACTGAGACAACTGGATGTCTACGTGTTTGCTAGCTACCTACATACATGTTAGTGTAAAATTACATGAAATATCTAAAATTTTGGAATAAGGTCTTGAGAGACATATGTCAAATGCTACAGGAAAATATTAATATATTTGGTGACTGTCGTGGCTAGTTTTAATTGTCAAGTTGATAGAACCATCAGGGAAGAACATCTCAAGGAAGGATTGGCTAGATTAGACTGGCCTATGGGCACTTCCATCATGGGTGGTGTTTACTTTATTGACTGATATGGGAGGATTCTGCCCCAGAGCAGCTGTACCATTCCCTGGGTTTGATCCTATACTGCATTATAAAAAATGAGACATTGAGCTGAGCTCAAGCATACATTCTGTCTGTCTGTCTGTCTCTGTGTGTGTGTGTGTGTCTCCTCTCTCTCTCTCTGAATTAGACTGTGAATGTGATCAGTTGCTTCAAGTTCCTGCCTTGATCTCCCTGCTAAGATAGGCTCTGGCCTGGAACTGGGAGTTAAAGTAAGCGCTTTCTCCCCTAAGTTGCTTTAGTTGGTATTTTATCACAACAGAGACAAAGCCCAGTTACCACATACTGCAAACCGTTTACATAATAAGAAGGCATAGACAAGATCGGGAATGTTGTTTTAGGGGACATTTCAGCAGGGATACTGAGACCTAGTGCAATGAATTCCCTGGGGATGTGGGGTGACTGTGTGTTGGGGAGGAGCATAGAGATACAATTCAAGACACAAATGTCCCTAATACTTTTGGCTTTCATATTGCCACTGCAAATAAAGATATGTTCATAGGCAATAATTAAAATGTTAAAATAAGGTTGAAATAGGTAAAAGGAATAACAAGGTTATTCCTTGTTTGTTTGTTTGTTTGTTTGTTTGGGATATTACCAGTGAGAAAGGTATAGAGAGTTTAAATAGCACTGTTGACACAGTACATATACTCTTTAGAATTTAAGGATAAAATCTAGCCAAGACCCCAAAGACAAGTGCATTGAAAATGGTCTTGGCAATATTACTACTGAAAAGAGTGAGACTCATAAGACTGTTGAGACCACTGTGGAGATGGCTTGGTGGGTAAGGGGCTTGCAGCACAAACTCGTGGACCCCCCAGCGTCCATATAAAAGCCAGGTACAGTGCTGATGTCTGCAGTCTTCATGCCAGGAAGTCAGAGAGAGACACCTGGGCTGGCACAATCAAGGGTCTTCAAGTTAGTGGGAGACCTTGTCTCAAAACAGTAGATGCAAAGAAATGAAGCAAAGTGCCCGACATTGGCCATTGGCCTCCACACATTTGCACAGATATGTACATGTGCATTCACACGGACACATGCAAACACACTCATGCATACACACACACACACACATATGTACACATACATATACACTTGCATGCACACACATACACATGTACATACATATACACATATACACATATGCTTGTATGCATGCACACATGCATAAACACACACATGTATATACTCATATGCGTGCCCACACATAGGTGGAAATAATGGGCAAGAGCTCTGAGAACGTTTCCTTTCAGATGAAGCTTAAGACATGGAAGTAACATGGAGGTGCAAAAGAACAGCTCATCAAATAAGGAGACACGTAGAAAGAACTTGACACACTGCACAAGTATCCCAAGAGACCTTCAAAGGAACGATGGTTGTCACATCAAGTTCAGGACAGTACCTGATATCCAGAAGGTGGTAAAAAGGCCTGGCAGACCAAGATGTGAGTAGAGTGTCTTGAATCTTCTGTCTTCCATCTGCCACCTATATTTCTATCTATTTCTCTGTCAATGTATCCATCATCTATCAATCTATCACCTATGTAGCTGTGTTTCTATCATCTATCAGCCATCCATCTATCATATATCTACCATCTATCATCTCTTATCTATCATCTGTTTATCATACATCTATCTTCTCTCCCTAATATCTATCTTACCCATCCACATATCATCTATCTCTCTACTCCGCCATCTACACATCATCTATCTCATAATCCATCCTTCTGTCATCTGTTTTGAAGCTTCTATTTATCTGGGCACCTGTGTATCTATCATCTGTCTACTATCACATCATATGGTTTAGAGAATGGACTTTTATACCATCCAGAACTAGCCGACAGAGGTGTGTCCCATTGACTACATTTACCTCCTATGGCAAATGCTGTACAGAAGAATGGACCCTAATTCACCAAGTAAAGAAGAGACTTGAAATAGCTCACACGAAGCATTAGCTCAGTGGATGTTCGCCACTGTTTCAGATGCTGTGTGACTTTATCCTTATTCCCAGGAAAGCTGGAAACAAAAAGGGAGTCATGAGTATATTTCTTTTTAATTTTTAATTATATCATCATATTTGTATGAATGTTTTGTCAGCATGTACGTCTGTGCACTTCATGCACTCAATGGCCACGGAGATTGGAATAGGTTGTCAGATGTCAGAAGTGGAATCAAAGAGGGCTATGGATTGTCACATGGGTACTGGAAATCGATCTCGGATCCTCTACAAGAGCAGCCAGGATGATCTTTCTGGCCCCAAAGCAATGTGTATATTTAAGGTAAAAAGAAAAGCAGAGTCAAGTCCCTCCATGTTTCCCTGCATTTTTCTAGGGACTACTTAGTATCTTTGCAAATCTCTGAGACCTCCCCAGGGCAAATATTTCCTAGAAACCTTAACCTCTGATAATGCCTGAGAAAGAAGTGAGCTATATTCTTCCCTTTGACCTTTGCCTGGTTTACATAGTCTCTAAAAGGCCGGGTATCATGGTACACAGCTATAATCCTAGTCTTCCGGAGTCAGTGGGCTCCAGGCTTAGGGAAAGACCCCCCACCTCAGAAATCAGGTGGGGATTAATAGAGGCAGATGCCAGATGTTAACCTCTGGCCTCCATATGCGTGCACACACAAACATTCATATGCATGTATGCATGCACGCTTGGCAATGCCCACATATTGTTTAAATTTGCAGAGGATCAGCATGTACGAAGAACCTGAACTTCCAGGGCTGGCCACGCTTGCTCTTCTGCTTTACATTGTTAAATCAACCCAGCCTCTCTCTCTCTCTGAAGCTGATTTCTCAAGGCATTCTAAATCATAGACATTTTTCTCTGGTGGTGTTAGGCAATCAAGGATGTGTAAGAAGGAAAAAAAAGGAACGTACCCACTCATGAAATAAGGGTGCAGATGCGTACTCTAGCTTCTCCAAGGACCAAGTGGTTTCTGTCATGGCCACAGTACTCTTCTGTTTGGTAATGGGGTGTGACAGAGAAATCCACTTGGACTCATTCTTCTTTTAAAAGATGCTTAGAGAGGCCTGTTCCTTCTCAGGCCTGAAGAAATAGGATAGGAAAGTCCATGGCTCATGGGCCCTTTCCCTCCCAAAAATCTATGCCTAGTGGCAGTGCTAGGGTAAGTGTTCAGATGTGAGCTCTGAGCATTTATGCTATGCTATTTGGTTGAGCAATGACATACTAGACATTCTCTCTCTCTCTCTCTCTCTCTCTCTCTCTCACACACACACACACACACACACACACACACACACACACACAATCATACTGAATGGTCTTTCCTTATTTTATTGTCCACATATTTAACAACAACAACAACAATTCCAATGAGCAACCATGGGGAACTTAGCATGGGGAAAGATTGGCAATTTCTTAAAAATTATATAAAAAAAAAAATGCTGCCACTAACATTTCAGGACTGTGAAAGAACACAGCCAAAGTTCAACATAGCCTCGTCATACAAGGGAGAGAATCATAGGCAATGCTAGCCCCAATATCCACCAATGGTGGTATTATATATAGGCCTTGATAAAAGATGTTATGACCTCTGGAGGACCTTGATCACTCTGGGGTATCTGTCCCATCACTCCATATTAGACATTAATTGTCATCTGAGGGGGACAGAATGTCAGGCATTAACTAACAGATTCTGTATCGTGCCATTGTCTCCTAAGTCCCATCACCCCAAGTGTCTCCTAAGTCTGGGGGAAGCACATACAAATGTATGTATGTACACATATATAATTTATTGGGTGGCCGGCTCATCAACTATATTGGTTTTCATAGCTCTGCTATTGTCAGCGTATTTCAGATTGGATTTGCTGCTGACACGATTGAATGAAAAAAAATACTGACATTTTTCAGTATTGTACTTGACATTTTTAGTAGTGTTATTAGTCATTTCATTCCATGCAGTAACATTGTCCGAATGGGCTCATCCAAAAAAAAAAAAAAAAAAAAAGTCAAAAACAAAATGAGCCCAACCCCTCTACTCCTCAAGTCTGAGCCTAGAAGAGACACCAGCTCAAGTCTGAAGCCTGAAAAGGTTTCTGCTTCCACGGTTTTCTTTATAACCTTTCATAAGACTACAACAACCCTTGGTGTAGACTGCTGTTAACACATGTTGCATGGACAATTCCTGCCGAGTTGATTTGATGATTCATTTAGCTAGAGATCTTGCTATGGAAAGAATGGCCACTTTCACCCTCATCCTGATTAATGGGAATTGATGATTTAAAGCTGATTTTCTAACAGCAATGGTCATGTAATCTATAACATCTTGCTAAATTCCTGAAAGATTGCATTTTGGCCCAGATTTCTCAGAAGTCCTCATAGGAGAATTGACAAAGTTGTTATTTAAGTTAAAGATTGTGCATATATATATATATATATATATATACACACACACACACACACACATACATACACACACACACACACACATACACACATGCACACAGAAAAGAATTTGGTTGGTAGAAATTTACTTATGTTCCATTTTCCAGAATACCAATAAACACTTATGGAGAAAGATAGTTATTCCATATGTAGAATTGTGCTACTAACAATCATGTCATTAGGAAAATTAGAATCCAGGAATGGTCACCTCCTTAAGATAGAACCCAAGTTGTTTTCTTGTAAAGGGCAGATTCTAGGGAGCTGGCAGCCAGGGTGTGAAGGACTGGGTAGGCACACTCTGAGGTCATGTTGCAGAAGTTACTTGCTCAGCAAAGGGGACTCTGTCATCTCTTACTTAGCTGAGGCTGTGAAGAACACCATTATCTACTAGAGTTGTCACAGCAGACGATGTGACTCTCAGGTTATAAGTGGAGTTTGCTGTTGAGAATTTGAGAGGAATCAGTGTACATTCAGCAATGCAACAGAATCTCCCAGAATGTGTTTCTTAAAAGCACAAGGATGCCTTTGGGATATGTGGACATTGAAACCAAAGGCCCCGATCCCTTGACATGTTAAGTAAAAAGCATGTCTATCTCTACCTGGGTTGCCATTAGAAACAATGAATTCATGAAATTCTTAGAGAAATGGATGGAGCTGGAGAGCATCATACTAAGTGAGGTAACCCAGTCTCAAAAGAATACCCATGGTATGCACTCACTGATAAGTGGATATTAGCCTAGAATCTTGGGACACCAAAGACACAATCCACATACCAAATAATGTTCAACAAGAAGGAAGGAGTAGACCCTGGTTCTGGAAAGGCTCAAAGGATCAGTGTAGGGGAATAGCAGAACAGGGAAGTGGGATGGGGGAACACGGGGAGGGAAAAGGGCATGTGGGACCTTTGGGGGGCAGGGAACCAGAAAAAGGGAAATGAAATGTAAATATAGTATATATCCAATAAAAAATATTTAAAAATAAATAAATAAATAAATAAATAAATAAATAAATATAAGATATACCCATGGTAGATTGTCCCTGGAGATAAATTGCCTTTCCATTGAGGTGTTGAACAGGGCCCATACTGGGAGACAATACAATAGAGTTAAATAATAAGCTTATTCCCCATACATGTGCAGCTAAGACTACATGAGACACTTTCTAGGGAGCCATGTTGGGGCAGGGACTCTGGGTTCTGTGGCCACATCTGTCCACTAAACAAGGATGATAAAAAAAAGTGCATTACAGATGGCTGGCCATGCTGAGTGCTGAACTCCCTGTTGTCCTCACATAAGTGCCATTTTCTGCTGGATAAGTAATAAAATACCTTCAGTTCATCTTAGTTGGGATGGGTAGGAATAAGTATCATTCAGTAATATAAAAGAAAAAAGTAGGTTAAACTCTGATATGGCAAAGGTCTAGGAGGGATGTGGTGTCTGATCTATTCCCACGGTGCATCTTTCAGTCTCCTGAGTTGATAGGATGTAAGATTTGGTTTCTACTAATCCACCAGAGTAAATGTGTGCCCGTCTAATGGGTTGGGTGACATGAACTTCTGCCTTTTCTGTCTGCCAATGCAAGTTCACTGTCTTGCATTGATAAATTATTTCATTTCTCAAGTTTCAATATCCTCTTCTGCAAAAGGAGGACGAATAATAGAAGCTAACCTTCTGGATCCTGTTGAAATTAAATGAGATCAATGAGATCATGCAAACCTGGAGTCTTCTCAGTCCAGAGTTGGCATGTGATATGATATCAACATTTTTAGGTATCCTCATCAGGGTGTTCCATGTTGACTTAATGTCTACTACTATCATTATTATTCATGGTAATCGGAGGGACTAACCTTCAACAAGAAGATATTTAACAACTTCAGTCTGCATGCAGATATTTGTGTATAATATATATGAATGATACCTAACCTTTAAGAAGAGTATACAGGAGCTAAGGAGATGACTGAGTCAAAATAGTATTTGCCTTTATAGCATGAGGACCTGAATTCAATCCCCAGAAGCCTTGGGGAAAGAGCCAGGTGTGAGTGGCATGTTCTTCTAATACCAGTGTTGGGGAGGTGGAGACAGGTAGATCCTTGAACTCACTGGTCAAGAAGTCTACCCTATATGGTAAAGTCCATGTTAGTAAGAGGCTCCATCTCTAAAACAAAAGGTGGAAAGCACCCGAACAGCTACCACTGAACACACACGCACACATGCACACACGCCACATATACATGTATACACACAAGCACAAAAAGAGAGAAAATGTGTCTTGTTCTAATTCTTCAATGAATAGCAAATGGATGAACACGGACCAATCTCTTAAGACAGGTGCCGCGTTTGCTTAGGAATGACCTGCCTAGAGCTCAGTCTAGGTGCTTGTAAGAGACACAGCCTAACAAAGATCCTTCTTCCTTAGCCTCCTCATCAAGCCGGCTTCTCCCCGTTTCTTTTCTAGATGTCTTTTTTATTACACAGAATGCTTAGGTGATATGCCAATAAGTAGTGTATGAATACTTAATGGAGGGGGGAATGAATTATAAATGGCATGGAATTTATCTACATGGTTTCCTTGCACATGACAGGATGGTCCTTTATCTTCTTCTATCGAGACATATGGGAGCCAGTAGGTGAGAAAGCATCTTGGTTGATAAACTCAAAAAATTGTTACCGGATACCATCTTAGGTTACATGGAATGCAATACGATGTGGCAGAGAGGGAAGAATGGGACCAGGAAGGATAGAGAATATGATGCTGGCAGGAGAGAGAGAGAGAGAGTGGAATGGTCTCTTGGGGTACAGAAACTGCCAGAATGGAGAACTAAACTCAGAGGCTGCTAACGGCTTGGCTGTGCTGGACTTACATCACACTCCTGTGACTGAGAACGTGCGGACTTCTTCAGAGACACTACCAAATGAACTTGTGTGCTACTTCTCTACCCTGAAGCCATCGGTCAACACCCAGCTCTATAAACACAATGAACACCCACAGAAAGGGAAGGGACAAGCCTCCCCGTCACACAGACTTACCATAACATTTATTTTCATGCTGACATAGCAGGCTGCTCTCCCGTGCGTTTCTTCTCTTTGTGTACATTTGGGGTAGAGGTTCTTTCATCTTATGGCTCGGCTGTGCTCATGGAGTGTATCCTCAATGCTCCTAGGACCTTATGTCCAGACCAGCCAACAAGTGGAGGTACCACGATAACCAGGTATGGGAGCAGAGTTGACCTCCTTCCTCTGTTCACTGCAATAAAAGAAAAGTAGTACGGCTGGCCAAGTGGAAGAAACAGCACAGCTGCAGACCAGTGTCTGGCATGAGTCTCAAATCTAGATCTGAGCATATACAAATTACATGCTTGTGTTTATGGATACTGAGATGGTTCTGGGGAAATGCTATTACAGAAACATCCTCTTGAATGCCGTCTCGTGAAGCTGTTTTGGAAATGGCTGTGAAAGTATTGTATTTGCATGTCAGCGGAAGAGCTTACAGTTACAAATTATCAGAATTTCTGGTAATAGTTTATTTGATTTGCCTTGGTATGGGCTTCCTTATGTCACATGGAGAGTCAAAACTCCAAGGTCATGTGTCCATCCACATGGAAGGTCTAGATGACACAGCGAGGCATAAGGAGAGACTCAAAGCAGCTCATGATTGAATCTGATGGCTGGTTAGCACCCATCTGACTTTTTCTGATGTGGACAGCTAGTAAATATTCTAAGACTATGAGGCCATGTGCTCTTTATTAAGACTTGGGTTCCACTAAAGGGTTTAACCTCAAGACTCCTTCCAATTAACCAAATCCACAGTTGTTCAAGTCCCTTATATAAAGCAAGGCACTGTTTATAGATAACCTACCTACATGCCACTAGATATTTTAATCATCGCTACCTGATTTATAATACCCAATGCAATAAAAAAAATTTTATTTATTAATTTTGACTGTTTTGAGACAAGCCTGAAGTATTCTAGGCTGGCCTCAACCTAAAAACCGCCTTGACCTTCTGCTCCCCTTCTTCCAGCAGTTAAGTACTATGCTTCCAGGACTGAACCACCACAGCCACTGAAATGCCTTAAAAATAACTATTGCGTGATATTACTAAGGGATTTGTGATAAGAGGAAAAAATATATACACATTTAGCTCAGATACATTTCCCCCTCACCAATATTATTGATCCGTCGTCGGTTATCTCTGAGCATGGAGAACCAAAAGATAAAAGTATTCTGCCATGGGTCACAAAAAGTATTCAAGTTTTCACAGATTGTGCTTAAATAAGATGGGGTTACTTTGCCCTAGTAAAATTTGACTTGTACAGATAGGCCAAAGACAGGGCTTGGCCTTTCCTTGAAGTCCAGCAAGAGACTTAAAAGCCACAAGAAGAACACTTGGGAGGCAGAGGCAGGCGGATTTCTGAGTTCGAGGCCAGCCTGGTCTACAGAGTGAGTTCCAAGACAGCCGGGACACGGAGAAACCCTGTCTCAAAAAAAAACAAAACAAATCAAAACAAAAACAAACAAACAAAAAGCTCTGCATGGGCAATACTTTCTAAATATTAGTAAACTCTTCCTAGCCTGAGAACACAGCCACGGGACATTGGGGCATTTTGGTTTAATTGGGTGTGGTTGTAAATAAGTACAGCAAGGATCTAACTCTGGAAGACGGCCTGAAGTGTCCCGGAAAAGGGCTATGCTGACTTCTTGCTAGCTTTCTTCCTGTGCTGTCTGATGTCTTTTCTTCAGCGAGTGTATTTTGCCGTTGCTCTGAAGATGTTCTTCTGTGCACACACTTCAAGCGTTCTGCTGACTCAGAGAACGTTTCATTTTAATCCCGAACGTGGAAGCTATTTGCATTTTTTCAATAACTAGCTGCAGCTATGATTCAGAATTAAAGCTTAAACCACAAAATAACACTAAGGAGTTTAGGTCCGGCCTGAGATGTTTCTAGGAAGGTAAGGTCATGACTTCCCCTTTTGAAGATTTAGCTGACAGGGATGTGGGTAAAGAGAAGGGGAGAGGTTTGGGAAGAATTGCCTTGGGTACTTCTGTGAAACACGGCCTCCTCCCTTGTCACATGCAAGATTCTCTGTGTGGCCTCCTGTGCATAGGAAGCACCTGTGCTGGTATGCAGAAGGCGCTTCTAAGTGTTTGTTAAAGGGCCACAAACATCACCTGCTCTTTTCCCACAATGCCTAGCTCAGGGCCTGGCATCGTCGCACATACACTCGTGATCTAAGCAAACAGATAACATGAACGTTGGTGGAAGAGCTTTGCCTCCAGGTCAGGAGGCCCGGTCTCGTTCCAGTGCCTGAACACATGGCTTTCCCTGAGCAAATGATAATAAAGAGACACATTCCAGGCGTCTCCCGAAACGCTGCACTACAAGGGAAATTACCTTGAGTTGGGTGACATGATTAACCTAAATTAACCTGAGATAGCAGTGTGTGAACATTAGCATAAGCAAGAGAGACATCAATGTCTCTTGTCTGCCAGGGGAGTAAACAGAGTATTTCCTCAATCTCAGCTTCCATTCACGGTGGGCCTGTTGGTGCTGTGACAAAATATGAACAAAAAAAAGGGGGGGAATATTTCAGGGTGCCCTCATTTACAAGTTTTCCTGATTTTTATCAGCGTCTCCTAATTTCTGCAGGATTACAGTTCTGACCTCTACCCAGACTCTACTCAAATAGGATGCTGTCTTTGTATAATAGAAATCAGACGGGGCCTGCACAGATAGATGGGTCAGTAGGTAAAGTGCTTGCTGTGCAAATGAAGCCCCGAATTCAAATCCCCACCATCCCCCCCCCAAAAAAAAGCTGGTAAGGTAACTTTTGTTTATATTCCTGGGTGCTAAGGCAGACAGCAGAGATAGGAGAAGCCTGGGGGCTTGCTGGCCTGCCAGTCTAGCTGAATCTACAGACTCCAGGTTCAGTGAGGGACTTCTTCTGAAAGGTGAGGTGGAGAACAGTAGGAGACACCGAACGTTGACCTCTGGCCTCTATACATATATGTTTGTATATGTGTGTGTGTGTATATATATATATACATATACATATATATATACATACATCTATGTGTATATATATGTATATGTATATAAATAGTATGTTGATGAGTGTGCCTGTACACAAGCACACACACACACACACACACACACACACACACACACACAGAGGGGGCAGTAAAACAGCTAGATAAAATGAAAACCAGAGTCTGAGCAATAACAGTGTTTGGCTTTCAGGACAATTGCAGGAATCATTAGATATTATCTTCTTTAGGGATTTGGCATGTTCTCCGTTAGATTGCTATCAGGCCAGGGGAAAAACAACCTCTTTATTATTTGAATCAGTTTCCAGCACCTCGTGAATTAGAAGCTCACACCCGAAGGAGTATTTTCGGCTTAATGGAAACAATTTATCTAACACTTCCAACCCTTTTACAAGATTCTACATTGATAGATGGACATTTCAGCTATGTAGGTACACTCTGTAGTAGCTTGTTCAACACAAGTGAACATCTGTATTTAAAAGAAACAAAAAAAAATGCCAGAGCCAATAAAAGACAATTTTCATCTAATAAGGGTACATTGCAAATAACCCCCCCATATATGATTTTATGTATTGTGTCCAGGATTTTAAATCGAGTCCAGGAGGCTACAAGTGGGCATGTTTGCTTTCAAACCATGCTTCGCGGGTTGTCTTGCCTTTAATGTGATGAGATGGAGTGTTCCTGGTAGACGAGCGCTGATGTCAACGGAAATAGCGTTGAGTTGCCCAATACTAAGGGAATACGCTGGAAAGGGGAGCATGTGCTCTTCAGAAGGGTTTTTCAGAACTGCTTAAGTAAGTGTCATCATGAAGGACTATCAGGAGTCCCGGCCTGTTCTGCAAAGAGAAGGCTGCCCATTTGAAAAGAGAGTGTGGCCAGGTCACATGAAAGCTCATAACCCAGTATGGGTCTTGCCATGATGACTGGGAGCTACCCTGGGGCTTCTGAAGAGCTTTCCCCTGGCAATCTATGCCAGTCCTGGGAGACAGTGTCTTTTTAGTGCTGGACAGGAGCATTCCCCACTTTCTTCTGATCCAGTCACCTCCAGCGGTAAATCCCTATGACCGGGTCAAAGAAGATAACTTCTTAGAAGGCACTCATGTGGATTCTTTTGTTGTCTGTGATGGGGGTGGAAGCCTGGGCCCCAGACCTGCTGAATGTTGTGATTTGAATATGAATTGTAACACCCCCCCCCCACCATAGGTGTATAGGTTAGACATTGAGTCCCTAACTGGTGTCACAGGATTAGAATGTTGTAAAACCTTTAAGAGAGTGAGACCTCCGCAAGAGACAGCAGGTCACTGGGCTGAAGTCATCGAGCGTTACAGACTGAGCCCCCCCCACCCCCTATTCCTGATCTATTCAGATACGGAGAGCGGTACTACAAGAACTACAGAGGCCCAGCTGTCGTGTTTCCTCGCCATGGTAGAAGGTATCCCCTGAAACTGTGGAGGTGAGACATTGCTCTCTTAAACTGCTTCTGTTGAGTCATTGGTCACAGTGACGAGAAGGTCATTGACACATGAGGGGAAGCACTGTACCACCCAGCTATCACCACCAAACTGCCACCACCGGGCTTCCACTATTAAGCTACTACCACTGGGCTTCTGCTGAGCTGCCTCCCATTTTCACCCCAACATATTCTCCCTAAAAGCTAACATCTACCTCTGCCCCATCTATGCTAGATCTGCCACCCGATGCGCTGCTTCCTACAGAGTCATTTCTTGCTAAACGCTTGCTTGCTGTGTACACATATGAAAAGGGAAGTCTTTGACTCTTCCAGAATAAGTAGAAATCAGAATCAAGTGAAGAAAAAAGAAGAAAGAAGCCACTTTTAAGGCTGATGATGATTCTGCAAGATTATGTTTGGACTGAAACGGTAAGGAGAGAGGATAGCTAGGAGCATGGGAACTTGACAGCTATAGGATGTCGGGAGTGCTCAGCCAGGACCTCGGGGGCGTGCCAGAGATTCATGCTAAGTGGCAGGGATGCAGCTGTGTAGGTCCCCGCCCATTCGAGGTTCCAGTGGTGGGCCGTTTTAGAGATGGCTGTATGTGGTTCAACAACACACCCACCTGACTCTCAGCACTGTGAATCCCTGACCTTTGCTTCCCCAGTGACTCCCAACAAGTCATTGAACTTCCCCCAAGTCTCACCATGCCTAGCCTCAAGTGTGCAGAAAGCCACACTCCCCTCCGAGTGGTGAGGCTCTGGGACCCTGGAAGGGACTGGTGAGGGCCGCCTTTAGTAAATTCAGGTTAGGAGGAGATGTGTCGTATTATTGATCAACATAAAATCCTTGCAGCATCTTGAATGAACTTCTTCTGTTCAGTTTTGGGTTTTATCATGAAAAGCTCCAAGTTCCGTGGCACGATGTGTTCAGATCAAAATCACATGAAAGTGTACCATGGTGGGTTCTGAATACACATGTGGATGGTTTTTTTTGTTGGTGGTGGTTTTGGTTTTTGTTTGCTTTTGTTTATCATTTAAGAGCCAGGCCCAAGATGACTCAGCTGTGGTTCAAACTCTACAGCAGTGCCACCCAGAGGAGTCCACTGGGTCAGGAGAGAAATCCTTGCTCTGTAAGTATCTCTTCTCTCTGGTGGCCATTCCTGCCTGCATCCCATTATGTGGACAGATAGACAGAGATATCTCTTGGCTTTGCCACTCACGATGTCAAAAGCCAACCGGGATTTATTTCCTCTTCCGTATTCTCAAAGTCAGACTCTTAACTCTCAAGATGCAAACCATTTCTACAGGTTACCTTTCTCACCAGATGTGACCAAGATGCTTCACAGAATCGAGTTAAGGGAGGGAGGGACACAGGTTAGAGGATGCTGTCTATATAAAAAAGTGAGGTATCTAGTGCTGTCAGCCTTGATTGCATCAGAAAGGTGATACCTGCTTCTGGCTTAGCTTCAGCCTGAGCTCTCTTGAGCCCTGACCCACCAAGGCATGACTAAAACACGTCACAGACTAATCCACTACAGCAGCTTTACCTGTTCTTCTACAGTCGGGCTCCTGATCTGAGCCAACATAAATAAAACTCTCCTCCAGTTCTGAGCAGAGCAACGAGAGAGAGGATCCCGGAAGCTACTCACTTCGAATGCCTAGTGCGGTCTGAGCAGATGGTAAACTGGGTAAGAGCGTTCACGGCTCCTACAGGAGGACCTGAGCCTGACTTAAATTCTCGGCATTCTTGTGTAAGAGTCAGACAAACATGGCCTGGAACCCCACCCAGCACTGTGGGAGGCAGAGGCAGGAGGATCTCTGGTTTACTGGCTGCCCAGTCTAGTTCTAGGTTCAGTGAGAGGCCTTGTTTCAAGGAAAGAAGGTAGAAAGTGATGAAATGGGATACTAATGTCCTTTTCTGGCTTCCATGTATGCATGAGTACCTTCTACATATACAGAGAGACAGAGACAGAGACAGACAGACAGAGGGGGAGGGAGGAAGGGAGGGAGAGATGGGGAGGTGGAGGGGGAAAGGGAGAGGGATGCACAAAAAAAAAAAAAAGAATTAAATCTAACATAATCTTACAGTCTTACCAAAGGTGACCATCACAACCGTCACTCTATGTCACATTCTTGGTTGCCCACGCTGCGTGTGTCCTTAGTTTGAAAAGCCCCACTTTAGGACAGTGAACACTGCCCCACAGTCCTCGAAACGCCTGTTCAACCAGCCTCTTTCCTAAGCACAGTGCCCCAGGCAACTGACAATTGCTCCCAAATCCCTTTAAGCTGTAACAAGGCTCCGACTTTTACAAAACATTTCCAGTCCTTGTTCCCTTTCGCTGTCATGGCACTCTGAGCTAGACACCACGGGGGTGGGGCGGGGTGGGGGGGGGAGAATGAGTGATTTATCACCCAAACAGGGTCACTTCTAGAGGTGAAAGGGTGCTATTAATAATCACGCCAGGACAACAGGTGCAATGTGGGGCTGTCCTGGGCAAACAGAGACATGGGACACCCCAGCTAGGCAAGACAAGCCATCTCGGGTTACCCGATGAAGCAAAGAAAGGCAAAGACTAGCACACAAGCAGCAGGCAGTGCTGACCTCTGACCTCAAGGTCTGAGGTTTCCGATCTGGTTTTGTTGGTTGGCAGTGGTGGTGGTGTTTTCTTGAAACAATACATGAGGCTTTTCTAGAACGATCTGCATGGCTCTGTAAATATCCTACAGAGATATTTACTAAGAGACACAGGGAGATAGTCTGTATTTATCACAGAGAGATAAAGGAACACTTATCTTCTCTCTCCCTCCTCCTGCTCCCCCTCTTCCTCCTGCTCCTCCTCCTTCCTCTCCATCTCCCCCTAGCCAGGTTACTGACAGTTTACTTTATCTAAGGAAAGACTCTGGGGACTAAACACCCCTTTCACGGGAGCCAGTATCTGATATATTGTTTTTATTAAGATGGTCTGCTCAAGAGAACGGTCTTCCACGCTCACATTAGTGTCTTATAGGGCTAAAAGCTGATTTGAAATAGCATCATAATATACCACAATCAAAACTAGGAGCAAGCATGCTAAAGGGCCTAAGGGAGTGTGGCTGTTTCAAAAGCAGCTCTGAGATCCTAAAGGAAACTGGTCTGTGCTGCACTCCGGATCACCAAGAACATCTCTCTCTCTCTCGGCCTCTCCATCCTTCCAGGACTTTGTCCGAGGGTGTTTAGCTTGAAATCAGTTAGGCTCTATGGATGGCCCTACACAGTGGCGTGCAGGAGGAAGAGAGGGCTGCAAGGGCACGTGAGTGTCATAGGTTATCAGCGGAGGATGGACTTCGCCTTCTGAGTGTTGAGTTCCAACTCTGTTGCCTGCTGAGTCTGTGTCACTGACAAGCTCTTGTCTCCTCGCCGGTTAAACTAGCTGTTGTTAGGAACAACAGAAGGATTAGCCAGCTAATCAGAGCCCTTGGCAGGAACTGAGACTTATAAAAGAGACCCATGCCTGTTTAAGCCTTGTGATTTAGTATACATATTAATTTTTACCGAACTCCACTCCCCAACACACACACATACAGGGTCTCCTGCTCTTGTTGGCGGGTGTTGCTTTGAAGAGTTCCTGATTGCTGCTTATCTTGGTTCCTCCAGAGCGATTAGCCAGAGTGACTCATGGAAGGAGTCTATCTGGAATCTCCGGTGGACTCTGGAATGAGGGTAGAACAGTAAGAGATTACAGGGAAGGGCCCTAAGCCGCTAAAGCGCTTCTGAACAATGTCCAGCTATTTTTCCAGGAATCCCTGTCTCCAACACCCTGCCTGTTGCTTCATCTTGGGGTCAAAGAAATAAAGTCCTCTGCTTCTGCGTTTCCAGCAACACCCCCCCACACACACACACATTCCACATTGATCTAGATCAAACAGATCAAGCATGGTATCATCCTCCACTCTGGGTACCTTTTCTTATCCTCTCCAGTTAATTTTCAGCCTGGTTCTTAGAAATGTTTGTAATAGACCCCGCATGCGGTCCTTTTAGCAGACTTAAAGAAACTGAGCCTCCAGTTGGACAGTGTCCTGGACACTTGAGACAGGCAGATCCCAGCAGCTTACTGGCCAGCCTAGCCTCACCTACTTAATGAGCTCTAGGCCAGAGAGAGATACTGACTCAATAAACTGAAAACTAAGAAAGGGTGAATAGCGCTGGAAGGGCCACGTCGAGGGTACCCTCTGAGTTCTGTATGTATGTGAGCAAACATGTGAATGTACCTGCATACACATCAGTATACACCAATACACCAAGAGGCTGTTAAAGAATCTCAGAAACATTCAGAGACAGAGACAGGCTGTCAGAAT
Organism: Apodemus agrarius; assembly: GCA_964023405.1. Lineage (NCBI taxonomy): Eukaryota > Metazoa > Chordata > Mammalia > Rodentia > Muridae > Apodemus > Apodemus agrarius. Next base: position 13,825,184 of record OZ030024.1, read on the forward strand.
ACTGTCTGTGTTATCTGTCTGTAAGAGCCATGTCATTTCTCCTTAATATTTTTCTTTGCATCATTCAAGCAACCTATGAGCTTGGTGAGAAGTGTGTAACTGAAACCATGAAAGAGAAAATAAACACAACCACACTCCCAGAGTTGTGTTTTCACAATATCCCATTACTGCAGTGAGTGTGTGTGTTTATGTGTGTACGTGACTGTGTGTATGCAGATGTGTATGAGTGTATGAGTATGTATATGAGTATATATGTGTGTATGTGTACATATATATGAATGCATACATATGCTTTTGTGTGTTTATACATATGTGTATGGTGTATATGTATATGTTCATATGTGTGTATATGTATATGTTTTTGTGGATTTATATGTATGTACATATACTTGTATATAATATGTGCACATGTGTTTAAATGTTTAAATAACAGAAATTGTTCTATGCTATAAATTTTTACTTGCCTCCTTTATTTAATATCCTATTATGATTTTATTATTTTCTATATAATTTGCCTAACAATTATTTCAGAAATGATGGCTTATGAACTATGTAAAACTTCTCCATTACAAAAACTGTGCCTATATATGATAATAAATACATACATACCGTCATGGTTAATATTAGCATTCAACTTAATAGAATCCGGAATCATCTTGAAACCCCACCTCTGAGAGTTTCTAGCGCAGGTTGATTGGGATAGGAAAGCCCAGCCTGAGGATGGAGAGCACTCACCATGGGCTAGGATCCTAGGATGAGTTAAAAAGGAGAAAGAGAGCTGATCTCCAGCATTCACCTCCCTCTGCTTCCTGCCTGCTGGTGTAATAGCACCAGCAGTCCGGGGCTCCGGCCATCATGCCTTCCCTGGAGATGGGAAGACCAGACAATCCCCCCTTCCTTATGGAACCTTTGACAGTTGTCATATTCTGTCTTAGCAATGGGAAATAAACCGTAGCAAGAACTCATATATGATAGTCTAGAGTAACCCTCTTTCCCTCCGGGGGTGGCTATTTCTAGTCTTTCTCAGTCATGAAAATCTTGGGTTCTGCACTTCGATGTATATCTTGCATGCGATTGTACCTGTCTGAACTGCTTAATCGACTCCGCGAGTCGATTTGTATTGCCTTTTCTCTAATGGAAAAACAGAGGCCCAGGGAAGGGACATCCATCTTTAAAACAGATGGCAATAAAGTGGAGGAAGAGCCAAACTCGAGGTCTGCAGGTGCCACTGTGACCTCAAACCCAGCGTCCAGGCGTCTCTCAGCTCATCCTATCTCCTCTTGGAAGTTGCTGGTCTCTGAAGTCAGAGCCCATATCTCTGTTTAAGGCTTATCCTGGAAGGACGGGAGAGACTTCTTCTAGGAGGCCCTGGATGTCGAGGCATGGGAGCAGCCTTTGGAGGCACTGCTGGGTCCTGACTGCCTCTCTCACGGGAGAGCCATCTTTACTCAGAGAATGTGTCCAGCAAAACGATCCCGCACTTGTCACCTGCTTCACATCTGACCTCTAACCTGTCTCTCATTAGACAGGGCCCATAAAATCCCTGACCTGCATTCCTTCAAAGACAAGGGGCTTTTGTGACACTCACCCTTCCCTGCATGACAGGCCTTCTGGTTGATGCACGGAGGTAGCCTGCAAATTGACAGGGATTAAGCCTACATGTCCCTCTCTGTCACATTTCCCACTGTGGCAGGGAATGAATCCCCCAGGCCTGGCAGGCAGGGCTCAGCCTTCGGAAGGCAAGCTGTTGCTTCTTCCCTGTCTGCTGTTCCGCTTTTCACATGCCCAGAGCCTGCCTTTGACCACAATGGCAGCCGGGAGGTCGGGTTCCTTGTATAAAATAGTATTCTCTGGGCTTAGTTCTTTACCAAGCTCTTTGAAAATCCCTGCTTGGCTGTTTGTTAGTGTTGTGTGATTTTATGTTTTTGTTTTTTTTTTCTTTTGGCTGGGTCTCAAAGGACTCTAAACATTGTGAAACTGGCAATGGCTTGGCCCTTGAATTTCTCGGCACAGCCCCTCCGGTCCCTCCCCTCCCCTCCCCCGTAGCACTCCCCTAGGCCTGCCAGAACAGATTCTCCCTAATTTGTTGGCAGAAAGCAACCCGAGTTTACTGTCTTCTAATTTGGGGGACTAAAGACGTGAAAACGTGGGCCACATTCCCCCTGAAGAGCCTAGAAGAGAGTCCACCCCATTCCTGGTTCCTAGCAGAAGCGTCTGACCCTGAGGCTGCCTCCGATCACTACCTTTGTCTGCATGCGGCCTTCTTTTCTACACCTAAGTGCAAAGCCACTCCTTCTTTTATCTTCTCTTTTTTCTCTTATCAAGATGCCAGCTTAGGGTAATTTCAACTCAAGCTACTTAACTAATTACTGCCCCAAAGCTCATATTTTCAGACATGCTCATGTTGTTCTGAAGTTTCTAGCGTATGTCAATTTCCAGCAGGAAACACCTCATACACCCAACTCTCTTCTCTTGCTATGGGAGGCAGTGATCATCGTCGTCCCTCTGTGTGTCTGTACCACCCTCGCATAGAGAAGTGATGCCTACCTGAAGATAAAGAGGAGCCTTGGAAATCCTTTCACCAGAAACACTCTCAGTAGTGTCACTGTCTTCAATGCCTGTGTTGTTCAGGAAGGCAGCCATAGAACATGTGACTACCGAGAATTCAGAATGTGTCTAGGTTACTGAGGATCCCAACTATTCATGTTATCTACTTTGTATGTACATGCAATCAGCCATGTGTGGCTAGTGTGTCAACCCTGCTCTGTGTCTACAACCCTCGACATACAGACAACATGGAACCCACAAGCCTTACACATTCTCTTCACAGAGACTTAAAGTTTAGTGGCAGAACCAGTTTCCTTAAAACGTACAGATCAGGAAATGGTGACTTTGGGGTCACTTTGAACCCTCCTCTGCTTTTTTAAAAGTTGCAAGCGAAGATTATATAACTTTTACATTATAAAAATAAGTTGAAAAGAAGAATAGATAACAATGCTTCATGTCCTGGGAATATAATATGAAGTTCAAATCACAACGTCCAGGAGTATGGCTATATTAGAGGACAGCCCGCCTCCTCCCTGGCCCTGACATCTCTCCTAGCTTTCAGACCTCTGGCTGTGCCTTGAGAAGAGTCTTACTTCAAAGACAAAATATACTTACTGTATGTGTCTTTACAGAAAGAGGTTATAGACTCTGCTTTATCCTTCTGCCCTGTGTTATGTTTAAGTGAAAGAGACTGTAGGTTAGGAGAAAGCAGGCTTGGCGGCCTATGCTGTGATCTCAGAACGTGAGAGGCGGAAGCTGGAAGATCAGAAGTTCAAGGTTATTGCTGGGCTTGTAGTGAGTTTAAGGTCAGGCTGAGATATAGGAGCTTTTGACAAAAGAAAGAAGGAGGAGAGAAGAAAAGAGAATGGAAAGGAAAGAGCAGAGCTGAGGGAAAGGGAAGAGGGAAGGAAAGAAATGGATATGGAAAGAGAACAGACATTTTGCCTCTTCAGATCCAGGGCAGATATCTATAGTGAATCGGATATCAGCTCCCTGCACTGGGTAAGTCAGTAAGTACATCAAAGTGCTGATATCACAGGGAGAGAGAAAGATCAGATCTGCTTGCCTTTGTCTGTTAGACATATATGATAGCCCATGAGAGAAAGAGAGACAGAGAGAGACAGAGAGACAGACAGACAGACAGACAGAGAGAAAGAGAAAGAGAGACAGACAGAGACAGAGAGAATGCAAGCGTGTGTCCTATGGCATATATATTGAGGCATAGGACAACTTTCAGAAATTGGGTCTCTGCCTCCACTGTTAGTCCCTGAGAGGGAATTCAGATTGTCAGGTTTGGCTGCAAGATCTTTTACCCACCAAGCTATCCTGCCTGTTCCCTCTCCACCTTGTTGTTCAAGGCAGGATCTCTCAGTGAACTTGGAGCACACCCATCCGGTTAGATTATCCGACTAGACAGCAAGCCCCAGCATCCTCCTATCTCTACCTTCCCAAGACGCGCTTCACCACATCAGCCTTTTTTTTTTTTTTTAAAAAAACATGGGTCTGGAGGATCAAACTGAAAAATTCACACTTGTACAGCTAAGGCTTTGCCAACTGGGCCATTCCCCAGCCCCAGATCTGTGTTGTAATTAACCAAGCTCACAGTCCATGGTTTCCCGTGCACCCTACCATGCTGTCAGGCACCTAGCACATAGGATATTCATTCACTCAACCCCTGGGCTGAGGTTGCACCCCTAATCCCAAGGACAAGGAGCAGGCTCTGTTGTAGGCAGCGTGTGACACGGTTCACGAGGGCTACAGATGATGGCCGGGGGGCCCCTTCTCTGCCTTCTCCGCCTGTCATTCTTAGAAACACACAGTCTTATTACTTCCTTCCTTCATCCAGGTGGTAGCAGCACAACCCGAGGGAAAGGAGAGCTTGAGCAGGCTCTAGAGGGAAGGCGTCCTGTAATTAGGGAAGTGGGAACTAGAACAGAGTGGAGAGCTGGATTCTGAGTGTCCCTATCTGTTCCCCGGGCTGTACGCAGGGCCCTCCATGGTGAATGTGCTGGTGAGAACCGCCCCTGGAAGTCAACTAAGGGGCAGTGCATAAAGTAAGTGAAAGGGCATATCGAGTGGGCCATTCAAACATACCATGTGCTGTCAGTACATCAACACAGGGTCTAGCCTGAGGTCAACACTGCAGCATTCTTGCCTTCACTACCCCCACGCTAGGCATCTCTCCATTAGCTTCCTGCCACCTTCTCTGCTTTCTTTGCCATCTTCTGTCCCCTCCTCCCTCTTCTTGGTCTATAGAACATGGACCAGTCTCTGGCTATAGTTTCTCATCTTCAAACCCATTGGAGTGGGGCAGGCCGGTTTGTTGCTGGCAAACACAATCCCTAAGTGTTGAAATCCTGTCTTGCTCTCTGGAGCACGAAGACAAATCCACAGCGAATACTGAGCCTGAGTACCACAGGGGTGCTGAGCTAGGTGGATCTGCACATTACCTATGTCTGGGGAAGCCAAATGCACTTGCCTCTTGCTCTCTTCCTGCTGCCCAGTCATTAAAGTTTTTAACAAAAGCATTTGAAACAGACAGATGGACAGTGATTGAAAGCAAAGGGCCTCTGATAAGAGTGTGCAAAGCCCAGGGTAAACCCCCACCCCCACCCCGTGATTCTCTGATTCAAGACACTCGGTAGCACTATTTCTGGGTGGGTGGGGCGGGGGGGGGGAAGGTCTAAAGTCAAACTTAGTTCTGACCCTTCTGAGCTGTTTATGAGCTGCCTCGGTTTCCCTCTTTGTATAATAGCAGCGGCAGAAGGTCTTGACCTTTTAGACGGCACCAAACGTGGCAGGCACGACACACCGCTTTGCACAAGATGGCTAGGCTGCGTGTGAGTAGCCTGCTCTGATGATTGTACTAGTGTATTTCTTTCTTCTTAAGTCCTACTTCAACCTGGCATTCCAGTGCCTCCTGGAGGCAGGCAGGTAATAGCCTCTTTGCGCATATTTGGGGACTAAGTCCCTAATCCTTTGGCTTCTTCTATAACATGGGAGAGATGCTTCTGTCTGTCAGGGACTGGGAAAGATCAAAATGGAGGGATGTCTGTAGACGCTAAGGATGTATAACGGATACTCAGGGAAGGCCACTTCCCGCTGCTTCCTGGTCCCTTACATAATTCTCCCGCAGCCTCCTCTGAGCTATCTCCTTGGCAGAGAAGCCAGGCGCTGCCTCTTCCCCCACATATCTCAGTTAATATTTCAGACATCCTGGGTTTCTAATTGTGGCGAGGCCTGAGAGTCACCTAATCCGCCTGTGTATTAACTGCTCTGCTTCCCAACCCGGGGCCCCCTAGTCCAGGGCTGACACTTGCTGAGTTAGTAATGACTCGATTCATTCCTCGCGCCAAATGCAAGAGCCACTGGTAACTTGCGGGACAGAAATAACTCCGGTAATTAGGGAGGCCTGCCTGTGGGAAGCCCCCACCACCATCACCACAGGCATGCGTGTCACACACACACACACACACACACACACACACACAAGGCTTTGGAGCTCGGCAGTGGGAAGCCCCCTGCCTTGGCTGCTTCTGCCTCACACCCCCTCTGAGGCCATGGAGCCTCTGCTGTTTCTAAAGCCTGTGCAAACCTGGAGTCTCTAAGGAAGCTAGCTCTCCAAGCTGCTGCATTCCAGTCTCAGAACGCGGTCAGCGTTTGCCTGGCTTCTTGGTCCAAGACCTGACTCTGACTCTACCCATGGGTCTTCAGAGAGCCCAGGCTAGCATCTCTGGCAGAGGCAGAGGCAGGAGAGTCCCTGTGTCCATCCTGGAGCCCCTCTAGGTGAAGGTCAAGGCTGTCCATCATTAGATATCCACATGAAGGTTCTCCTTCCTGTCAGGTCACAAGTTCCAGCACAAGAGAGAAGAAAGCTCATGGCTGGGCTAAGCCGGGACCTGTCCTCAAGGTTTCCCATTGATGGCTGTGGACAAATGGCCATGAGTTTTAAAGGCTTCAAGAGAGACGCACTGGATGAGCCTGAGGGCAAGGGTGTGGGCCGGTTCTGCCTCTGAGAGGTTCTGAAGGCCGAAGCTCTAGGAGGTGTCTTTTCTTTGACTTAGACCCACATCAGAGGCCTCCTTTGTGACCTTGAGGATTGAGGACAATGGACACATAATACCTAGCTCTGGGCACCACAATAATATATCATGAATAATGCCCTCTCTACAAAGAGGGGCAGCTGGTCACACTGACCTGCCAGTGAATGGAACAAGGAGGTTTCCTCAAGTGTTTTGAACAGATGAGATAGAAGGCGTCATAAACGGGCCACAAGGTGGCTTTGTGCCTTGGATTCCTCTTATGCCTGAGGTGAGGGTGGTCAGCCCCACTTCACAGGAGGGAGACTAGTCAGTGAATGGCTTTGTCGGGCTGCTGCACGCGAGCCACAGACCTTTGTGTACAGCACACACCCACATATTCAGGGGCAGCTGTCTCCCATTCTCTGTCTTTAACTCATTTATCCCTGTAGGTAGCCAGGGCAGAGCTGAGGTCACTGTAACCCATGGGGACCATACACATTTGAACGGCACCCGCAAACAGCCCAAAGCGTGACTCTGGAGTGTGAGATTGCTGAACAGACAGACGGGTCACACGCGAGGATCTGCCCACTGTAAATCAAAGGCTGCGGACCTGTTTTTATGCACAGGTCTGTTATGGCATCACCTTCATGTCGTGTCAATGTGACAATGCCACTACTTCTTCTCTGGCAACTGGCAAACGCCTTTTAGAGCCTTAGTGGGCAGCAAACCCTGTGTGATGTGGTGGTGGGCCCCAGAGACACCATGGTGAGGATTTCCAAAGGATTGTGGTAGACTGGGCATGAGACAGGCAAACACGGTATGTAACGGGTGGAGAAAGAGAGAAATAAGCTTGGGGGGGGTCCCCTGGGGGATCTCTTCATAACTGGCAAGCTCTTTTGAAGTGAATTCCACCTAGGGAAATCCAGAGACGTGACAGCTGAGTGTAGTGACAGAGACAGAAAAGCATCTTTCCATGTGAAAAATAAACAAATTACAACTGAAAAGAGGATGAGAGAGGTATCTTGTGAAATTGGTTCCCCAGATCCCTGGGAGTCATAGCAAAGCAGCTTTGGGAGGGTGACACTCGGCTCCCTCACACACACACACACCTAGTAGGTGCATCTCGAGGTGCAAGAAGATTAGTGTTTGTCTCTTCTCTGGGAAGTGTTGGTGAAGTAGAAGTGACTGCTTTCTTAAGTGTGATGGTGTTGGTCTTGAACTGGAGAAAGCATCAACCTTAAATCCATGACCGTAGAGCATATAAATATATATCTGTGCATGTGTATGTGGACTTGTGAGGACATGTGGATATATGTGCACACACTACAGATATGCTTGAACATATGCTCATATACATGTGTGCGTCGGCTTGCTGCTCTGTATGTGTGTACGGATCAGTAGCTGTGAGTGTTCTGGATTCCTGTGTGAGTGGGTCCTCAGTGAAACAGGCTCAGAGGTAAAGGCATACTGTTCAAACACAGGGCTGTCTTCCTTATTTTTTAATCTAACTTTATGTTACATATTATTTATTTGTTTACTTACTTATGAGACAGAATCTCATGTACTTGAGCTTGTCTATAGCTCCCTATGTAGCCATAGATGACCTTAAATTTTTGGTTCTCTGGCCTTTACTTCCTGAGCAGTGATGGAACTGTAGGCATGCCCCATCACGCCCAGTTTATGCAACCCTGGGGATAGAACCCAGGGCTCCCTGAATGCCAAGCAAGACTGTCTACCAAACAGGTCCTCAGCCCCAGAGAGAGGAATCTCCAAAGCCCTCAGCTTCATTCATTGCTTGCTCTAGTCTCCCGCTGGAACTCAGCAGAGATCTAGCCCATCAGATAAGCAGCGGATCTGGGCTGCTACAGCTCATTACCCAGCACAGATCATTAACAAGTCATTGCGCGGCTGGAATCTGTTCCGCTACCACTAAGTCACCCAGGATCCGGATCTGGTTTTTCTTCTTGGATTCTGATTCCTGAAAGCTGTGCTCTTGCGGACAGGAAAAGTAGGGCTCCCTTTCTCAGGTGTTCAGCTCTCTTCTTTATGACCTTTTAAGATGCAGTATTTATATGATTCCATATTTTATTACATAATCTTTAGTAGAAATAAAACATTCATGAGTGATTATGTTTGCTATTAAAACTATCTATTATTTATTAAAATTGTGTCTCATCTATTTAAACTACATCTTATTTATTAAATATGTATTATGTATTAAAAGTATATATGTAGACTTTTTAACAACATAATATATGACACAACAGTGTACATAATGCAAGACGCACTATATGAATTAAGGGTTGATTCTAGGGAGCCAGAAGGAGCCAGCATTGAAAATGAGCTGGAGCTGGCTTACGCCTGCCTGAAAAAGCCAGTTGTCAAAACTTCAGCTGTCTTGGAGTCCAGGAGGCTACACAATAGATGTTTGGACTCATGAGATCATTTATTAAAAAAAAAAAAAAACTATACAAAAAAAGTTTCACCCTCCCCTTGTAGAGAGATGATTGGCAGAGATTTGCAGGTCTGCCACTCTGTGTGTTTCTAGAGAAATAATCAATCAATATACTAGCCAGTCTGGAAAAACACCTTCATACTAAAGGTTCTGAAATTCCTCTCTATTTACTTTTTCTTTAAGCCTATAAAATAGTGGACTTTGTTAGGACATGTTGACACAGACGTAAGTGTGTGCTTTGCTCACACAGGGATTTACATCCATGAATACTCTGTTACCTCGACACCCAAACTTCATCATGGAAGACTGTAACAAAACGCCTGACAAAAGCTACTAAAGGAAGCGAAGCGAGGGTTTTATTTTAGCTTGTGGTTGGAGAATGCAGTCCATCATGGTGGTAAGGCTGTGCGGCTATGCTAGCTGGTTACATTGTGTCTTTGGAAGAAAAAAAAACAAAGAAACAAAACAAACCATCAAGAGATGAATGCTGATTGCTGGTGGTTAGCTCGCTTTCTCCTCTTTCTCTCCAGTTCAGGGGTCCGGGACCACCGGATGAAGCTGCCCACATACATGATGGGTCCTCCCACTCAGTAGACCCTTTCTAGAAATCTCCTTATGGGCACACCCTGGGGTGTGTTTCCATGGTGATTCTCAACCTGGTTCGGTTGACAAGCTCATCTCTCACAGTGTTAGTCAGAGAGAATTTGAGATTTTTTTCAAAAGAAAGGTGGTGTGCTGTCCCCCTGGGAGCTGTCTCAGCAGGAGAGGACAAGCACAGACCTGATCCCTCTCAGAACTCCATGCTGGCTTCTTGAAAGGGGGTGGGAGGGGGGGCGGCTGGGCTGGATAGAGCCCCAATGTATTTCCTGGTAAATTATTCAGATGTTAATTGGATGGTAAGCAAAGCCACCAGTACCTTTCTCTCCTTTCCAATTATCATCGTAAAATGTGTGGGTGTGGGGAGGAGGGAACAGACCAGGAGGCAGGGGCGAAGCTCATAAGCGTGGCTTCCTTACTGGCAACTAGCTGTTGGATGTCTACCCTAGAACCAGTGTGTAACAGAGAGCCCAGAGCTCTGGGGTGGAAGATGTTGGAGAGTCTCAATCCCGTGACCTATATTTCTTCCTTCTTCATTTCTGCTACCCCAGAGAACTGTTCAGAGTCCACAGTAGCAAGAACTATTTGGGATATACCCCTTGCTGGGGCCTCACTTGGAGAAGTGTTTCAGTGTTACTACGCAGAGCCCAGCCTTGTCAATCCTTAGGTGAAAACCCAAAGCTCAAGCCTGAGAAAGTGCCTGGAGAGAGTTAGGGAGTTAACCCTATCTGTCTCCATGCAGCCTCTACTTTCTGATGCATCTGCTTACTTGTGCTTAGTCGAGGAACTTGCAAACCAGGCGGGAGACCAGAGAGCAGGGCTCCGTGTGGCACCTCTTTGCTGCCAAAGAGGGCTCTGAGTTCACTAGGTGCAGGGGAGCCCATGGCCACTCTGGCCACCCATCTGCCTTCCCTCTCCAATGCTCCCCTCTGAGTTGACTGCAGTCCTAATTAAAATCAATTTGCTTAATCTCCCTGCTGCAGGGCAAGGAGAGAGAATCTCACAGAGGGGGAGGCTGCCAGACAAAGGACAGAGAAAGCTATGCAAATGGGTTAAGGAAGAACTGGCAGACGAGGCTGGCCAGTAGTTTGTGTCTACTGCACTGCAACTGTCCACTCCTTTCCTGCTTGCAGGTAGCTGAAACGTGGGCAGGATCTTTGCAGTTGCTTAGTTATAGAATAAAGAGAATCTACCCAGAGATGAGCTGAATTAGCACTGGCCTTTTAGTATGAGAGAAGAGTCCAGGAAAGGCCTGAGACAACCTCCAATACACATGCCTGACTAAAGACCACCCCACTCCCCATTCTGATTGTTAACTGACACTTACATACAATTATCTGTGTCGGTCTTAGTTTTGTTTTTGCTGCCACAGAAGAACATCTCGGCCCTGTGTTCCAGAGTCTCTGTTTCCCTGTCTATTGCTGCACATGTTCTGACTGTAGGTGTTTCATTGGCCTCTGGCAACCCAGGGCTGGTCAGCCCTTTCTTTCAAGGACCATAGGGAAGAAGGGACAAATGAAAACCCGCTCTGGAGGCTCCTCTCTCCTCCCCACCTCCATCCTAACAAAGAAAACAGAGCCACTCCAAGGAATCCTCAGCTGCAGGACAACAGCTCGAGGTGGCTGTAGATTAGGGGTCTCCCCAATTAGCCTGTACTACCAGCCCCTGAGGCCTGAGTTTTTGCCTTCATGATCAATACTTTCTTCAGGGATAGGAGGTAGGGCTGGAGCGCTCCCAAACCCTGTGGAGTCCTTGGATGCAGGAGGAGGAAACACAGAGAGCCAGAGAGTATTTCACCCCCACTGTACTTGAAACATAAGAAGAGCTTTGTGGAGTGAGGCTCCATGGCACAGCCCTCTTATCTCAGCAGTCAGCAGACTGAGTTGGACAGATCTGGAGTCTGAAGCCAGTATAGGCTACAAAGTAAGACCATACCTGCAAAAGCAGCACAGCATAGCACAGCCCGGCACAGCACAGCACACACAGCACACACGGCACAGCACACACAGCACACACAGCACAGCACAGCACACACAGCACATCACAGCCCAGCACAGCACAGCACAGCACACACAGCACAGCACAGCGCAGTACAGCACATCACAGCCCAGCACAGCAAAGCACAGCACAGCACACACAGCACAGCACAGCAAAGCACAGCACGGAACAGCACAGCACAGCAAAGCACAGCACAGCACACACAGCACAGCACAGCAAAGCACAGCACGGAACAGCACAGCAGGGAAAGCACAGCACAGCACAGCACAGCACAGCACAGCACAGCACAGCACAGCACACACAGCCCAGTACAGCACAGCACAAAGCCTTTTGGATATCCCGTGATAGGAAAAGCCCTTTGCAGCAATGGAGAAGGCAACATGGTGGCCTCTCATTTAACTTATCTCACATACTCATTCGCTCCTGTTTGATGCAAGAATCATCTTTTAGGTCTAAGCCCTGATGAGTTAAGTCATGGACACATGGAGATGAATAGAATCATATTCTTTCTATTGAGGAGAAATCTACACCCTCCCCCCACCACCACCAAAGCTGGAACAACCTTTTGACCCGTGTAACAAAATGTAGTCACCTACAAAGGACACACTCAGAACCCATGCAATCGAATAGATTTCAATATCTTGGTTAAGTTTATAATTTTCTGGTAGATTGCATTCACAGCTGTCTTGGGCCACGGACAGGTTGTGCTTGGAAGGGTCGGCCAGCTAGCCACTACAAAGCAGTTATAAGTCAGAGGTGGGACTACAGAGCACAGAGGCAGGCAGCAGGGAGCACCAGGGCACCAGGGCTCTAACCAGGAATTGTCAGGAAAGATTACTGGGTAAGTGGAAATAAAGAGAAAAAAAAAATCAGGAGAAAGTAGAACTGAGATTTGATTGAAAAGGTGTTTCTCTCTCTCTCTCTCTCTCTCTCTCTCTCTCTCTCTCTCTCTCTCTCTCTCTCTCTCTCCCCACTCCATACCTGGAAAGAGGCAGCTTAGTTAGAGGGCTCGGTCCAGCTTCCATCATCCATTGGTTCTCCCAAACAGTCCTGAATCCTCAGGCTAGCACGGTCAGTAGCGGTTCAGTTCTAACCCAGCCTCTGATATTCATTACCTTCCCAAATGGGCAGTTCAGTTAATAAACAGTGGCAGGACCTTTTGCTCGAAGAGCCAGGAAGACATGGCTGGTGGTGCTACATAAGCCCTATTGAAGGAGCAGCAGACATCCGAGATGGTCCAGAAAACCATAGGCAGGCATTCTGAGTGTGCCTTGCCACTGTTGCAGGACAGTGCTGCAAATCCCAGCAAGGATTCTGACTTGTGTGCACCCCGACTCTTTCTCTTCCAAAGTCTCAGTGACATTACAGCTATGATGGTGTATTGTTTCCTGAGAGTTTTCTACTTCGTTGTCGGATCTAGAACAGGGTTTTCACATTGGACCTTTGGTGTATGTGGCAGAAATGTAGTTCTCTCTAGTTCAATCTGACTTTGACTTTATCAGAAGACAAAGCAGCATTATGGTATGGTTTGATTCAGGCAAACAAGTAACAACTGTCTCATAACAGTACATGCTAGTATTGTATACATGCTGGACTCTGTAGCTCCAGCCTTAGACTGACCTCAGCCTCTGGATGGAAAACGTACCCCTTGTCTGAACTTCCTTTCTACGTCTTGGGGTCACTTTGTCTAGGTTAGCCTAGGTCACATGACCTTCTGTGAACAAATCTCTGTGCTTATGAAGTTGGAATGAAAGCTAGGCTGGTGTAATGAGTGTTGTTGATTGCTAACTTGATTAAGTCTAGAGCTACCTAGGAGATAGACCTCTGAACACATCTGACCGTGTCTATGTTAATTGCGGTGGGAACACCTGCTCACTGTGGGCGACACCATTCCCTAGTCAGGAGATCCTGGGCTGTATCAGAGTAGAGAAAGTGAACTCAACAGTAGCATGCATGCATTCACTGCTCCCTGATCATGGATATAATGGGAACCAATTGCTTTAGGTTCCAGGTGCTTTAAATTCCCCTCTGTGATGGACTCTATGCTGAATTGTGTGCTAACATAAACCCTATACCCCATAACTTCTTGCTGGAGTATTTTACCATAGCAACAACAGCAACAACAAAGAAACAAACAAACAGGGAGCTGGCTTGGAGGATTCCCCCTCAAAAGTACAAGCGTGCTTGCCATAGAAAGATGAACTTGTGTTCTAACCCTGCCTCTGACACGTATTAGTTTCACAACATAAAAAAATGTGTAGTTAACCCTCCCCAGGATGCTGCTCACTTGATTGTTACTTGTGTAAAACAAGATCTAGATCGAGGGTCCCAGTAAGAAGGTTTCTCTGTAGACACTCACTCATTCAAACTGGCTAGTGACTCGGTGGGCCTGTGGCACACGGTTAACTCTAGAGTGGGATGTGAGGTCTCCCTGATACACACTGATAACACCGGTTGGTGGCTTGGTGGGGCTACCTTCAGAGGAATGTCTCTAGGAGAACACCAAGAGGATGACATCATCGCGACGGGGTCATATAAAATAACTCAGGTTGCACACTTAAATCTGCGAAATCATGTTCTGAATATGAACGGAAAGGAGTGGTAACCTAATGATGCATACGTATGGTAACTATGCCCCACACGTTTAACACACACAATTATAAACATCTTAATAAGTTAATGAAATATATGGGGGAAAATCATCAAACGTTAGAAATTGTAAAGGTTCTTATTCTAAGGCGCTTGTGTTGTATAACCCAGCCTCTGATATTCATCAGCTTCCCAATATAAAAACGTGTGGTTAACCTTTCCCAGACCCTGATTGCTTGTTAAATGTGTGAGATGAGACTCATTAAACAGAATAACAAATAATGGTCACCATAACAGACTTTCTTTGATGCAATGCAGCCAATGCAATCCCTTAAAAATGTTTATCTTTATTTATGTACATCAGTATTTTGCCTACATGTACATATGTACATGCAGCGTCCATGGAATTCCAATCTGCAACTCAAACAGAAGTTTTTGAAGCCATGCATTCTAACATAATACAATGCAAAAGAACACCAATGATGCAGTTGAGGAACAACTATAGAAAAGTATGAAAACTTTTTTTTTTTTTTTTTTTTTTACATAATTGAACTGTTCTAGTCCCCTAAGAGCAGAAAACTTAACATGGACTGTAAAAAAAATAGGAATGTGCATCCCCGATATGTAGCATCAAATCTGTGCTGCGGTGACGTCAGCATTGCACAGTGCTGGTGCACACAGGACCCAGTGTGCATGTGTCCATCCAGAGGCAAAGCTATGGTGACGTCGCAAAGTACAAATGGCCCTGCACTGTCAAAAACACCTGGGACTTCTTATGAGTTTGATTTTCAATTGACTGTTACTTATCGAACATTCAGAAATCTTTTACCTACTGCCAATTTTTGGTGACCCCCATATTTAGTTAAGCAACCCAAGATGTGCTCATAATACACAGCCTAAGAAGCTGGGTTCTAATTATAGTCGGGCTGTTGGTGAAGCCTTTACCCATGACGTTTCTACTGAGCAACATGGACCTGGACTCCTAACTTGTCCATTTCCTCTATGCCCAGCACCGTGCTAGCCCCCCTCCCTGCCACTGAGCTCAGCAGCAGTACCACCGCCTCATTTTGTGGGTGGTTTTATAGACCTGGGACTCATCCTCACGGATTTCAGAAGGATAGTCAAGTTAGGACAGAATCGCAGCCAAGTGGTGTGGTAAGTGCTTTCTTTAACCTATGAGGGCTGCACTCCAGACAAGTGCTAATCCCGATGGAATCTCACTTTAAAAATAAAAAAATGACATCATGGAGTTGCGGACAAAGACATAACCGCAAGTGTGTCCATCACAACATTGCCTTTAGCAGTAAATTTTAAAAATTAGATGGGAATGCCCAGAGGAAGGTGGTCATATACATAAGGTTATACTTCCCTCCCGGGATGTTAGGTCAGCACACCAGGGGACAGTACAGGATGGTTGATGTGCTGGGAAATGTCATCTTGCAATAAAAGGAGGAAAGATTACCCCCCAAAATCAAAGAGAAGGAAAAGGAGTAGTGTGTCTCTGTTCTCTTTTTAAGACTCGCCTTTATAATAGGGATTCGAGTTCTAATATTAAGGACAATGATATCTGTCCTAGCCTCTTTTCTTGTGTGTGCCCCGTCTGTATTCTCATTTCCTACAATGAAACTGTATGGCTATTAGGACTTCTGTGGGAATATTTTCTCTTCAACGCCATTGTTCAACAAATTAACGATAGCATGAATGCTCTGATTTTGAGATCCTGGGATTGATACATAGTCAATCACAGCCGTGTCATTGGAGAGCTTGTCATGGCTGAGGTGGGATAATGCATCATGTGCTCTCTGTTCTCACTGCCTTCTTGGAAGATCATACTGACTACCTCATGTGGCAAGAAGAGAACATGGCGTCTGGGGACTGGGACACATTTTAAAGCCCTATGGAGACACTAAGTTCACTTAAAACCAGAAAGAACACACTAGGGTGCACCCTGCTTATATCAATATTGTCATAAAAGAGAGTTTATTAATATTTTTTAAGGAGAGAACTGACAAAGGCAGAAATAGCTACCATCCACGGAGGCTGTGAGGCAGGCTGGGGTGGGACTGTTCCCATTTTACAGAGAAAGCCATGGGGGCTCTGATCCTAGCACTCGTTCAGGGTGGCGTTTGGCAGCGTCTAGATGCTGACTCCAGTGGACTGAGTCGCCACCTCTTGCTCTGTTCCTGTTTCTCAGATCATCTTTCCTCACCTCCAGGAAGCTGTGCAGGAGTGTTTGATTTTCCCTGACAGGCACAAAGTATCTTCAAAGTCCTGACCCTCCCCCTTTGGAGCTGCCGCCTTGCAGCCAGGTAATTTTGTATGGACCCTGTACGAAGGACTACGCAGTGTGCATAAACTGGAAATACCTCACAGCACGTGTCGAAGTCTCGTCTGCATCTCTAAGCAGAGAAAGTAATGGCCTTAATGAGCCCCAGTCTATGAAACTTTCCATAAGTCTTCATTGTCGCTTCTGTCCTAACTACCTGGTGACTCCTGGCCACCTTAGCAGCCACACACACACATCAAACATTAACTTCCTTTCCATCTTAGTAACAAACTCAAGGACTTGAAGATAGGACTCCTTGGAAACATCTGGCTGAAAATTTCACTGCTGTTGAACATGCCGGGCAACCTACAAAGCTAAAAGAGGAAGTTTGCATAGAAAACAAGGGCTCCTACAGCTGAGTTGCAGGCCTCGTTGAAGCGCTTGTGTGTTGATCCCTGGGGCTTACCGTAGGAGTTGGTAGGCTTTGGTTATAAATAAGAAATAGTTTAGACTTCGTGAGACACATAATCTCTGTCTTAACTGCCCGAAATGGGAACACTCCAACCCCAGCCTGCCTCACAGCTTCTGCAGTTGGTAGCCATTTCTGCCTACTTGAAAACTACATGACTACAGGAAAACAGCCATGGTTACTATACAAACGAGTGAGTGAGATAGAATTCCAATAAAGACTTATTTATAAGTGTAGGGGACCCAATCTGGTTCATAGGCTGTGGTTTACCAGCCCCAACAGATGGTTCCCCATATCAGTCATGATCCAGAAAATTCCATGTATTGAACATTCAATTCCCCATGTCTGAAGAATTCAGGCAAATTAGATACATATAATAAGTTTTCAATAAATATTAGTTGAAAAACATGAATGAATGATTTTCAAATCAAATTAACCTAAAGGCTGAGCATGCCCAAACAGGATGGTATATGAGTAATACTAGCATTCATTAGGCCCCACTTGTATACCAGACATAGTCTGACCAAGTGTTTTCTTCTAAATTCAGAGGATTACACAGAAAAATTGGATCCACAACTGAAATATGCCAGAACAGAGCTCATAAAATCTGCATCATCCGCTTAAGGTTCCAGAATTCAAAATGGCAGAGGAGGGAATCAGATCTGTGCTCCTAGGTCAGTACTCAAGACCCACCACTACCACCACCACCACCACCACCACACACAGACACACAGATACATAGATATACATACCCACATGTTTATACACACAAAGATTTTGTGAAAGGCAAAAACCTATGAGCAATTTTGCTGATTGTCACATCCTTAGAGTTCTAAGAAGTCTGAACAATCGGGACCATGTCACAAGGAAAAAGAACTTGGACTTTGACATCACTGAGCGAGTTACTTCTTCTTTTAAGTGGGTTCTTCACATTATGCTGAATCTGCCCCAAGCCAGCGGGGCAGATTTATAAATGTAAAGCCAAGCAAAACTATCTCTGCTCTATTTTTCGAGGATTCTCCCTCCCTCCCTCAGACTCATTCTACTCCTCTGCTCACTTCTTTGCCTTTTCTCTGGCTTGATTGGAAATGCCTTCCATTTCCCCATTCAAGGGTCCGTGTCTGCCTCTCTGAAAGATCCGCAAAGTCAAAGGAACTTAAAGTCACCATTTCCTAAAGGGAAAGAACCCACCTCGAGAGAGCAAATACATCCAACGGTGGCAACAGCTTCCCTCTGGGGAAAGGCAGGTGGGGCAGCATCAGGGATCTGGAGCTTGGAGATGGCTTAGCTAACAAAGGGTTTGCCTTGCAAGCTCAAGGACCGCTCCACCCACACAAAGCAAAGCAAAAAACCTGGGCATGGTGGTGTATGTTTGTGATCCAGCTCTAGAGAAACAGAAGCAAGGCTGATCCCTGGGATCTCACTAGCCAGAGTGAGATCGGCAGAGCCTATTTGGTGAGTTACAGGCCAGTGAGTGATTCCATCTCAAAAACACAAGAAGACAAGTATATGGTGCCTGGGTGCCTGAGAAAGGCACCCAAGATTGTCCTTTGATATCCACATGCACATGAACTGGTGACCTCTCATTAGAAACACACACACACACACACACACACATTCACACACACACACAACACCAGAGAAAGAACGGGGACTTAGTTCCCAACGTCCCATTTTCATAGGGATTCTATTCTGATACAGGACAGTCTTCCTAAGTTTTGGCACAGCTGGTGACAGTGACTACTCTGTCCTTTGTCAGCCTTACACCCACAAAAGTTACGTGTAAAATGGTACACACACTATTTGCCATCCAAAAAACACCTACACCCAGCCATAAACTGCAGATCGTGGGAATCAATCGCATTGATTTTTTTTTCCCCAAGCGCCTCTGTCAGAAGGAACACAAAGTATTAACCAGACTCGTCTCCCCAATCCATAGGATGTTGTTGGACTACGTAAGTTCCCTAGGGCCTAGCCACAGACCCTGCCATGTGATTTATTTTTGCCTTAAAGAAGTTCCAGAAAAAATTGCCGAATAGATTTAAAGAGAAGAATCATGTACAAATTCTAAATGCTTCTTTGAGTTCACTGGCTCTTTCAGGCTTCTCCAAGGAAAATGCAGAGGGAGAGGAAAGAAATGAAAAAAGAAAAGGAAAGGAAGGAGGGAGGAGGAAAGAAGGAGGGGGAGAGAGAGAATAGGATTCATTAATTGATTGTGAGTGATGAAAGGCATAAGGTAATTGTGTGTGCTACTGTCTCTAAAGATCCTCAAAGCTGTCCCCTAAGAGAGTAGAACAGTATGTCAAGTAAAATGTCTTCCTGATTCCAAGATGGCCTTGGTCTAAGATTTCCTGAGTTACGGCATGAAGTGGAAATTTCCCTGGATCCTGCAGGTCACTGGGCTTCTGTTATCTTATCTGCTTGTCCCTTCAGCAAGGGCCCCCATCAAATGCAGCCCTTACAGAAGGAGCTTGTCCTGCATGAGAACTTAGCAAGTGGGAGCTGCACCATTGAGTCACGCCAAGTCAGAGGAACAGATAGACCCTTATCAGTGATCTTTGCATGGTCTGAAAACGCATCCAGGGCTGCAGAGACCTCCTCCCTCAAAGCCTGAGGAGTCACCGGGGTGACTTGGCATCGGCCTCTGGTATCCTGTTTTCTCCCACTCCATAGGACCGTCTGGATTCCAACGTGAGGGAGTGGTGGGGTGTTGTGACACCGGAAGCAGATGCCTTGTTCCACGGAAATGATTGATTCTGCTACTTCCTTCTTTTAGATTCCTCTCTCCTCGGGAGCAACAGGACAGTATGTGACCAGGACCAATGCCCAAATGAAACCTATCAGAGTAGGCACACCCCTCCCAGGCGGGAATGGAACCTCCCAAATGAGAACATTAATTCTGAGTCTGGGCTACTTTCAGCCCGGTGCATTTCCTATACAAACAAGCCTGACACTTGTGAAACCTAATTGAATACACGGCTATGATATAGCGCTCATTAACATATCAAAAATAGCGCTAGAGTAGACCATTTTAATCAAATAAATTGTTGCTTCCCGTTACCAAAAGGCTGACCCCTTATTAAAGGCAGGCTGTTGCCCCTAAGGAAGGCTAGGACTTGTGGGAGTCAGTCTTACATGGGGATTCTACAGCTCTGCTCCTGCTCCTGAACAGTGAGGGGCCTGTGCCTTTCTCTGTTTGCTCCTGGTAAGAGAAGATGAAAAATTGCCACTCATAGATCATCCCCATAAATCTTACCGACAATAAGTCATAAGACCTTGTGTCCTTACATATGGCAAGCGCCAGGAGATGGTGTTGCCATATGTGAACAGAAGTCTCTGAAAGAAGAAGAAGAAAAAAAAAACAAAAAAACACTATTGCCTAAGATAAACTTCCAGAAGTGTTTTCTGTTTCTTTAATCCGGTCTCTTACCATAGGGATGCCCCCACTTTGATTCTAATTCACCACCAGAAGGACCTTAAGCTCACTAGCTGTTTGGCCATTTTGCTCAGCTCCCTCTCTGTGTGACCCGCAGAATGAACTAATAGATGCACCCCAGTTGAGGCAGAACACACGGGCTCTTGTTTTTTTCCCCAGAGGACCTCAAAGCTCCACCGCAATAACTGTCCCCAGCTGATAAGTATTGCCTATTTATTTTTAACCACAGACCACCACCCCCCCCCAATATTTTATTTTCCATATCTTTTTAAAAGCACTGGAAAGAAGACAGGAGAAGAGGGTCTCTAGAGTTCATCGGTATTGGAACATGTGCTGTTGATGTTCAGTAAGATGAGGTGATTACCCCCTGCTTCTGCGGCTTGCAAAGAAAACCCAAAACAACACAAAACGGGGCTCCCGCTTAGGCCAGTTGTGCCCTCGAGACGTGGAATGGCGTAGATCGAATCTTCTTTTTATTTTTATTTAAGCACCTGCAGTATCGGTTGCCTCTCACAGAGGGCCAGACTTCTACGCTGGAAACCACTTACCCTTAGGCAAGGCTTCTGGTACAGACGTCTCTCAGGTGTGAAGGCCAGGCCGGGGACTCTAGTGGCTTTCGACAGTATGTCAGGACTCTTAACAAGAAGTCTTATCTTCAGCCCAGCGTTATCTGGGCCCAAGAGGGATACTTCTTTCCCGAGCTATTATTCCTAAAGTCATCAACAAACGAAGCTCTTGGTAGTTGGTCAACGTGAGAAAATCGCTTGGAAAGCCCAGGCAGGAAGAACTTACTGGACTGTGGGGCAGTCTGCATAAGCTTCTTCCTTCCTTCACCCCTTATCCAGGATCCAATCTGGGTATGAGAAACCCACTTTGAGGGTCATCTGCCTCCTCACTCACCCCCTAGAATAACACAACGTCCCGAGAGTATACTGTAGACCTTTGCCTTGGTCTCGGCACCAGACAGAGAGAGGGAGAAAATTCACTTTCTTCCCCTGACAGAAGCAGAGAGATGGGGGGTCTGGCACAAGCCCTCTTGGTGTTTGGCACCAAACATCAGGCAGGCAGACTGTGCTATTCTTATGCTAATTATTTTACCAAGTGATATTTGATTGTTTCTATAAAAGGTTTATGTCAGTGGAATTCACCACAGGCTTTTTAAAAAGACCTCAAGACGAAAGGAAGAAATGTACCGGAGTCCATTAAAGAATTAGGTTCCGTTAATACACCACCAGTCTGCTGAAAGGGGCCACAGGCACCTTCTCAGCCTCAGAGGGAAAGGGGAGAGGCTGTCCCCTCACTTAACAACTTGGGCTGAAAGGCGGGGGTTGGGGGGTTGGGGTAGGGGCGGAGGGGAGAAATACTCACCTGGAGTCTGCTTTTCTTCCATTCTTGAAAATAAAAGTGGTAGAGGATATTATGATAGCCAGCTATCATGGGCACCAGGATGCTGCCTCACGGGCAAAGGAATACTCCAGCAGTAACCATATAAAGCACCTTTGCCTTGCTGGGCATGAGACTTAGGGCTTTGTGCATACTAGGCAAAGGTAGTACCTAGAGCTCTTGATTCCACCTCATTCCCGATATAAAGTTGTGGCCTCTCCTTTATCTACCAACGAATAATCACAGACGTGAGGACTAAGTGAATCCAACTTGTTCAGGAAAGAGCCAACCTATCCAGCTATCTGCTGCTTTCTGACCTAAAGGTCTTTTCCGTCTTCTCTGTGTCTTATGCTCGGACAGAACCCAGGATCAATTGGGAATTGGGGGGCACTGAGTCAGTAAGGCTGAAGCGGGACTCCTTCTGTCTGGAGTCTAGCCCTTCATCTGTCAGATGAGTGGGGGTTGGGGGGAGGCCCTTCTGCTGAGATGGTGCGTACAGGCTTAGCTTTAAAAAAAAACAAAATTCCCTGAAAGCCACAGCAAACCGCTGATGTTCTCACAATTTAATCAACCACTTCCTCCCTTTATTCTTCCGAACGTGTTGTGTCACCACGAAAGGAAAACAGAAGCGACCGTACTTCCAAGACTTTATAAAAATAAAAGGGTATTTATCATACGTCTCCCGGCAGCCCTGACATGCGAATGCAGAGCTTGCTATGGAGGTGCTGTCCAGTGACTCACGGGCAGATGGATGAATGTGCCTAGCTTAGCCCTGGTCCCGGAGTCCCACGAACCCAGAAGCAGGTCCGAAGCTAGCAGCTCAGCCATTTCCCAGCGGTGTCCCTGTCTATAATTATTAGCCATGAGTAATCACCCTGCCTCTAGCCAGTGCAGCGAGCGGCTGCTCCTGGGCACACAGAGCAGCTGTAGACAACCCTGAGCCGGTACATCACCTCTGTCAGCGCTCCTGGGAAGGGACAGGTGCTGCTTCCAGTCACACCCAGACACATGGCGCTTTGCTGAAAGGAACGGGGGCGGCCGCATAGCGGAAAGTTCATAGTTTTGCAAGGAGTAACATTCCAAGGGATGAAACAGAACACCCCAGACTAGAGGGTATCAGAGTATGGTCTGCTGACCAGAGGGAAGCTGACCTTTCTTGAAGGGGTTGTGACTTAGAGAGAGAGAGAGAGAGAACCTTCTTTTACAGATGAAAAAACTGAGGTCTAAACACGCTAAGTAACTAACGCCAAAGGTATCTGCTAGAAAAGGGATGATTAAGCAGTAAAGCCCCCCCCCCCAACCTATGCTGTTTGTAATGTTGTCACGAAAGCAAATGCCAGTGGACTATTCAGAGGGGAGGGAGTCCTAATGGAACTAAAGCTGACAGGGCCAGAGAATCAGCTGTGGTGGGAGGTGTAGGAGCTGTGGGTGCCGACAGTATGGCGGTGGGCCAGCATCTGACCAGTCTCCGGTGCACACAGAACCATTCCCAGCAAAGGGGTGACTTCTTAGCCTCAGGACACAGCCTTATTGTTCCCAGCAGCCAAGAAGGCTGCGAAGAGCTAGAACACAGATAAACCTGATAATTACCCTTCCTCCTCTCTTTCCTTTCCTTCCCCTAAGATCTGTGGACCTTCTCTCTTCTGCTAGCCTCTATCCCACAAGTAACAACACTTTAGCCTTTTTGTGAGCTCAGGTGCTGCGGGTCCTGGAGCTGTGCCTTAAGGTTTATAGCTCTTCTCTCTCTTCCACCCTCTCTCTCTTTCTTCCTCTCTCCTTCTCTCTCTTTCCAGCACACAACCCCTCGAGATGAGACACAGATATATGCGTGGTCAGATATGTGCTAGATAATATTACAAGGACATGAGTGCATTATTTAAGCCTGGAAGCATTGTAAATCTGGTGTGGGATTCCCAGGGTCTTTCTTTCTCTATCTGATCAATGGGCAGGCATTCTACTGACGTGAAGGTACCATGGGATTTTTCTAAGACATTCTAGACTGGCCACTCATAGACAAGTGTCACAAATCAGTTCCCTGGCTCCACCGTGGATATTGTGTGACTTGCGTGCACCTCTGTTTTATATTTCTGATATTTAGAGGTTATTTGCTACAGCATCATTGGTAGTTTATCCTGGTTAACAAATTGGTTATTAACCTTGGCTTTCAACCCCGTTCCCTTTCAGCTAGTCTTCCTGTAGGAGTCTGGTTTCCCACCCTGGACTTCCAGGTCCTTCATTATCAGGCAAATGAAAGCAGGTCAGGAAATGGTTGAAGAGTGAATACAGAATGAACAAGCATTGGCAACCCTCAGGGCTAGCAAGGGCAAGGGTGCGAGGCACTGACCTGAGAGGTTCAGAAATGAGAGAACATTTATATGGCGACAGAGATGTGTCCAACCAGTGGCAGGGCTATGGTCTGAACTTAGCTGTCTTAACCACAAACTACATCCTGTTTCCATTTTAGCACCTTCCCCACTCCGGCTGCCTTCTCCCTGACTGGCCTCAGTTTGCTGAACTTTGATTTGCTGTAGTGATATACTACCCCTCATTATCCACCCTTCCTTCCCCTGGGAGATTTGGGGCCTGCCTATTGAAAAGACTACAACCACATTACCAAGAAAGAGAACGAAAATTGTTTGAAATCTTACTAAGTTCTAGGTGCCTGGTGCCTTGCTGTGGATGTTGTGTGAGAAGCACATTGGACATTGGCTGGAGTTATTTATTTGATTCTCGTGACCCTCAGAAGTGGATCTCATCCTGTATTTCGATTAAAGAGAAAAATATATGTCCCAAAGAGGTAATAATGGATCAAAGTCACCCAGCTCCTAAACAGTAGCAGTCAGCCTTACACCCATGTGTGTCTACACAGTAGGCGTTCTGTGGGACTTTAAGGCTGCATCTTTCCAGCACTGAGTGTGTACATGTAAGGAGAGAGACAGGCAGAGAAAGACTGAGCAAGCCAGAGGCAAGAGGCATCATCTTGGTGGAGGGGGTGCCGGCAGGGGACATGGGAATGACTTTTCTGAGCTCTCTGTTTATCCCAGTTTGTCACTTGTGTTTTTACAGGAAGCTGTAAGGACTTCCTGCTTTGGCGCTCACAGATGCAGGCCCCGATAATGCCCCTATTTACATACCTTCAGGGCGAGGCAAGGGCCTGAGCTGCTGACTCTTGTGGGATTTCTGGACAAGAGCTGATGGATCACCTCCATAGCTATTATCTCTCCACAGCTGGCAGAAGTGTGTGTGTGTGTGTGTGTGTGTGTGTGTGTGTGTGGCCTTTCTTCTGTACTCCCAGAGCCTATGGAGCTCTGTACTTGGCCTTTCACGAATGTCACCTCCTTTGCTCCTATCAATTCCATGTATAGAGACAAACCACTGTCTCCATTTCATAGATGAGATCTCAGGGCTTCACTTTAGAATGGTACTTCCCTCCTCGGGTTGATGGTTACAACTTAGGGGTAGCCAAGAAATCAAATTTCATATTCTGAGCAGCTCAACCTCTACAGCAGATAATGGCCGCTGCAAATGTCACTTTGTGTCATTCACAGAACGTACCGGCCACACCGAATTCACACCGCTCGAGGTTGTATACCCCTCATAATGGAGAAGAAAGACATGAAACCCCCCGATGTCAGCACAATGTGTATCCAAAATCTGTGCTAGGTTTCCCATCTGTCTGTTCTCTCCTTAGGCTGCCTTGTCTATAGCCTTGATCCTATCCTTTCTCTCAAAAGAGTTGATTTCATCCATGTGTGAGCCTGGACTTTCTACCCAGTTTCCTTGAGAGGATTCTTGGAGTGTTGGGTGGAATTGTGGTTTTCCCTCACTGTGTATGCAGGCCTTTGTGAGTGCATTTGCATGTGAGTGTGTGTATACATGTCTGTACATGTGTACGTGTGTGTACGTGTGTGTATTGTGTGTGTGCAAGTGCCTTTGCACACGTGGAGAGCAAAAGAGCATATTATTGGATATCCTGTTCTAACATTCTGCCTTACTCCTTTGACACAGGGTCTCTCCACAAGCCTAGAGCTAGGCTGGCAGCCAGTAAGCTCCCGAGGGATCCTCTTGTCTCTGCCCTCTACTGAGGCCATCCCCAGCATTATCATATGGGTCCTGGACAGATTCAAATTCAGATCCTTCCTTATATTTGCGCAGCAAGCACTCTTCCCCACACTGAGCCATCTCCGTGGCCCATTGCTTTTCTTAAAACTTTATTTCTAAGTTATCCCAGGACCAGATCACAGAACTCTAAATGCAAATACGTGACTCCTCCATCTAGGACTGCTCACATGTGTTTTCATTCATTGAGAAAGCTCCTCCGCTCTGAGCCTTCCCTGGCTGGGCCCAAAAACAAGGAAAGGGAAACACAGCAATTAGGGAAAAACACTAGGCATGGCGTTTGCTGAGTACTTCACACCATCTGGGGGCATCAATTCATGTGATCCTTCAGTGACCCTGTAAGAGATTTTATTGATGGGTAGAGATGTAAAAGGACAGGAGACCCAAGACTGCCTAGCGGCTTAAAGATGACTCTGAGATCCGAGAGGAAGCTAGAAGGAGCGTGAGAGGCTAAGAACATACCAGGCAGACAGATCCAATCCATGGTGAGTCTGGAACAGTTGTAAATAGTCATTGTATCAAGAGGGGGCTGCTACTGGACATCCATCACACGTGTAAATCTGGTATTGCTCACACATGTAAATCTGGGAGATGATTTAGCTCACTCACCTCATGGAAAGCGCCATCGTTCAAGGCTCGGGTCTCTAGGTTGCGTTAGAAGAAGCTGAATACATTTGCCACAAGCTCTCACCTTCTCTGGCCTCAGCAAGGATTTCTAGAGATTCCCCACCCCCACCCCCACCCTTTCCCGGGCTTTTCACCCAGAATAAGAAATCCCCTGCATGGATACCAGGCAGATGATCCAGAGGTTGACAAGAATTTTCAATATTCAAATGGTCCTCCAAGCCTGTGTTAGTGGGCATGTGGACAAGGCATCAAACCCAGTCAGTTAACCGGGGGTGGGAGTGGGTGTGTGTGTGGGGGGGGGCGTATTTCCTGAGCACACATTCTGCTCTTGAATACAGGAAGACAAATGCCTATGATATAAGGTCCCAGGCACCAGGACTCAGTGGTCTCCTAGGAAATCTGCAAAGCCTACAAAATAAAGGCCACAGTAGAAACATGTCCCCATAGCATCTATGGAAGGGAAAGAGAGAGCACACTTGAACCGGAGAAGGATTGGTATGAGACAAAAAAAAAAAAAAAAAGGAAAAAAAAAAGATGTCTGAGTGGATAGTGGATATCTAGAAGGCGAAACTCAAGCTGAGTCTCAGAGGATAAAGAATGTAGAACATGCAAGACCATGATTAGCAAGACGCGTCCCAGTGACCGATAACTCGGAATAAATCAAAGCCTCTAAAGTTCCATTCAGTTCTGAACTCCCTAGGACACTATGGAAGGCCTCTCATTATCTGGCCTCAGCCTGCCTGAGGAATGTCAGCTCTGGACTCTCTGACTTACTTCACTGGCAAGCCTGCCTAATACAGACCCTCTCCAATCTCTCGTCTCAGCATGGGGTCTTGCTTTTGTCAGGGCTCTCACTCCTTAAGAATGTCCCTTCCTGTGCTTGCAAAAAACCCCGTGGTGGTGGTGGTGGTCCACTTTCTGTCTTCACAGGAACAGCTTAGTGAGGCCTCCCTCCTCCTCCACAACCCCCCCCTACCCATGTTCTTAATTGTCCGTTCTCATCCTCCATCACAGCTCGGTGCATTATGGGTAGCCATGGCACACGCCTTCAACAAAATATGAGCTTCTTCATGGGGATCAGAGGCTTGGTCAACCTTTACAAATCTAGTCTTCAATATCTGCACATAGATCCAACTAAACACAGAGCTAAAATAGTCAAAGTCACATACGAAACAAGCAGAACAGTGGAAAAACCATTTACACTGGGGGGGGGTAGTTGCATTCAGTGCTATAAGTGATCTGTAATGATTTGGAGTCCACTGAAGGATTGTGTGTTAATATGTAAATAAGAAAGAAAAAACAAAACAAACAAAAAAAAACCACAAGCCATCTTATGTGAAATTGAGTCTTCACAAATGTGTTATCCTTGGGGGGACCTGGAACCAGCACCCCATGAATACTACAGGAAAAAGCAATGCTTCCACTCCTGTCCCTAGGTTCATCATGGTGGCATGACTTAGAAGGAGCGGCAGTCCCTTACGGACTGCGTAGGCGGAGTGAACCAGGAAACGAATCTCTCTAATAGTGAGAGGACAGAGGGATGGGTGTGTCTCGCGTTGCGTGGCCTGCGTCGGTTGCCACCAACTGCGTGTGGAGCTATTTAACTGATTAATGAAATCTGAAACTGCAGCTCCTCAGAGGCCACGCGTGTGGAGAGCGTGTGGAGAGAGGCGATGGTTTTGCAGAAAATTCAGACAGTGCCCGTTCCCCCCATCTCTGTTTCTACCATGTTCGTTTCCAGGGGTGCTGGTAGCTATGGATGAGGGCGGGGAGCTGGGGTTTGGAGAGGGTTATTGCTGTGCTGTGTCAATCAAATTATTCCTGGTGAGTGAGGCCTGAAGAGGCAGGCCCAGGGCTGTTGTCTTAAAACATGGGTACTTGTCACAGGAAAAACCAGAGTCTGAGTACCAGGTGGATTTGCTCAGCTCCAGCGAACTCCTTAAGGTTCAAAGGTACCTGGCAGTCTTGAAAGGTGCCTTAGGCCTTTAACTGAAGATGGTCTAAGTGGGCAGGATGAGGGTAGAGCAATCTAAGAGATGTGTTTCTTAAGGTGTGGGTGGGTGGGGGAGGGGACAAAAAGAAAGAAAAAGAAAACAGCTAAGTCCATTTTTTGCGATGCATAGCTCACGGATTCAGTTCAGCTGTGTTCACTGAACCCCAAGATCGGGAGATTACAAATGTCTCTCACCGAAGTGAATCTATACTTGGGGAATGTAGAACACACACGAAAGGAAATTGTTTCCAAGATGAGAGTAGGGAAGGCGTAAGGACCCAGGGGCAGTCTCTCTAACGCTGTCACTTCAAGTTCCAGGGAGACACTCTCACAGGGGTTTAGGTGGTAGCCCTGGGGTCCCACCTTCCTGGCTGGTGGAGGCTTACACAATTTGAACTTTCTAGTCTATGGGTAAATCCTCTATTTCTTTTCCCTCTAGACCATACAGTATGCACGATTCCATAATCATAATAGAAAATGCATATTCCTGTACATCTTTCTAACCTGCTAAGTGTTTTTAAGATAACATTTTACCTGAACTTCTGAACAGGGGATGGCATGAAGCCTTTGGGTTTGGAGAATAAATGGTCATGCCAGTCTGTATCTATAGTGCAGAGTTAAGTTTCGGGCACGTGGTGGTGAATAGGCGGTTTGAGGAAGGAGATGATGGAAAGGGGAAAGAGAGGGGGAGTGGGAGGGAGGGAAAGGAGAAGAAAGAAGGTCAGAAATAGGAAGCCCAGGATAAAAGAATAAAGAAAATCAAAGAGAGAGTGAGAAAGAGAGGGAAGAAAGCAGCTTCGGATAGATCCTTAACTTTTAGGTTCCAGACAAATAGAAGTGAAACAGAGGGGGCTTAAGGACTTATTAGCAGTTGATGCCATCTTAAGTCAGGGATGTGGTGTGAATTCAGGCCTCTGTCTCCACACCACTATTGTCCCATCCACTCTCCGAGAAATCCTCTTCAAGTGCAAAGGGGACCGAGCCTGTCTACCCACTCATTCCTCCCTCAGCACGGGCTTCCACACACAGGAAACCAGCGAGAGCTCTCTCCCTGACTGAGAAGTACCTCTTCTCTGTGACCCTTGACCTCCTCACCGAACCCTTGACGCGACCTTACCTTCTCTGTGTTCCTTGGCTTCAAATTGGAACACAACAGAAAGACTAGAACTGGCCAGGTGCGGCCGCAAGCCGGGGTAAAGCTGAGGCGTTCTTGAAACATGCTCGGAGCTCCCTCCCTCCCAAGGATGCCTCTGCTCGATCTGAGTTTAAATTCCAGTGAGTCAGGACTTAGGGGGGGGTGTGTTATTATGCCTGTAACATTTTTATAATGAAGCTGTGTCTGGAAGTAGGTAAGAAAATATAATCTTTGACATGGGACACAATGAGTGATGGCCTATGTTCCCAAGATGACCGAAAGGACTTCCTGGAGCAGGCTGAGCAGTTGTTCAGGGGTCTTGCTGTGGCTGTGATATTCGGAATAATTAAGCCATGAGCCTACAGAAATCCCAGTAGCAGGAACACAGTGACAAGTTCATACCCCCACCGAGACACACACACACACACACACACACACACACACACACACTCTCTCTCTCTCTCTCTCTCTCTCTCTCTCTCACACACACACACACACACACACACACACACTCACACTCACACAAACTTTCCAAGGCTCCTAACAGAACAAAGCAGTTTTTACTCTCACAAAAATCTTTATGAATTGCCATCCTTGAGGTGACGTTATAGACTTTATGATCACATTTAGGTAGCTTCTTTAAATTATTGAAGGCATTTCAGAGGGCCTGGTCTCTTGGAACAGAGCTAGGAGAGAGGTCCCCGTACCCCCGTCTGGAGGTGGGTTAATGATGGTGTTTCTACCGTACAACGCATCCAGGACACCGAGGTTAATAAAACCCGTAGCTCTTCTTCATGGGTACCAGGGGATGGTTAATGTTCAAGACTGTGCAGGACCTCGGCTTAATGTTCCGTATGAAGGATCGACCTGCCAGACGGCACCCTCCCTGGTGCCAGCCTTACATATTAGCACATGCCAGAAAGGGGCTAAGCAATCTAGGAAGTTAGGTGCTTTTCATCCAAATGGGTAGCATGAAGCGGTGTTCTTTCTATGTCCCCACACCCCCAAATTAGGATCAGCTACTGCACTTAGAGAGAACACTGGACAATGTGCTAGGATTTTCAGTGTCTTATTCCTCCTGGCTCTGATGAGAACAAGTCTCTCCATACTAGGTCCCCCCCACCCCCCTTTGTTAGGGCACCTAAAAGAATAGGGTTCTCTCCTCCTTTGGCACATATACACAGAGAGATCTGGAACAGTATAAGGTGTATGTCCGTTTTAAGCTTACAACACAGGGTTTTCATCATGGGAAATGAATCTGACCCCCATATAGCAGAAACACTGGTGTGTCTTCAAAGTTCAGAGGCTGAAATCTAACCCCCCTAAAGTGATACTATCAGAATTACGGCAACCCTGGGAGGTGACAGGTCATGAGACTACAGTTCTTAAGGAGTAGATTTGGGATATTATACAAGAGAATCTGAGAATCTGAGACGAGAAGATTGTCTCTGGGCCCCGGGAAGGGATATAGAGAAGTGTCAGCTGCGAACATAGAAAGACATCTTCACGTCTGCCAGTACGTTGATCTCGGATATTTTTCATATTTCAGAACTGTGAGGGACGATTTCCCATTGTTTCTGAGCCCCACAATCTGAGGTATTCTCTCAGGCCACATAGACTAAAGCCCAGCGGAACTCTGGCCAAGTGGCCAGGCCACTCAGACTTGATTCGACAACTGCCAGATATAGATTGTGAGGGGGAACTCCGAAGGCAAGGAATTAACCCAGGAGTTGAGCCTGGTGGGACACAGCAGGAGAGTCTATGCATTAGGCAAGTCACGGTGCCTGCCATTTCTAAGTCTCTATGGAGACAGGAGGTAATCCTACTAGCCACCTCTAGGAGACCCTGTACAAAAAGAGCCTCAGTATTGGCCCACCCAGGGCTGAAGCATTTAAATACCAATTCCTGCTATTCCTTGGCTGACAGACTCCCCCCAGTGTGTCTAGCCTACCATGACCATGGGTAGAATGGGTTTGTCCATGCCCAGAAAACCTTTGAACATGTGAAGGCATGTGTGACATATACTGACCCAGAAAGGCCTGGTAGGAATTGAGATACAATTTGCTAACATGAAGTCCACGTTCTTTCTCTCCCAAATGAGGTCAGTCAGTACTTCCCACATCCTAGCAGGAAGATTAAATGTAGTAATATAGGAGTCCAATAAATACTAGTTATGGTCTTCGCTAACCAAAAGGATGGGTTTGTTTACTGCAGTGGGGACTGTAAACTAGACCCCGTCAAGAAGAAGCCTGGTGACTTGCTTGCAATTGAAAGTGTTCATTGTGGACCTAGATAGTTTGCTATTTGGAAAAAGCATCTTGGGATTGGGATTCCAGGCCAATGAATGGCTGAATGCTGTGAGTACAGAAATGAGTCTTTTCCTCTATGGACAACAAAACGGAAAGGATGAGGAGAATCCCCTGCCCCCTGGTAACATGGAGAAACAAGGGGCTAGAATCACATCTCCCTAGGTGGAGAGTCATAATGTTCCAAGCATTTGTGTCTGGAATCCACTTTGGTGTTGCTCTAAACTTCTGGCCGGGAGGTCTCCCTCTTTATTTTTAATCACCAGTCATCCTGCTTCTGCAATGTGTTGGACACCGTGTGATTTCTTCACTGGGAGGTGAAGCTGGGAGTTCATGAGACACTCACGTTCACAGCTTCACCAGATCTGAAGAAGGGATATTAGCTCGGGCTAAGGTGACTCACCGTATTAGGATGACGGTGACACAGTAGGACCTTTAGTGTGAGTTTCTGTGGTCAGGCACTGATAACCTGTGTGCAGTCTGTGAGCATTTTTACAATATGCATGAATAAATGGATGGGTGCAGAAATGCCCAGGGACATAAGAGAGGAAGTGGAGCCATATTTAATGAGAAGATACATTGTTCGGAGAAGTTACAATGTGTTGAACTCCCTCCTTGATTCATACCCATATCCAGGACAAAATGCTGGCACAGCCATGACCTATCTCTTCATGCTTTGGCAAATTCAGTTCCTTGCCTGCTGTTAGCTAACCAGGTAGATATTCTTAGTCCTGCAGCTAAGAATAAGTAGTTCAGATCCCAGCACCTCTCTGGTCACTGCGAGAGTCATTCATCCTTAGCATAACGCTAGGCCGTCTTGATATTTCTAGTTGGTGAGAATGGTTTTAACATCCAGACGTGAAAATTCATACCAATCAGATGTCTCAACCAGGGATGTTTAGTGACTAGTGGAAACAGTCCTCATTGGAGGGCATTTCAAAACCCTGAGAAATGCTTCTGGAAGCCTTAGTGGAAGCGGAGGGTGTGGAGGAATAGAAGCTGGGGTTCTTTTCATTACCATCTGATCGCTACTCCATTCCTCTCCACGTTGCTTCTTTATCTATTCAGGTGTGGAAATACAACCCAGCAAAGCTACAACCAAAATCATTATGGGAAACTCTTCTGACCATCAAGATCCCGACCCCTGATCCTATATTGGTACCTCATCTAGGAGTCAGCCTCTAATTTGTTGTTTGGTTCAGATATACCTATTAAGTGTGTATTCTGTTTCGGGGGCCCATTCGCAACCACATCCCTGCTCTGAGATTTCATCATTCATACGGGAGATGCAAAAAAATATAGTCAGCGTGGAAGGGTCTTATTAGAATCCCAAAGTCAGCAGGAATCTTCTCCTTGGAAGTATCAGTTTCGATCAGAAGCGAGAAAGCTGGGGACATGGGCCAGCCAGGAAGGGTGGTCCTCACAGTGGCCGTATGCAGAGGTAAAGAGGTCAGAGGGTCTCGTTCCAGCATCCTTTCCCCCTCTGTAGTGCCACAGTCTTGATGCTGAGACCTTTTATGTTTGATGTCATCCTGGTAGCCATTTTCATCTGTTCTCTTCGACGGAGACCCAGGTGGCAAGATCAGAATTACTGCACACACATTAACACAGCAAACTCCCATCCCTGCTCTACTCCGGGACCTCTCTTTCTTACAAACGATTGGGGACTGACTGAAAAAAAAAAAACGGTCTCCCAGCATTGACGGAACATCCGCTCCACGACGCGGAGGTACGAGCAAGCCGCGCACCGAACCTGCATCTGCAGTGTGGCAACTTTCGTGCCCATCCCGTGCCACGACATCATGAGGGCTTAACTGTACTCATTCACAGCTCCACGGAAGGAAACAAAAGTGCAAGCGCGGTGACTCCCACATCAAAGAGCCAGAGTCCACCTTGAGGGCAGAGCCTCACCCGGGACTGTCTGGCGCCAGCCCTGCCTCTCACGCATCCTGGAAGCAGGACCCTCAGGAGTAGGAAGGAGCCAGAGGCTTCAAGCCCCCGACTATGCCTCATTGGCCCCTTTGTGACGTCGCTGGGCTCTACCTGATCCTTGCCTTCCCTTACGTCACAATTCCTCTAGATGGGTCGCAATCTTCAGAACTTTCTGTCTGTTCTGCCTCTGAGAACAGAAGCAAAGGACACATGGGGCTATCTGATCCCATCGGCAAGGAGTTCCCTGTCCCTTTGGCCCGGCGCCAGACACGGGGCTTGGGTACTCCACCCTCCGAGGCGGCTGGCTTCTTTGGCCTTTTACCAACCTCCCCACTGCCCTGAACCTCCAACCTTTTGCCTAGGGCCCCACTGGCCGACCTTGGCCTGTCTCTGGCCTCAGACAGGGCGCCAAAGCCGCTCCTGGACTTGGGCCAGGCCCGCTCCCATGCAGCCTCTCCCTAGCCTTACTGGGGCCACTGAGACAAGGAGACTACCTATAGCCTGGTACCAAGGTTGTACTGAGCACTCCCAGAGGTCAGCTGGGACTACAGGGGAGAGATTCCCCCATTCCAAAGACTTTTTCAGCGCATCAAGAGTCAGAACTGTCTTCGCCCCCCGACCACCACATTGTGGGCTTTTATTACAGCCCCCTCTGCCTCCTCCTTCTGCTTCTAGATATTGTATCAAGTTAACACCAGATGACTCTATATTCTCTTTGTTTTCTCCTGAAGACCCCGTGGGTAGAGAGGATCTCACACGCCCCCATTATACAGATAAATAAACTGATCCAGACACGAAATATCACTTCTGCTCCAAGCTGCTTGACAGCTAGCAAACTCCAGAGCTGGAATTCAAGCCCACACGCTGTTTCTGCTCACGGGGCCCACGGTCACAGCCTCTCAGTAGATTGCTTTTCTTCTCTTGGCCTCAGCCCTCATCTGGGAAATGGGGACAGCAGCAATACCCACTGAACAAGGTGTCTGTGAAAGGTCAGTAAACTGACCCACTGTGTCAGGCCTAGGAGCAGGGCAGTTGCTTGTAAGCGTAACCGGGGTTGGCACAGGTGTCCTTGGCAGTGACCAGCTGGCTACACCCTTCCTACTTAGAGCACCCACGCCCGGCTTGTGCCTACCCTCTTCTGAGCTCAGCCCCCTTGCTCCTGCCTCACACCCACAGGAGTCTCAGTTTTCCTTTTCACCTCATCCATTTTACTTATAGCAAAGCCCAGAATTGTCTGGAATCTACCTCGCAATTACCATCACGTGCAAAGTTTACTAATTGTTATTTATCTATTATTAACGTTCCCTGTAGAGATACCAAGGTGGCGGCCTGGTAGAGGGTCGTTTTTTGTTTTGTGTTTCTCTCATTATTGTTAATTCATTCATTCACTCTTTCTTTCTTTCTTTCTTTCTTTCCCTTTTTCCTTCCTTCCTTTCTTTCTTTTTTCTCTTTCTTTCCTCTTTCCTCTTTCCTCTCTCTCTCTCTCTCTCTCTCTCTCTCTCTCTCTCTCTCTCTCTCTCTCTCCTGAAGCTTGGGTATGCATTTTTTTCCTCCAACTAATTAATACTAGTAACCAGACCGGCTTCTCTTACAAAGGATTAATCATCCAAAGTGAGAAAACTTCCCCTCACCTCTGTAAAGTTTATACTGAAGTCTTTTGTCCCCAGACCCTAAATTTAAATGAGCTGAGAGTTGAGGCTGTGTGACTCTAGACAACTTACTTAACGTTTCTGAGCTGTGTTTCCCTTTCCAACAAGCAAAGGAAGGAGATAGGAAGTACAGGACCCTCTTGGGGGTGGGGGGTGTTGCAGAGTTTGGTGAGAGAATGGGGAGAGCCGGTGGCTGGCATATTGTTGATAACTTATTGATTCTTAACTGGAATAGAGTTAACAGACACCACGGGGAATATGGGGAGAGGAAAGGAAAGAAGCACATTTTGTTTAGCCAAATTCACGAAGTAAGACTGTGGGCGGGAATGGACCAGCAGCGAGGAGCCAGCGCCACACCGCGTCCCCAGCCAGGAAGGACTTTAGAGGTTGCCGAGGACAAGTCCACGCCCTCTCTGAAGCAAGCCTTTCACTTCCTGGTGCTTTCCTTGTGAGTAACGCCCAGCCTCCTTAGCGTGGAGAGAGACAAGCTCAGAGTCCACACTCACAGGCTGGAGGGTGGCTTGCTCCTCTGTGTGTGTGTGTGTGTGTGTGTGTGTGTGTGTGTGTGAATAACCTTGCATTTATTCAACCTTTCCCTGCAAGGTTCAGCAGCCCAGACTTTGAACAGGGGTGGGGTGTGGACATGGTGGCTTCTTTTTACCAGGGGGTGGGGGGGTGTTACTCAGCTCCATATCTCAACATTCATCCCCAATTATTTAAAATAATAATAATAAAAAGATTGAAAGTCATTGCCTGATAGTCTTACTGAAAGGTGGCCAAGGCCAAGACATAGATCAGGAAACAGGACTTCTGGCTTCCCTTGTCTGTAGGAGCACACAGCAGGTTGTGAGGGATGCCAGAGAGATTAGGAGACTTTCCAAAGGGTCTAGACTCAATGCCCTTTACAGAGAGCCTATCTCCCCCCCCTGTTTCAGAGGTGAGGAAACCAGGGAGTAGATGGCCCAATGAAGGAGAAGGATATCCTGAAATGCAGACTTAAGCTCATGTGCTGGGCTTTGAGTTATATATAAGCACAAATGGACTACTCCATTTGGCCCTCCCAATGACTTTTTAGAATGACAGGGATGTTAAGACGTCAGGACAAATCAAGGTCGTTAGTTAGCTAGCCACGAGGCCAGGAATAACCAGGCCCCATGTCATCACAAAGATGCCTTTCAGAGCATGGCAGGAAGGGTAGGGTTGCAAGAGATGGGGCAGTGGACACAAAGGTTGGGGCCGTGTGATTTTGAAGACAAAGGGTACACAAGCCAACACATTCCCAACAACAACAACAACAACAACAACAACAACAACGCAAAAGGTCAAGAAAGGATTTTCTCCAGTGGTCCCAAGAGGAGATCAGCTCCGCAGTTGGTCAGACCAGCAGACCGGCTGCAGTGCCATAAGAATAGAAAGCAATGTTATTTCTCCCATTCCACACTCGGGCCTGTTGCCCGGGTATATTTGGTGAGTTACAGAATCCCTGGGGGTCTGGGAGGCAAACCCATGGACAGGCAGAGGCAGCTAAACTTTTGGCATCATTAGGAAGTCCCTGCAGGACTGTTCAGTTTGAAAGTGGGATTCACATCTGGCCACTCTGGCCCCAAGGATGCAGAGAAGTATTTTCCTATCACTTCCTATAGCCACACCCGAAAGACTTCAGATGGTAACTGAGACAGGGACTGGAGCCAGCAAGTCTCTGAGGGTCATAATGGTTACCCTTGGCCATCGCCCATGCAAAGAGCCTGCCCCACTAGCCTTCACTTCCCGGCCCGTTACAATTATTATTATTTTTTTCAACAAAAGCTACAATGTTAATAGTCAGCCAGCTGGGTTTTTATTATTCATACTGATTTCTAAAAGGGAACATTCTGGCTTAAATTAGAGTGAAAAATATGAGTCGTAGAAATATTCAAATATCACATGGCACCATTACTTACACCATTGATTCCAGCAGGCAGATAAACATAGTCAGATGTGTGCTCTGTGCTATTTAAAGAACAGAGCTGCATTAATATGCTTCTGAATCGCTACACATGGATGAGGGCCCATAAAGAAGGCCGTGATAAGGATGCCACGCATGTGGCCTTAGACGCGTGGGAGACGCAGGTCCCAAAGAGATCCTAAGCAAACATTTCCGTTCCTGTGGGGTCCTGAGTCAAACCCGCGCCACTGTGTGCTGGGATAGTCTGTGAATGTCTATCCTCTTGGAGAATTACTTCACAAGGAGGTCAGAATTTGGATTCATTTTATAGATAAGTAGGCTGAGCTGCCCCACCCTTCAGTGTCTTGTGTATTTGAACATCTGGTGTACAGCCAGAGGTACAACCTTCAGATGGATAGCTACCCTATGCTGGCCACAGTGTGGGTCTTGAAGTTTATACACACCTGAGCCCCTTGTTTCCTGCTCCTGTCTGTTGATGTGATATCATCAGCTACAAACTCCCTTCCACCATAGATAGAAGGCCCGCCCCTAAAGCACGAGCCAAATAAAAACAAACCCTTCTCCTTTACGTTGTTTCTGCCAGGTATTTTGCCCCAACCATAAAAAGTAACTAATCCAGAAGGCAGTGAAAGATGCAACAATCTTGCAAAGAAGGGGAAGAAATTGGTCCAAGGCTGAACCCCTGGGGAGTAGACTTCAGGGCAGACCTCCCCCAGGATGACTGAGAGTGATAAATGCTTGCCACATGTGCCAAGTGTCTTGTGGTGTTAGTTATCCAAATGCTACAGTAGGGTAGCCTGGTGCTCAGGTTGTTCCCCAGTCCAACTCAATCAGACAGAGGCAGAGGAAGGCACCTGTGTTCTGGGAAGTCCCCCAGGTAATGGCAAGGCACAGCTACTTGGAGGGATGACCTGCATTTTGATGCATTGACCTGAAATAGCCCAAAGTCTCTGGAAGAAGAGTGATGATTTTATATACTTTATTGTTGTTGCCCACTGGGTCGGGAACAAACCAGAATATTCTAGAACCTTCTTTATCCATATAGTGGTTTCCTAGTAGAATTTGTTTGTGGATATAAAGAGGTTTTGTTTTTTTGTTTTGTTTTGTTTTGTTTTTTTGTTTTTGTTTTTGTTTTTGGTTTGTTTGTTTAAAAGAGTGTGTGGTGCCTTCTGAATAAACAAAAGTTGAAATCACCTTTTGATTTCCCCATCTTGTAGCTTCCACCTCTTTGAACAATCATGAAAGTAAAGGTTCCTTGGCTGGGAGAGCCCCTTTTTCTCTAGAGTATCTAGATCTCTCTGATCCCCTAATTGCACCCATTTAAACCTGTGTTTGCTTTAAGCATAGCAACCAATCTTGGGCTCGGTACTTGTAGACCTGGGATAGTCCTGAATTGGGGGGCAGGGTCTGTATCTAAGTCTTCCATGGTTAACCTTGAAGGTACCTTCATCCCTGTTCTGTGCCTAAGGGTATTCTATGCTCAGAGAGTGAGTCCTGGTCTCCTGGGCAAAGGAGTGGAGTCTTCTCTTCCTACAAGCTGTAATTTAGCCAGTAGGTGGTGTTCAGTTGGCTACCAGGACCAGAAGAGCATTGTGGCTACTCTGATGTCCTGCCTGACTCTTTGACCCTGACTATCATGGTCCTTCCTGCCTGTCTGCTTTGCTCTCTCTCACTTTTACCACAACACCCCTTTTAAAGACAGCATTTTGACTTTCTTCCGGCTACTTTAACAAGAAGTCATGAAAATTTACTAACAGTGGAAAACAACACACACTGTTGCTTTCATAATCTAAGAGTCCCACCTATGTGTGCATGTGTGTATGTATATATGTATGTATATGTGTGTATGTGTGTATATATGTACATGTATATGTATATATATGCATACATATGTATGCACACATAGTCCAGTCGCTGCCTTTATGGTCACAAGGCTTCTGGTCTTCTTATCTCTCTGTATTATGGTATGACTTTTAAAAAATGGACCTTGTTGTTGAATTAGGTCCAGCCCACTCTAGTGTGATGCTACTGTAATAATTATAACTTCAAAAATTCCATTTTTCAAAATATTTTTCCCCATGCTTAGTGATATGGCTTGAGTGCAAAATGTGCTGCGCAGGCTCGTGGGATCGAACACTTGGTCTCTAGCTGATGGTGCAGTTTAGGGAGACTGGGGGCCTTTCAGGTTATACGGCCTCGCTGGAGGATATGGACGGACCACTGCATGGTAAGACTCAAGGGTTATGACCCAGATTCCGATCTCCTCTGTTTCCTGATTTTCCAGGATGTAACACACTATGCCCACAGTTCCCACTATCATGGATGAATGTGAGATCCCCATCCTATTTCGCCACCACAACGGACTGAATCCCCTGAGACACCCTGATCTGAAATAAATGGTCCCTTCCTCGGGCTGCTTTTGTAGGGTACTTTGTCCCATGACTAGAAGAGTAAAGAATACTCTTAGATTTCAGGGAACACGAATTCAGGGGAGATGCTGGTTCACCTAAAAGCAAACTCACTCAGTTGGGAATCTTCAAAGCTCTGTTGATACGCTTTCTTTTGTGCTGTGGCGCTTGGAATAAAACCCAATTCCTGGGCTAGAGAGACAGCCCTGCTGCTAAGGGCACACACATACTGTTCTTGCACAGGACTCCAATTTCATTATCATCAGTCATGCTGTGCAGTTTACCACCACCTTTAACTCAAGTTCCAGGAGGATACTAGACAGACCCCTGGTCTCTGTCTACATCTGTATGCACAACATGTAATTTAAAAACACAAATAATAAATTTTTTTGTTTGTTTTTGGTTTTTCGGGTCAGGGTTTCTCTGTGTAGCTCTGGCTGTCCTGGAACTCATTCTGTAGACCAGGCTGGCCTCGAACTCAGAAATCCACCTGCCTCTGCTTCCCAAGTGCTGGGATTACAGGCGTGCGCCACCACTGCCCGGCATAATAAATCTTTTTAAACCCCAACCTCTTTGCCAAGCTTGCAGACTCTGATAGACTCAGGTATGGACAGAACTCCCAGCCTCAGCCCAAGGTCCAATAGGACCTCTGCCCATGTGCTGGGTTCCCATTATCAGGCCCTCCTAACTGCCAGAGCCTAAGGCTACTATAATTCTTAGTTCAGTGTTAGGTGGAGCAATGAATGGATTCAATAGGTACTTAGTAAGTACCTACTGCATACATGGTTCTATGCGCCAAGCTAAAACTTAGGGAAGACTAGGACACGGTACCTGGTTCCTCCTGGTACCACTGGAGGCAGCTCAGTGGTAGGTGGTTACCCTGGCCTATCCAAGGCCCTGGATTCAAGCTCCAGTACTACAAAAGTGAAATAAGGCAAACATGCCTCCTATGTGGTTGGGGAGACATTTGAAACCAGATGATCAGAATGTAGCCAGACAGAGCCAGTGAAAGATGCATGAGCTGAGGGCCCAGGAGACCCCAGGGAGGAGGAAGCACTTTGGCCTCTGGGACTAGGCGGAAGTGAGGGAAGAGCCTCCCAGCAGACCAGACTTCTAAACAGTCTGGAAGGAAGATTTTTTTCTGTCTAACTCTGGGCTGCCAGGAATAGAGAGCCAATCATTACCGCAAGAAGCATGTGTGGAGGCCTCGCCGCAGCTCTGAGTGGGTCGTCCTCATCAGCATCAGCATCAGCATCAGCATCAACATCAGCATCCGATGCCGCACCTCTATTCCCACCATCAGCATCCGATGATGCCGCACCTCCATTCCCTCTCTATTCTTGCCTGCTACCTCTTTGCCATGGGTAACGCTTCATGGACATCTGCACAGAATGAACTAGGAGGCGGAGCACAGGCTTGGAAGACGCAGACAGTAGAAAACACTTCTTTCCAACATAAGCGGAGTAGACTGACTGTCCTTCATGGTCTTTATGGGAGGGGGAAATGAGGGGAAGGGGATACCTCGCTCCCCAGTATCTACAGGGTTTAGTTCTAGTACAGCCATAGATCCCAACATCTACAAATTCTGAAGTTTGTACAAAACTGCACAGAGTCTGCACAGAATCTGTGCCCCCCCCCACTTCTATACTTTAAACTACAACTAGACTACTGGCAAAAGCCACTACCATGTAAGTGTCAGGAAAACAGTAGCTTTACTGCATTGTCTGGGGTGTGTGTGTGTGTGTGTGTGCATGGTTAGTATATGGGCTACATTAGTTTTGTTTGTCTCGGTTTTGAAGATGATCTCATGTAACCCGGGTTGACTTCAAACTCACTCTTTAGCTGAGGATGACTTTGAACTCATGACCATCCTATGTCTCTGGTGCTGGGATCACGGGCATGCATGATTACATCCACTTTACCTATCACTAGGGCCCCAAACCAGGGCTTGACATGTGGTAGGCAAGAGCTGTACTAAATCAGCGATATGTCTAGATGTCATGTTGCTAAGAAATATTTTTCAAAGGCTAGCAAGATGGCCAAGGCTGATTTTAATCATGGGAGAACTGACTTCTATAGGTTACCTCTGACTTCCACAAGAACCAGTGGCACATATGGACCCTGATACATATAGTGCACGTGCGTGCACACACACACATACATGCACATGTCCATACATACATACATATGCACACATGCACACACAGTCACACACACACACACACATACCAATTAACTAATTAAATGTGAAACATTTAAAAAACAGTTTTGATCCATAGTTAGTTGAATCATTGATAGAAATGTGGACAGCCAATTGTCACATGTTTGGGGCTGTGCCTAGCTCCTTTAGAGGCACACACACACACAAAAAAAAATAGGGCCTTGAAATGTGAGTGGAAGAAAGTAGTGGAGTGTTTGCCTATCATGACCAAGGTCCTGTGTTTGATCCCTAGAAAAGGAAGGAAGGAAGGAAGGAAGGAAGGAAGGAAGGAAGGAAGGAAGGAAGGTTGAATTTGCTGCCTGGGTCCTAAAGTTGCCTCTGGGTGGATGGTCCCGGGGTTCAAGAGGACCCCTTGATCTATATGGTTAAGTTGTTGAGGAAGAAGTGGGTATGAGGCAGGTTAATGGGATCTTGGGCTGGAGTTGAACCAGTTCCCTTAAAAAGAGATTAGGAGGGGCAGGCAAAGAAAACAGGCCTAGCATAGATCGTGCTCACCAGGCAGGAAGGTCTTGGGGCAGAAACCTCAGAAGACAAAGACTGTGACTTTCTGCACTATCCTTACCTGGGAGACTTGTGGGCCTGTCAGGGGAATGAGGCAGAGGGTACCCAGCACCTCTTGCAGCTTGTGGTGTGTTTCTGCCAGCTCAGAAGCAGCTGGGCCAGCCCTCTGTGTTTATCAGCTAGCTCTGGTCTCTGGAGTCCCAGCAAGGTCACTGGGAGTCAAGCCTCCAGATCTAGAGTAGACTCAATGGGAACCTCGCTGCTTCACACCAGCAAACTCTGTGTGTGTGTGTGTGTGTGTGTGTGTGTGTGTGTGTGTGTGTGTGTGTGTGTGTGTGTGTGTGTGTGTGTGTCTGTGTGTGTGTGTGTGTGTGTGTGTGAGAGAGAGAGAGAGAGAGAGAGAGACAGGGAGACAAAGAGAATGTGTGTGTGTGTGTGTGTGTGTGTGTGTGTGTGTGCCCCAAAACAGATTGGCAGATTAGGAGGGGGGATAGGAAACAACAGAAGCAAAATAGTATAAAGGAAGTAAGCACTGATAGGGTCCTGACCATCCTCCCATCCTTACTACATAGATTTCCTGCCAGGGACCCGGAGCAAAGGGAATGCTTTGCCCCTGAGGTTCGAGCAGACAGTGGTCCTGGGGAGGAGGAGGAGGAGGAGGAGGAGGAGGAGGAGGAGGAGGAGGAGGAGAAGAAGAAGGGGAAGGGGAAGGGGAAGGGGAAGGGGAAGGGGAAGGGGAAGGGGAAGGGGAAGGGGAAGGGGAAGGGGAAGGGGAAGGGGAAGGGGAAGGGGAAGGAGAAGGAGAAGGAGAAGGAGAAGAAGAAGAAGAAGAAGAAGAAGAAGAAGAAGAAGAAGAAGAAGAAGAAGAAGAAGAAGAAGAAGAAAGAAGAAGAAAATTTACTTCCTGCAAGACCATCTTAATTGTTCTCTTAAGAGAAGCCAGGAGCTGCCAGGGGAGGGCCAGTGCACAGCTCCTGGGGTGTCTCTAATGCTTCAGCCCAAAGAGAAGCAGAGGAAATCCCCAGCCTCAGGCACAGAGCACAGCAGGAAAAAGTTCTGAGCAGTCTTGGAGCTGAAGCCTGGGAGGTAGCTTCAGAACCCTGGGCTTGCCAGGGTGGGGCAGAGGGAGCTTTTATCTTCATCCCATCTGTGGCAACTACTTAGCACGGTGGCCAGGGGTGAGTGTCAGGCAGATGCCCCCGCCCCCGTGCACAGAGCCCACAAAACTTGTATCCCACATCACAGTGAAATCCTGTGAACATCTCGTAAAGCCAGTCTGGGCTAACCACACAGCTGAAACACTGTAACCAGGGCAGGTAGGCAATGAGCCTCTGTTTACCCCTTCCTTCTTTTTCCTCCTCGTCTCTTCCTCTCTTTCCCCTTCTCCTCTTCATCCTCCTTCATCTCCTCCTTTCTCCCTTCTTCTCCTCTTCCACACCTTCCTACTCTTTCTCTTCTTCCTCCTTATCCTTGGCCTGTCCTCCTCTTCCTCCTCCCCATCTTCTCTTCCTCCTCCCCATCTTCTCTTCCTCCTCCCCATCTTCTCTTCCTCCTCCCCATCTTCTCTTCCTCCTCCCCATCTTCTCTTCCTCCTCCCCATCTTCTCTTCCTCCTCCCCGTCTTCTCTTCCTCCTCCCCATCTTCTCTTCCTCCTCCCCATCTTCTCTTCCTCCTCCCCATCTTCTCTTCCTCCTCCCCGTCTTCTCTTCCTCCTCCCCATCTTCTCTTCCTCCTCCCCGTCTTCTCTTCCTCCTCCCCGTCTTCTCTTCCTCCTCCCCATCTTCTCTTCCTCCTCCCCATCTTCTCTTCCTCCTCCCCGTCTTCTCTTCCTCCTCCCCATCTTCTCTTCCTCCTCCCCATCTTCTCTTCCTCCTCCCCATCTTCTCTTCCTCCTCCCCATCTTCTCTTCCTCCTCCCCATACTCCAGTTCACACTTTCTCTTCCTCTCACACCCCTTTTCAATTTCCTCCTTTTCTCTCTCTCTTTCCCCTCCCTCCCTTTCTCCTCCTCCTCCTCTTTCTCCTCCTTCTCTTTTCTTCCCCATCCCTTTCTTTCTCTCTGTCCCTCCACTTTCTTCTCTCCCCATCTTTCCTCCCTCTTCATTCTCCCCTCCCCATTCTGTCTATCTCCCCCTTGTTATTTATCAAGTTGCCTTTGCTTCATGGCTGGGAGAGGGGGACCTCTCTCATAAGCTTTGCCATGAGCCCTAGGGAAGTAAATGACCCAAGAGTCCTTCCTGGAGGTGGAAGGTGCCTGGGCGC
This sequence comes from Apodemus agrarius, assembly GCA_964023405.1. Lineage (NCBI taxonomy): Eukaryota > Metazoa > Chordata > Mammalia > Rodentia > Muridae > Apodemus > Apodemus agrarius. The sequence goes on from OZ030024.1 coordinate 13,870,043, forward strand.
AAGGGGCCCTCCTTGGGACTGGAGGGGAGCTGCACCTGGAGAGTGGGTGAGCCCACATTCAGGGCACCCCATTTTACTCCCTGCCCTACTTTCTTCGTGGTCTAACCACAGATGTTTCCTTCAATCTCATATTTGAAAAAAATCTGCCCCTGGTTTTCACACCGTTTCCTGCCATCTCTTCTTCACTGTAATCTCAACTGCCACAAAATAAGACCCTTTTACCTTAGTTTAAAAAAAAAAAAATGGCAAGATAGCTGTCCTGGCTGCGCCAGTTGCCGCTGTCATTTGATGACCATGGGGCAAATGGTACTCCCCTCAGCATTTGCTGCTGGGTAAGGACAATGACACAGACAGCACCAGGACCGCAATAGGTTCACAGACTCACTCACGGGGGGGGGGGGCGCGGGGGCGCAGCCTTCAAAATGTTCTCCATCTCTTCTTCCATTCTGCTACCGGAAGAAGAAGCCGGGGCAGAAAGACATTGGCCGGATGGATCGTTCAAACGGGGTTTCAGGGCCAGAATTTGAACCCAACTGGCTCGAGAACAGGGTCACGGAGTAAGTAACTAACGAGCAGCCCTAGTGGAACTTGACACTTTCCCCTCGGCGAAGCCACAGAGAACGAGGAGGAGAGGAAAAAAAAAAAAAAATCATTGCTAAGCTCAAACCCAGCGCAGCACCTGGGCAATGCAGAACGAATCCAGTTCCCCAGCGCCGAGGCACAGTAGCCCAGAAATGCCCTCCCGATAATAATCTCTGGGCTTCTTAGAGTAAGCAAACCCTTCACTCTTCCAACCTGGAACAGCCTCAAATCCTGCTTATCAGATGTCCACGCGGAACAAGGACAGCTAATTTCTCCGGACCTGTCCTATCTCCCAGATCTGCGGGGCCATTTCTAAGCCTGGCATCTGACTCCTGGTTTCTAAAGGAGGAGCAGCTCCATGGCCGAGTTTCAGACATCTACAACCCAAGAGCAGCCAACACCACTCCGCGGAGCCCCTGCACCCCGCTCCAGGCCAGGCTTTTCATAATTGGTTTTCAGAACAGCCTGTCCCGTGATGTGTAATTGTTAGCAGTTGTAAAAAGATAACTCACGGGTTTTTTTTTTTTTTAAAGCTTAAAGCTTGCTCTGTGCAGATAAAAACTGTGACAAATTATATTCCGAAATATCATAAAAGTAGAGAGAGACATGTTAATAACCAAAGGTGGCATTTCATTTAGAGGTCAGCCAGAGCTATTAAAGTACTCCGGAATCTCCAGCTTTGGCAGTTGCGATTTGACCAAATCACTTATCTGCTCCAGACCATACCCAAAGCATCTTCCTCAGTAAAATAAAATAATAACAATAATAATAATAATCCACAGACAGTCGTGCGGGAGGTCAGGGAAAGCAGTTGAGAAAAGCAATATGACACAAATAAACCCAGCTCCCAGCTAGAATCCGCCAAGGGCACTCAACACTTCAGTGCACACTGTGTCACCCCCCCCACACACACACACACATTCCACATTAAGGGCTGTGTTCATATACATGTCCATTAACAATCAAGTTCAGATGTGTGCGAGTGCTTGCACACACACACACGTGCACATACTTGTATACCGTATGAAGTAGGCAATTGAACTTTCTGGAAACATCTGGGCGGCTGTACAGATTGTATGATGAACCCAAGACAAGCCAACCTAAACTGGTATGGGAGAGGCAGTCCCATTTCCCCAAACTTAAAGAAAAAAATCTTTCTCTTCTTAGAAGCAGAGTCAGAAGGAGGTGTCGAGGGTTTTGAAGCTAAGCAGTATTTGTAGATAGCATGAGTGAGATGAGTACTGGGTATTGGTTATTCGAAAGCCAGATGTGCTGAGCTGTGGACTGGACTCTAGTACAGCCAGAAAGCAATGTTCCACATAGGTTTGTTAATTTGGTCCCCGGCTTGTATTCGTGTTTTGGAAGGTTATGGATACTGGAAGCAGGAGGAATACCTGGGGGAAGTGGGTCACTGGAGGAGGATCTTTAAGGGTTGTAGGCTGGCCCTGCTTCCTACCTGTGTACACTCTTTTCTCTTGGAAAAAAAAAAAGATGGAGGCCCAGAGTCAGGTTGACAGAATTCTAGTTCTACAGCTGATTAGAAGGTACCCTCTACTACCAAGGAAGGCCCTCAACGACCCTGGGCCTCACTCAGTTTTCCCATCTCTACAATGGGCAGATCTCACCCACCGTGAAGATGAGTGAGAGATAATATTAGCCCGGGACTGATGGAGGCACCCACCATGTTCCGCCGGCCCCCCCCCCCCCCCCCTTCTTCAAAAAGCCTCTGTGTCCTGTCCAGATCAGCAGATTTCAGTCATTTTTAAAAAATGTGTTTCTTTTAGCTGGCTATTGCTTCTTGGAAATAGGAAAAGGGCAACAAAGGCTAAAAAGGCAGGGACCCGTGCTCTAGGAGGCAGATTGCCTGCAGATGCTTAATTATTTCTTTTAAATATGCACCTAAGAGAGGGGGAAAAAGTAAATATGGAAGCAGCCTCTCCACGATGGGGGAAAGTCCATACAAGGACTCCCGAGACCCATGCAAGGCCACATGTGCGTTTGGAATACTCTGTTTGGACACAACGTTCTATGATGAGAAACTGTCTTAGTTGAGGGTTTAATGCTAATTAGAGAAGGAAAGGGTTTATCCAACTTACAGTTACTTCCGCTCTGTGGTTCCTGGCCAAAGGAAGTCAGGACAGGAACTCAAACTGAGCAGGGAACTGGAGACAGGCGTTGATGCAGAGGTCAGGAGGGGTGCTGCCTTCTGGCTTGGCCCTCCTGGCTTGTTCAGCTTGCTTTCTTATAGAATCCAGGATCCCTGGCCCAGGCATAGCACCACCCACAATGAGCTGGCCCTCCCCGCTTGATCACTAATTGAGAAAATGCCTTACAGGTGGGTCTCCTGGAGGCATTTTTCTCAACTGAGGCTCCTTTCTCCCCGATGATTCCAGCTTGTGTCCAATTGACACAAAACCAGCAAGTATAGAAACCCAGCTCACAGTCGACATTTGGTTTCTTAAACATCTCCCCAAACAGCTTTTTTGTAACATTGAAATCTTAGTAACCAAGAAATATCAGCTTTCTGCAAAGGTTCTAAAATGCGTGCTATTTATCCATAGGCTAGACATAACTCAAGAAAATGTAGCTGAGTTTCATGCAGTTATAAATGAGAATAATTATGTATATATGTATCCATGTATGTATGTATGTATGTATGTATGTATTTGTGTTCTTCATAGACTTTCTATGCCACCAATGCATGAGAATGAAGAAAGAAATAGAAGGAAAGGAATTCGGTTATGTATCTGAAATGTGTTAGTTCGCAGATCTTGGTAGGATATTGCAGGAACATGGGACAGTCTGGTTTGGTCCACTCATAAGGAAGTATTACCATTTTTGCTTTCTAAATTTATAATACATCAGCCCGAGTTTTGAGAAAGTTACTTAGAAAAAAACCCTCTTCTTTTGAGAAATTTGAATAGTAAGAAGTGGCTTAGGTGTTTTCACTGAGCCCTAATGTGGTGAAGATGGTCTTCTCTTGTTCTTCACCATTCTTAAGTATTCACCTTTCATTCAAATTACCAGAACTGCTTAAAAGCAGCAAGGGTTGGGAATGGCTCTCAAATATTTTGATACAGTCAATCCTTTTGCTCTATTAAGCATATTGTCCTCCTCAATAGTCTGGGCCATATACAGGTGATCAATAAATACCCATTACCATGTCCTTGTAAAAAAAACTGCACATGCACAGCACACACACACACACACACACACACACACACACACACTCGCCAGCATTTCAGCCCAGAGCAGACTGCATGGGTCACCTTACCCAACATGCATTGACTATTCATGTTTAATGATGGACTCCACTGAGCAATACCAGGATGACACTAATAACTTCCCACTGGGACTCATGCTCTGACCTGCTGTTTTGTGTTTTTGGTTTTTTTTTTTTTTTTTTTTTTTTTTTTTTGTCTTTCTCCTTTAATAGTGGATGTTGGGATCTTAAGGATGAATTTCCATCTATCAAGCCAGGATATAAATAGATATCAAAAACAGCCTCTCCTGGTCCGTGGTGCATTAACATGATTTTCTAGTCTTCAGACATGCTTATGGGAGGGGTGAAGAGGGCAGAAATGTGGGATGAGGCTGGGCAAACGCTTAGCACCAGCCAGGATCCATTTGCAGAAGGCACCGCCATTGGGGGCAGGGAACAAGTCCACAGAGAGAAGAGTTTCCTACCATTGCAGTGTGCTGCAGGCTCCTGGCAAGGGTACAAGAGACTTTGCTTTATATAAGAGACTACCAATAACAAGACCAGAACAGCCTGTAAAACTTTTTACAGTCGATAATTCATTCTGGAACATTCTACATTTGAAACCTGGGAAGAGAATGGCCCTTATAAGAAGCCCAACAATGTGAACTCTAAGCTAGTGTGTCACACTTTATACGTTGACTGAGAAAGCTCCCCAGGCTGAGCACAGCCTCAGTTTCCTTTTCTGTATAATGGAGTAATAGAGCCAGTTTGGGTTTTCGTATTTATGAAAACTTTTTTTTCATAAATTCGTATTTATTTACAATAAATGCTCAGTGGGATTGAAAGGCTCTCTTCTTGCACTGATGGTGTCTTGATGACTATCCTGGGTGTCTTGATGACTCCCACTGTGTGTCCCCCTTTGAGGGGGGTGTCTGTGACCCCTTTTCTGACTATAAAACCTCCTCCTTACTCTAACTTGCATTGATGATCCTCTCTGTCACTATGCTTCATTTTTTTTGTGATTGTAGGTTGTGTACAGACTATACATGTATGCACAATGCTATGCTTCCTTATTTACTCATTTTCTTCTTCTAAAGGTAGGCTCAGACCTACACAACTAACAGCCTGACAATATCCCTACTAGGTATTCAGGAAATAGCTAATAAACCAAACAATGGACATTTTATTTTATTTTTTTAAATGAATCACATTAAGAAGGGTCAGTGACATAGCTCAGAAGATGAAAAACACTTGCCACCAAGCCTGACAAGCCGAATTAACATTCCCAGGATCCACATTGTAGGAGGAAAGAACCTATCCCCCCAAGTTGTTGTCCTCAGAACTCCACTTGCATGATGTGGCATGTACACACACACACACACACACACACATACACACACACACACACACACACACACACACACACACACACGTAAACAAGTGGAAAACCAATTAAAATAAAACTTCGGGAACAGAGCAGTTGAAGTATAACTCTATGATTTAAGTAGATACTTGCAAATATCTAACTGTGCAGATTGCTTCATTTTGTTTTCAATCTTTTTCTTTCCTTACAGGGGGAAAAAAAACCAGAATTTAAACTTGGGGGGGGGCAGTGAGGTTCTATGCATAAAAGCAGAATGAATTTTAAACTTCTCCTGGGTAGAGGCAATTTTGAAGAATTGGTAGTCTGTTAATCACTACAGTTGCTGGGACCCAATAAGCAATTCTACTCCCTTCATAAGTTAAATTGATTCATACATATTGGCAAGATAGCTATTTCCCTCAAAGGGAGTTGCATTTATTTGGGCTGTATATTAATATCTTATTATCCTTTCTATGCACCTGTGACATGATCATTATTTCATCTCCCGTGTTTATTAGAGTAAATGCTTTCAGATGGGGTATTGAAAAAGAACCTACCTATACTTAGCAATTTTTCTAGGCAGGCAAGTGTAAAAATCTCCCTTTGGCCCATGGCTGTAGCTGTTCTCTGCAGACCTTGGCAGCTCATCAGTTTCCAAAGATTGTCACCAGCAATCCTCAGAGAAGTCACACTGTTTAAATACAATGTCAGGACATTGTTCAGTCATTCTTTCTCTCTTTGTGCATAAAGTTGGATCTGCCTTAGAACTTTGCTCACAAAATATGCTATTACTGGGGAACAACTGGTCAACCCCTGCCCACAATTGTGTTCAAGCTCTGTCTTATAATTGGGTCATGTTTACTGCTGGAAATTGGGAAAATGAAGGCTGGAATGGGTTTATGTTGGACAACTGGAATCTAGACAGGTCTAAAGAAGGTGAGAACATAGAAATAAGATTGCCATTGAATCTAGTTAAGCCTAAGGCTAGAGTCCAACACAAAGAAAGCACAAATCTGCCTTCAAGCTCCTAAACAGCAATGTTTTCCTGAAGTTATTTGACGAGAGAGCAGAAAAGTATGGATTTTCAGACCATCCTTATAGCTTATCTAGGCACATGAGTTTACATAAGCTCTCTTCAGGCCAGCTGCCCTCTCCCCATCTTCCCTGTTCTGCTTTGTTTCATCCTCTTCTTCATCGATCTTCTGACTCAGTATGCTTACTTTTAAGAGCCCTGTTTCCTTTCTGTGCATTTTTTCATCACTGCCTTTCTTCTGCATCTAAGTGAAGGTGCTGAGACCTAAATATTTCTCAGGGAATGTTAGGGAATGAAAGAGGCTTGGGTCATTCTTAGGGAACCAGAGAGGCTGGGGGATTATTGATACTTTAGTGGGCTAGTACCTGCCTCTGCTAAGCGCCCCCTCCCCCCCCCCCGTTTCATAGATGACTTAGTTATTTCTGTGCAAAGACACCATGACCAAGGCATTATAGGAGGCATTTAATGGAGGACTTGCTTACAGTTTCAGAGGGCTAGTCTGTTTCCAGCATGATGGAAAGCAGACAGCATATAGGCAGACATGATGATGGAATAGTAGCTGATAATTTTAACCTGATCTACGAGCAGGGGCAGAGGGAGAAGGAGGAAACTGGGCCTGGCTTGGGTTTTTAGAACTTCAAAGCCAACCCCCCCCATCCCCAGTCCCTGTGACACATGTCCCCCAACATGGCCACACTTCCTACTCCTTCCAAAACAATTCAACTATCTACAGACTAAGCATTCAACTTTATGAGCCTACAGGGACCATTCTCATTCAAACCACCAAACTAGATAAGGGAGCCAAAGCCATGAGAACTGACTGCCCAAATAATACAACCAGGGCTGGATTTGGATTATAATCCATAATCATGTTTCCTTTCTCCATAAGCATAACCAGAAAGAGGAGAGTCTAACATAAACAGTCGGTGGTTACTCAACTGCTGAGCAAGAAGAAAATTAGGAAACTGGAATACAGACGTACCTTGGCACTAGGAAGCAAAGGCGCTCTTTCTAGAACCAACTCATAAGCTGAAATTTGATGAAGGAACGAACTTCAGAATTCTAAATTCTCATCTTCAATGGGTATGAATTCTCCAGCATCTGGGACTCCCTTTTGTTTCCCAGGAGGAAGTGATGCGGATGGAAACAAAAGGGTCTGTCCATTAAAGAGGGTTGAGAGCCAGTTCAGTTACCACTTGAAAACAGTAGGGGAACACTGGAGAAGAATCTTGGCTTCATCTAATCCATACAGGGACTTCTAAGCCCACAAGCCTCTGCCATTTCTTTCTCTCATGCTATGAGGCTTGAGCAAGAGTAGAAATGGCTACCCCTTACATCATAGACTCTGCCTTTACTATTAACTCACCACTTTTCTCTATAGAAGCAATCTACCATTCTATTCTATATGCTAGTTCCACCTCTGTCCCCTAAGACACCTAACACATAAAAATCAAAACATTGCAAAGGCTTAGGATGAGCCAGGCATGGTGGTGCACACATTTAGTCCCAGCACTGAGAGACAGAGACAGGAGGGGGATCTCTGAGTCAAGGCCAGTCTAGTATGCAGAGTGAATCCTAGGACAGCCGGAGCTACACAGAGAAACCTATCTCAAAAAAACAAACAAGCAAGGCTTAAGATGGATGTACACACTTTTAAAATGCCCAATTGCCTTGGGAAAAGTATACCCTCTCCACATACAACTAGACAATTGGTCTCTACCTCACTCTGCAGCAAATTTTACTGGGGCCTCAACCAGAAGAGATTTTTTTTATTTATTTGGTCTGGTATGATTTTTGCTTTTTACCAAAAAAGAAATCAAGAACTACTAGTAGAAATTGTATGGCTTTCTCCCTCCTAAGGTTCTGACCCAATGGGTCTGCGTTGAGGCAGGAGAAGTCATGTTCTCAGGACAAGTTCCCAGGATGCCGGGTTGTTGCTAAGACCTCTCCAGGACTATGCTAAGAGTAGTAGTTTAAACTAAAATTCTGGGTCTGGAGAGATGACTCTATGCTTCAGAGCTCTTGCTGCTCTTCTGGAGGTCTGGAGTTCAGTTTCTCAGCAACCACATTAAGCAACCCAGTCACCTGTAAATCATCTCCAAAAGATCTGATGCATTCATCTGAGCTCCATGGAACCTGCATTGTGTATGTGCACATACACACAAACATACGCATATATATATATATATATATATATATATATATATATATATATAATGATGATAATAATAACATTTCTAATAATAAACAATAATTTAACATTATACAATTGTATTACGTAATATATTATTATAATAAAATCTTTAAAATCAAATTTCATATTTGTATATCACTGCTCTATGTAGCCAAGTGCCTTCCACTTGGAATGAGGCATCATCATTAATGGGGAATAAGCACTCTGGTAACTTCTGAATCCTTACTCTCTCCACGGTGAACATCCTTGATGTAGCCAAAGATGCTCACATAGACGTTTCTCCTCCCATCCTGCTCTAGGCATCTTCATGTAGATCACACAGTCTAGTAGTAGATTCCACTGTTTCTCCATCAGAGCCTAAGCTGTCCAAAGACTCAGCAGCCTCAGGTTCCTTATTGTGATATGCTTTTAGATAATCCAGGTCCTGTGTCTATGTCATGTGAGCAACACTCCAGGCAAGCAGCATCTCTGAATCTTGGACTTCTGAAAGAGTTCTAAATCTACACACAAAGTTTGGCAGCCGTATTTCCCAGGTTCATCTCAAGGATAAGCTCATGCCTATGAATACTGAAACCCTTCAAGGCTCCTGATGTTACCCGCTTCCTTGACTTGCTCCTACCAGTTGGACTTAATGGGTGAATCTAGTGTCCTTACACAAAATAATCTCCTCTCTCTCGAAGGGCTAGCTCAAGAGATCTCTGCAGGATAGCGACAACAACAGGACTTCTAAGAATACGTGGGACCTCCTCATCGATGTTGCAAAGCTCCCTTGAGGCTCTCATCTGACCCACATTTCTTCAGCCTACCATTGTATTTATGGGTGGACATCAGTATGTACTTTCCTGAGATCAAGCATACTTTTCTCATAACTTTTTCTTGATGTTCTAATCTTTCATGCTGCTGCTTCTAGATCAAGTCAGTGATATTTTTCTTCTGCAATCATCCCAATGGCCATTGCACGGTGATCCAAAATACATGTCTTTTCTTTGTTTTTGAGGAGCAAAATATTTTCAAATCTATGTTTTTTCTATCTTTCTCTTTTGTCAGTGAATCTATCTATACTTCAAAATGGTATTTGGGAGTGGACCATCTACTATAATGGTCTAAACTAGGCAAATTCTTTATCTTTCATCCCTACCCCACCCTCATCCCAATAGTTCCCTTCCAGTTTGAACTGTTAATTTATTTTAAAAAAATGCTATAAGGGCTGGAGAGATGGCTCAGAGTTTAAGGGCAGTTGGGAACTAGGTTCAGTTTCTGGAGCCCATATGATGGTTTACAATCATCCATAACTCTAGCTCCAGGGGATCTGAAGCTCTCTTCTGACCTCCATAAGTTCTAGGCATGTATATGGTACACAGACAGATGTAGAGGCAAAACACCTCCACATATGAAATAAATATATCTTAAAAATTGAAAAGAAAATACCAGCCTACAAACAGATCAGCTTTTTCTGGGGTTCCCAATTCTTTTACATGTATAGCACTGAGCATTCATTTGGGTAGTGCCCCAAATTTCTTCTTCTTAGAGGAAGCATCCCCAGATAATTATTATGCAGAAGATATAGGAATTTGATCAGTGTTAAATGACAAAAAAAAAAACCAAATGCTGGTGTTCAGACCCTGGGTTCAGATTGAGAAGCAGCTCTGCTTCACAAAGTGAGCCCAATTCTCACACGGTGGGTCCTGTTCCCTGACGTTGCACTACCCTGCTTCCCGTGTCTCTCATTGTCTTGCTCCAAAACCCAACAGAAACACATCACTTTGAGAATTTAGATGAGTGGCGAGGTGGTTCAGCACTTGATGCTCTTTTAGAGTACCCGAGTCCAGCCCCCCAGCCTGCACCCACACCAGACAGCTCACGACTACCTGTAGCCCCAGTCCCAGGTGTTCTGACTCATGTGTCTTCCATGGTAACCCGCATGTACCTGCTCATGCTAACATGCGCATGCGCACACATACACACACACACATACACATCAACAAAAATACATAGTTTTTAAGAACTTAGCATGTCCTTCAATCTGTGCGTTCAGGCCAACAGAAGGAGGTCACACGCAATTTGGACAAAGCCTTGGGGAATGGAGAAAGCAAGTGAGTTAAAATATCTAAATATTCATAAAGCTCATTGCCCTTGTATCAACAGTGACATTTATTCACGATGCACTGTATTTGGAAGGGGGGGGTCTCTCCTACATATGATTGATTTAAAATATAACCAAATTTAATGGTTATTTAAATCTATTAAAATTAAACATAGTTTAAAATCTTATTTCTCAGTTTCGTGGCCACGTGTATGCATTTGCTTGACGGGCTTGCGTGTCCCCATTCAACAGTACACATATAGAACATTTACAACTTTATGGAGTGTTCTGCTGTGTGGAGCTGACACAAAGATCTACGCCTGTGTGTTCTGCGTTAGATCAGTCAGAGGAGGCAAGGGGAGAGAATGTTAGTACTGTGTTGTGGCTGTTTTGAGGTTTCCTAGCAGGATCAGAGACTCATTTACCAAATGCGATTCCCACTTGCGCTGGAAGGGGAAATGGTTGCATTGTGTCTGAGAGAGAAGACACGAAATTCGTCTGACATGTTGAGAGCCTAGGCCGGTGACTTTGCTTGTGGCGCTTTGGGGACATGAATCAGAATCAGGGAAGTGTCACCCGAGTTGAAAGCTCCCCTGTAGGAAATGTCTCAGCCTAAGTGGAAGAGACAGAGGGAGAGAAAGAGGAGTCGGGGAGGGCGTGCAATAAAGGGCATCCTGTCATATCTCACTTGACATCGCGACAGGAAAAGGGGGCTGTGGAGCCAGCTGTGGGTTAAGTGAGGAAGTTCAAACCTTCCTCTCATGTTCGTCTTGAGTGCAGTTGAAATGTATCCAATCTGTGGAGGAACACACTGGTCATGGCAACGTGTTCTAGCTAGGTGAAATGCGGCCATTTAGGGACTTCCAAGTATCTGTGAAGGAGCAGAGTCAAGCATCCGCTCCAAGAGAAGAGGGGCCTTGGATGGTCACGTGACTTTCCCTGCCACTATGCTCAGCCGGAATGAAGACGATCAGACACCTATCTGACTCCCTTCTGTTAGACTCCAGGACCTCTGAGTGGAGCAGGTTGCTTGTTCCTAATCCTCAGCCAACGGTACCTCAGCTCTGTGTGTGCGCGTGTGGCACTGCCTGCTCTCCCGGTGTGCTACGGCGCGCTCTTCTCTTCTCTGGAGTGCCTTTTTCTCCACTTATATTTTCCCAGAGCAACTTCACATCGCAAACACACTTATCTGTTCTTCACATCAGCCTTAAAGATTAGGAGTATGGATCTGTTTTCCAGACCGACCGTCTGACTGTCTGACCTACGCTTGTTCCCTCTCACAGAAAGGCATAATGTGACCCTTGTTAAAACCACAATTAGTCTAAGCCCTTTACAGGAAATATCGGTTTGGTAAGACGAGAGAGATATCGTTAATAGGAAGTCACGTGCTTGGTAGGGAGAGCAGGCACAAGCAGTCGGATGTACACAATTTCTACTTATCATTGATCTCCAGCTGCAGCTGCTTGCTAATGAATGCACGGTGCACAGGTCTGTGTGTGCACATGTGCCCTCTTCTGCTGTGCTGAGAGAGGCCCCAGTGGGGGGTGACCCCACCAGCTCTTTAGGCCTGACATCTTCAGGCCTGCAGCTCTGATCCCAGGCATGGGAGGCTTTGCAGACACTTCCTATCACCTTCAGACAGACCACACTAGGAAGCCAACTTCCCTATCATCCCCAAGGCGGTCACCCTGTAGATGAATAACGAATCAAAAGAGTCATATAAAAGTGGCGGAGCCAATGATTTCTAATTTAGAATAGAAATAGTCAATAGCTCTGGCCTATAATGGCAGCGAAGTTTTGACCTCAGTCTTCTTTTCTGTACAGTGGGTGATGCAGCTTGGAAGAAGCAAAGTTAGAGTCACTGGTCTGTAGCAGTGGACAAGTTAGAGGCCATATGTTGCCTATTCTCTTCTAAGCACACCAGGAAAGACACAGATCATAAAAGGATGAGGAGATGATGCCACCGCCCTATATGCTAGGAATGGAAATCACCTGTGCTGTGTCTTCTGCAGACTAGACACTGATACCTGTACCTCAGTGTATCGGGAAGAATGAGTGAGGTCATGTCACCATGACTTTCGGGCACCTAAGAAGCTGTCACGTCATCCTCATCCTAACTTCCACCCCTCCTTGATGATGTCCAGGACTCACCCACAGCGCACAAGAGGAGACTGAAGAGCAGTCTTGCAAGTGCTGATTCTCTCCTTCAACCGTGTGGGTCCTGGGGATCGAACTCATGTCTTCAAGCTTGGCTGTAAATGCCTTTATCCCCTGGGACATTTCTCCTGCTTAAGGCCAGAGCTTTATAGCATGGGGTAGTTTGTTATTCATGTGTGTCAGATATTAAAAACAGGTCCCAACGCAGGTCCTCTCTGCACCTGGAAATGAAAAAGGAAGATACGCATAAGAACTTCCTCTTTGGATTAATTTGTTTTACTTATCTAAAGCAATGTGTCTCATTTTTTTACTTTTATTAATTCATTTATCTATTTTTTATTTATTTTTTGGTTTGGGGGTTGGTTGTTGTTGTTGTTGTTGTTGTTGTTGTTGTTGTTTGAGAGAGGGTTTTTCTGTATAACCTTGGATATCCTAGAACTCACTCTGTAGAACAATCTGGCCTAGAAGTCAGATATCTGTCTGCCTCTACTTCTCAGGTACTGGGAATAAAGGAATGTACCACCATGCCTAGCATAACAATGTGTTTTTTTAAGTCCAGTAAATTGCTTGATAAAAAGATATTAAAATGATGTTTTAGGGCTTCCTGGCTTGAGCTAGTATGTTCATATTCAAAAGCAGCAAGATTGGGAGAAAGTGCATACGTGTGTGTGTGGGGGGTATGCATGTGTGTCTGTGTCAGCACATGTGACTGTCCTTGTGTGCATGTGTATATGTGTGTGCATGTCTGTCCATGTGTTTATATGTTCATGTGTGTGCATGCATGTGGGTGAGTGTATGTACACATGTGTGTGGTTGTGTGTGCATATTTATGTGTACATAAGTGCACATTTGCGCAAATTTGCTACTTCCATGTGTCCTCTGTTCCTGCCTAGGTCTTAGAAATAATTTGAAATGGGCTAGGAAGAAGACTCAGTCACTGAAGTGTCTGCTACGTAAGTATGAGGACTTGAGAGTGCAGATGCCCCAACACCCACATAGAAGCTGACCATGAAGGCAAGAGTGAGGCATAGAGGTATATTCCTCAGAGCTAGCTGGCTGGTCTATGCATTCAGTAATGTTTGGGTTCAATAAGAGACCCTGTTTCAAAAAATAAGGTGGAGAGAAATAGTTACCCAACACTGATGTCTAGTTGCCATGTACACACACACACACACACACACACACACACGCACATGCACATACACCAAATAAAATAAAAACAGAACATTTTTTTTATTAAAAATTTAGAAATGTTTTGGCCAAACAGTTCCACACTGGCAACTTGTGCATAAATGGGACTCTGGGACACACTGGTGAAGTGAACTGTCTTTAGACTGCAGAAGAGCTGGGTAAATCTCTAACAACATAGCTCCCCCATTTCAGTGTCACAACAGACATTACTAGTGGCATAGGACACTCAGAGCTTTCGATACCATCCTTCAGACAGACACAATCAATCTGGAAAAGCGGAGAAGCCAGATGAGCCCCCATTTACTTTCACAAAGCTAGGAGAAAGTTTGTGGGCCAAGTCCACGACCCGGAGACGATCTTGCTCAAATTAGCTTCAAATTGCTTTGCTCCAAGCTGAAGCTGAATCTCCAAAAGCTTTGCAAAGAGAAAATTGTATTCTTGGGACAGAACTGGGTAATTGTCCTGAGAGAAGAATCTATTTTCTCATTCTTATCCAAATAAGAACAGGCATCGGGTGTTTAAAGGAACACTCGGAAAAATGTATGCACATTCGTCGAATAATTCCATTTCTGAGATGTTAAGCTGCAGAGAAAGCAGTGATGCTTGGGACTCTTCTAAAGGGAAAGGTGGTCTGCAACAGGGTGACGAGTATAACAGTAATCCAATGGGGGCTGGAAAGGTGCTTGCTAGTCCTCCAAAGGACCTGAGTTCAGTTCCCAGCACCCTCATTTGGTGGCTTACAGCTGCCTGTAACTCCAGATCCAAGGGCTCTCATACCTTATTGTAGGCTCCAACATACCTGCACTCATGTGTGCATATGCATACAGACAGATACACATCATTAAAAAGAAGTCTTTCCAAAGTTATTTTAATAATTAAAATACTCAACAATAAGAAAGGTAAATTGATATGCTTGCTAGATTCACTTTTTAATGTTTTTGGTATGTAAAGTTTGTGTTACGTATGTGTTATGTGGGGTGTATATGTGTATGTGTGTTATGTGGGGTGTGTGTTATATGGTGTGAGTGTGTATGTGTGTCTTATGTGGTGTGAGTATGTATGGAGGCACAGGTGAGGGTGCATGTACATATGTGGTAGGGGACACATGTGACAGTACTTGTGTGGGAGTATGTTGTACATGGTACACGTGTGGCATGTGTGCAGTGTATATGGGGTGTGCATGTGTGTGTGATGTGTATTATGTGTGCACACTATGAAGGTATATGTGTGTAGAGGTCACAGGTTGTTGTTATATGTCTTCCTGGTCACTCTCCACATTGCTTAGCAAGATAAGGTCTCTCATTCAATCCCCAAGACAAGCAGTTCCACTACTGTAACTAGCCAGCCTGACCAGGGAATCCCTCATGCCCTTTTCTTGATTGCTGGAACTGAAGTTGGGCAGCCATGCCTGCTTGGCTTTTATGGGAGACTTAGGGATCCAAACTCCACCCCTCATGCCTGCGCAGGGTAATCATTTTGTTCAAGGAGCCTTCTCCCCTGCCCCTTCCACTGGGTTTATGCAGCAACTGAAGCAAATGCTTATGAAATATATGCATTACAGATGAATGCAAAGATATTTGAAGGACATAAACATATTTACAACTCCCATCTCAAGATGGTCAGATTGGGAGTGAATATTTAGTTTTTCCATTACTGATGTTGCTATTTTTAATAACGTGTGATCACTTTTCATTAAAAGAGCTCCTGAGGTGTAACACATACAGAAAATGCTCAGACTACAAGCAGAAAAACAAAACACAAAAACAACCAAAAACCAAAAAACACTCAATGAATTTTAATAGTATTAATGCATCTTAATGTTCCTGATCAAAATAAACATCAACTTCCCTGTACCAATCCTATTTTGAATTTTATAACAGAGCAAAGTTTAACCACTTTTATTCTACTGGCTTCTTATTATCAATATGCTGATTCCAAGATCCAGTCATGCAGTTGCATTTAGTTCTAATACATACTTGAAATTGCTGTATAGCACTCCATCTCCAGGTGGTTGCATCATTTTGTTTGCTGGATTTTTTTCTATTTCTGAAACTTTCTGGTTGCATGTTGCCACAGATCTTCTCATGCGTGGGGGATAAGGAACATGTGAAGGCCCCTGTGGTGCTTTAGACCCTGGGGTACAGATCTTAGTCAAAGGGCAGTAACTTTATCAACAGAAACATCAACAAGAGCTTTTAAAATAACCTTTAAAATACAGTTTGCCAATATCCAAGAAATTCTTAATAGGATTAAAGGCGATACTATATGTGATTGCATGGGGGGAAAACATACTAACGTTTTTAAAGTTAATCTAGAAAGGATAAATAAAACCAGCAGTTGCCAATGGAAGCTCACGCCTGCTTTCTCTATCCTTGAGAGGATGAAGGGAGGAGTGTTGCCACGAGTTTGAGGGAAATCCAGATCTACGCAGTGAGGTACAGGACAGCCTGGGGGACAGACTGAGGTTATAGCAAAGGAGCCAAAAGAAGGCAAGGGAAGACAAAGAAGGAAAGGGGGAGGGAGGGGGAGGGGAGGAAGAAAGAAAGGAACGGAGGGAGAGAGAAGAAAAGGAGGGACGGAGGGAGGAAGAAAGGAGGGAAGAAAGGAAGGAAGAAAAGGAGGGAGGAGAGAGAAAGGAAGGAAGGAAAAAAGGAAGGAAGGAAGGAAGGAAAGGAGGGAAGGAAGGAGGAAGGAAAAAAGGAGGGAGAAAGGAGAGAGAAAGGAAGGAGGGAAAGAAAGAAAGAAAGAAAGAAAGAAAGAAAGAAAGGAAGGAAGGAAGGAAGGAAGGAGGGAGGGAGGGAAGAAGGAAGGGAAAAAGGAGGGAGAAAGAAGAGAGAAAGGAAGGAGGGAAAGAAAGAAAGGAAGGAAGGAAGGAAGGAGGGAAGAAGGAAGGAGGGAGGGAAGAAAGAAGGAGAAAGGGAGGGGAAGAAGGAAGGAGGGAGGGAAGGAAGGAAGAAGGGAGGGAAGGAAGAAGGAAGGGAGGGAAGGAAGGAAGAAGGGAGGGAAGGAAAAAAGGAAGGAAGGAAAAAAGGAGAGAGAAAGGAAGGAAGGAAAGAAGGAATGAAGGAAGGAGGGAGGGTAGAAGGAAGGTAGGAGGGAACGGAAGGAGGGAGGGAAGGAGGAAGAGAGGGAAGAGAAGGAAGGAGAGAGGGAAGAAAGGAGGAAGGGAAGGAAGGAGGGAGGGAAGGAGGGAGGGAAGGAAGAAGGAGAGGGAAGGAAGCAGGGAGGGAGGAAGGAAGGAGGGACGAAGGAAGGGAGGAGGGAGGGAAGGAGGGAAGAAACCAGCAAAAGCAAAGTCTGAACACAAATGAGGCAGAGGCTTCCCTCCCGCTTCCTGCTCCCCCCTCACCAACACTCAGAGGAAGTACTGACTCACTGCGCTCCCAGGCAATATCAATATTTTGAAAGTGCCTTGCTGACAGGTGTCAGGGATGCAAGTCTGCCTGGCTCTCCATTCTGAAGGATTCCCTGTTAACCCGCATCTCTTGCATGGCATGTGATAGCTTCAGGATCTATTCGTGTTTACATGGTTGTTTACGAAATCCCTCATCTCCACCGGCTCTCAACTCTGTGCTCCTGGCATCTCCTTCTGCATTCCCTACTGCATTCTGTATTCCAGAGCACACTGGAATATCAAAAAGGTGCCAAGATAGTGACGCAGATGATTCTTTGGGTGTAAACTATCGATTGTGTTTTCTAGTCTATAAATTTCAGTGGACCCATCTGAGAAGGAGTGCCCTAATAATGCCTTTCTGACTGTAATGCTCATATTTCATACATAGTAAAGAACAACTCTCACCATCATCATGATTACCATCTTCATCATTATCACTACTACCACCACCACCACCATCACCACTACCATCTTCATCTTCATCATCATCACCATCACCATCATATTGTTACTACTATCACCACCATCGTTACCATCACCTTCTTTGCCATTCCATTTTCCATCTTCTCCTCTTCATTATTCTCTTCTTTATAGTTGTCACTACTACCACCTCCACCACCACCACCATCATGATGCCCCCTGAGAAATGACATCAACCCGATTTCAGAGAACCCAGTTCCTCTCTCCTGGAGAAGAGAGCGAGTGACGACTCACACTAACTACCTTGACATCTTCTACCTTGAAGATGGTACCTAACGGTGACATCTGTGGTCTTCAGGAAGAGAAGAGGGACAAAACCCCTGGAGAGGTCACAGCCTTGAGCTCTGTTATTTGGGCAGAAATCTAGAGATCCCTGCCTACCAATCGCAGGGTTTCCTCACTCACCTTGAGGCATCCAAACCCACCTGAATGTGGTGGAACACATCTGTAATTCCCTCCCTGGGGAGGCTGATGCAGGAGGACTTTCATTTGGAGGCTAGCCTGAGCTACAAAGGGAGAGCCTGTCTCAAAAATATCAAATAAAACCTCTTCTAGGTGTTTGACTTTTCACACTAGGTCAGACTCCTTTACTTTATATATACCTATCTTCCTTCCTTCCTTCCTTCCTCCCTCCCTCCCTCCCTCCCTCCCTCCCTCCCTCCCTCCCTCCCTCCCTCCCTTCCTTCCTTGATCACCAGGAACTTTAATCAGCCCCAGGATGTAAGCTAAGGGTTAGAAAATAACGTACGCTCCAGGTCCTGTAGTAGCCACTACCCAGTGCATGGGTGAGGGCCTGAGCACACTTGCAGACAGTCCCCTTGCATGCATGCGAATGCAGAAGTCAGTTTTTTTTGGGGGGGGGATAAGCTCCATTTCCATCCCCGACTCCTACTGTCAAACCTGTCATCCCTATTTGGTCTGTTACCATTCGGTGTTGTCTAAAGGAGTGAATGAAAGATAATGAAAGGCAGGGGATGGGGAAGGGAGGGAGGGAGGGAGGGAGGGAGGGAGGGAGGGAGGGAGGGAGGGAGGTGGAGGGGGAAGACAGATGACCTCTTGCCGCTTCCCATGTCACTCCGCTTGCTCACTCCTCTATGAAATCTGTCACTCCCTTCCCCCTAGGAACCTGCCATTGGTTACACATCTGTCTCCCCTGGGAGGTCTCCCACGAGAGGCTTTCTATCCCCCCGTGCCTTCACGGGGGCCGTTCTGTAATAGCATCATCAATAAATTCTTGCCGAATGGAAGCTTTGCAACTTAGAAATATTACCAGGTGTCACCAAAGAAAGATGCACCGGAAGGGGCTCTTGACAGACGTTAAGATGAAGGAAGAAGGCTGTGGCTCCTATTGCCCCCATTTCAGGGAGAAACTCCAGAGACGGAAGGAAAAAAAAAAAAGAGCTGAAGACTCTGCAAAAACACCCATGCCACGGAGTGACAAGGTTGAGGGGAGGATATCCCACCGAGCCTGTAGGTGAACAGACGTAACCTTTACCTTTGATATCTATTCATTCATTCATTCATTCATTTGTTCTTCTTTCCATAAATGCTCACAGGGAATGTATTCTGTCTCCTTCTCGTGTTATATCTTCCAGGTGACAGAAGGTAACACAAGTTCCAGGGTCTGGAGAGGAAAATGAGAGACGAGACAAAGTCAGGGAGATGTGGTGTGGTTCTATCTAGGCTTAGGCAGCTGCAGGGAAGAGGGGCGTCCATATTTCTTTTCTGGTGGGCAGGCACAGGACAGTGGGTGACTGAAGATCTCTCGGGGGAACGGAAGGGATGTGACTCAATAGCCGACGGCAAGTCCTTCCCCTTAGGTCGGAGGCCATGCTGGATCTTCTGGATGCTATGTCTCATAGTACCCATGCAATACATTGTAGTAGAGAAGATAAGGAAAAAGACCAGAGATATAGGGAGGGGTCACTGACCTCTCAGGCTCACAGACATCACCTGATTCAATAGTTAGATTTTTTTTTTTTTAGATTTATTTACTGGCTCCTTACTCTACAAAGTATTGTGCATGCAATGTTTAAGGGGAAGGACCTCAATCACTACACCTCTAAGAGTTTATAAGAAGGGCCAGAGATGCCCAGAACCTCCCCTGTCTGCAGGAAGCAATAAGGTGAATATCACAGAGGCTATGGAAGTTTCACATGCTTCTTTAGAGACAATAGACCTTGACAGATTTTATTAGGTTTACAGTGAAGTTGAGTGGGAAGCAGACACTTTGCAACTTGGGGGGGGGCATTGAATGTGAATGACCTCCACAGACTCCAGTTTTAATTCTTGATCCCTAGTTGGTAGAACTGTTTGGGAAGGACTAGGAGGTGTGGCATTCTTGGAGGAATTGTCTCACTGGGCGGTTGGCTTTGAGGTTACCCAAGCTCATAACATTTCAGTTAGTATTCTCCTCTTCCCAACCTTCCCTCTTTCTGCCCCATGGTTACTGTGTCAACTTGTGAGCTCTCAGATACTGCCCAAGCCTCTTGCCTGCCTGCCTGCCTGCCTGCCGCCATGTTCCCTTGCCATGATGGTCGTTGAGTCTACTATTTCCTAGAACCCACAAATTCCAAATTAAAATGCCTTTTTATTTTATAAGCTGCTTTGGTCATGGTGTCTTTTCATGGCAACAGAAAAGTGGGAAAAGACACCATCTTACCCAAGCACAGTCTCCCTTGTTGTTAACACCCTCCACTATGGTGGCACATTTGTTATAACTGACAGGCCACTGTCACCAATAATCCATTGCTTATATTAGAGTCCATCATTGTGGTATGCATCGTATGGGTCCTAACTCTAACACACGTATCTACCAGTACTGTGTACATCTCACAAGAACGTACAGGGATATTGTACTGTGAACAACTCTCCGACGAATAAGGAAGTGTATTGCTTACTTATTTTGTTGCCATGACAAGGCACATGGCCTAAACAACTTAAAAAGGGAGGGGTTTATTTTGGTTCAAGGGCACAGTCAGCATAGTGGGGAAAGCAAGGAAGCAGGTGCATGAGGCAGCTGGGCACTTTGCATCCACAGCTGGGATGTAAAGCAGAGAGCCAGGAACACAGAGCCCAGCTCACCTTCTCCTTTGTATTTAGCCCAGGACCCTAGCCCATAGGATGTAGCCATCCCTATTCAGGGAGGGTCTTCTCCATTCAGTTAGCCTAATAGGATAGGTTAATTGAGGTAATCGCACACAGACATGCCCAGAACTCTGTTTCCTTGGTCACCCTAGATATCGTCATGTTGATAATCAATATGAACAGAGAGGAAAGAACAGCTTGAGGAGAAGAATGAGTCCTGTCTGAGGTTGTAGGAAAGGGGGTGGATATGGGTGTCTGCTAAGAAAATCAGTGGACATAAGTAGAGAGGGGCCAGACGGGAGGTGAGGCCAGCGGGGAAGATTGGAATCATACCAAATGGGCCTCGGTACAGCTCTTAACGGGTTTCAGGACAGAACCTGCCAGAGGGAGTGAATCACAGTAAGTGTGGACAAATATGAACTTTCTTAGCAACTCTGATTCACACAGCTGGAACCTGCTGGGGCCTCCCCCACCAGACCACAGCCTGCCCCCCCTGCAGCTGATGGTAAGGTACCCCGGTAGGTCACCACGGCCAAGACATTACCCACGTCTCCTAGTTCTTTCCAGTCTGATGTCATCTTTCCAAAGACTGGCAGCCGTTGCAAGAAAACTGTTTCAGATAGCTATTAATATTTTAACATGCTTTTAAGAAAATTTGGCCTTTTGTCGAGTCGGTCTCCAAGCAGACATATATCATAGCCCATGATAGACATTACACTTAGCCCTGTTTGGTGGGGATAGCTGCCTTGTTTTGATTCATTTTTTAACATCTATTATTAAAAAATCTTGCTGGTGTGTGTTCGCTCCTGTATTCTCTGCATTGCTTCGCTCCGTGCCCTCCCCGTGAAGAAGAACAATGCACAGCTGTCAGAGATGACCCCTTTCTAAACAACAACAAAGCCATCTGGAACCCAGAGGGCAAACCAAACATCTCAGTAACAAGGAAATGATAGACTGACGCTGGTTTTGCACTTAGGGTGGGGGATAAATGATTTCTTTCCGCCGACATATATTAGGAGGGACAGACATAGAAGCCCATTGGGACAAGATGCAACTGAGGATACTCAGCTTCAGAGGCAAGCCAGAGACAGTTTTAGGGAGAGGCAATTCTGCCAGAAGGGTAGCAAGCAAGATACTCCTAAGGTTGAGAAGAGAGGGTTTGGTGTGTTTGTGGGACAGGAAGGAGTCTGGTGTGGCTAGAGAGTGATGTGGGAGGAAGAAGTGGTGAAGGCAGCCAGGGCTAGGTCACAGGACATGGGTAGGGTGGCTAGAAAGTGATATTTTTCTGAGAACGTGTACATGTGCACCTAGAAGCCAAATATCAACCTTGGGTATGACTCCTCTGGAGCCAAGCAACCATTTTGTTTTCTGGAGACAAAGAGTGTCTCATTGGCCAGAAGTTCACCAAGTAGACTAGGCTGGCTGGATAATGAGCCCAGGGATCTGCCTGCCTTCATCTTCTCAGTGCTGGCATCGTAAGTTCATATCACCATCCTTGGCTTTGTATGCATCAGTCTAGAGTTTGATCCTGAGTCCTGATGTTTGCAAGGGAAGCACTTGACCCACTGGGCTGTCACCTCAACCACTCCTTCCAGCTTTGAAGCATTCTTTATGGGTGCCTTAATCCCTATGGTAAGGACAGGTAATACAGTGGTACTCTAGTTACCCATTCAATCTGATGACAGATCTCTAGGTAACCCCCTCCAAGTCACCAAAATTTGAGACTAATGTGTACTTAGATTCTCTGAACTGAGTGAGCTCTAGACAAAGGCAGCAACTCCAGCTCAGATTCCTCAGCAAGCAACCCCCTAAAGGATCTCAATCTAGAGATTGGAACACCCATTCAGCCAAACTCTGCCTGGATTCTTAGCTACATCATGAAATTCTCGGTAAAAGCATGGTTATTTTAAGCTATGGTGATGGGTGCCCAGTGTGGTGGAAAGCCACTAAAGGGTGACAAAAACGTGTGATGTGGTGACTAGACAGAAAAACATGGCACTCCAGAGTGACAGTTTGGAGAGGGCAAGCAGAGGGACAGTAGAGGACAGAAGATTCACCATGGGGCTTGTTTTTACCACCCAAGCAAATGGCAGAGAGAGAGAGAGAGAGAGAGAGAGAGAGAGAGAGAGAGAGAGAGAGAGAGAGTGAGGTGAAGGAAAGAAAAGATTTGGGTTTTGCTTTGAAAGAACTCTCTGTTGGGTTGAATGTGAGATGGAAGTTAAACTCTTGGGTCAAGACATGGGGGGCAGAGGGGAGCCAGCCTTTCTTCATCTTGCTTCAGTTCTTCTTATAGATGCTCAAATATCCAGGGACGATCGATGTACTGTTGCCTTCGAGCAAGACAAGATGGAGGCAGGGCTTCAGTATGTGTAGAAATCACATAGCCAGAGGACTTCTCCCACCACACACGGACCACCTCATATCTCAGGGTTTCAAAGGGCGCCTGGTGGTCTGACACCAGCTTTGCTGGTCCATTTGTAGCCCACAGATGGTATTAGCAGATAATCTTCCGTCTCATCCCAAAGAAGGCCTTACGACCACAGGAGTTCTCAATGTTGGTTCCCTCTCCAGATGCTCCCAGCCAAATGGAAAGTCAATACGCCACTCTTTTCCCTTGTGGAAACTTCCCAAAAACACACTTGCCAGGTGAGCCCCTGGGGAAAGAAACTTCTACAAGAGTCTTCCTATGCCTCCTGACGCTGACCCAGTAACAAGTCAAGTGGATGAGCCTGGTTCCTCTCATCTCAGCATTTTATTTAGGTCTTTGGTTGAGTCACTCCTGTGCCATTTTCCAGTGGGGAGCAGTAAGTTAGCAGATCCAAGAGGTCAGGAGAGGTCTCGGGCGGCAGCAGCGGAGGCCACCGCTGAGGAACTGGTGGCCTGACATTTGCGGAATCTTACTTCTCTTTTTAGTTATGGCTTTACTGAGGCTGACTGAGCCTTGGGTCTCGAAAATCTATTCTTCCAGAAAGGATTCACGATTTGAGATGAGTCAGGTGGCAGGGGGGTGGGGTGGGGTGGGGTGGGGTGGGGTGGGGTGGGGTGGGGTGGGGGGGAGGCAGCCAGGCTGAGAACTGGTACAGAGAAAGGAAATGTGTGGGAGAAGGGTAACCCCTTCTGCTTTGACTCTGGGCTTCTTCCTGGTCAGCTGTACTAGTCCCCTTTCTCTTCTCCATGACTCAATGACTGGCCAAAACAACTTAAGGGAACAAGGAATGGTTTATTCTGCCTTGCAGTTGATGGCATCCATCATGGTGGGGAAGGCGGGGCAACAGGGAGTTGAGGCAACTGGTCACATGACATCCGCTGCCGTGAAGCAGAGAAAGATGGATGCTGGGACTCAACTTTTTGTGCATTGGAAGACCCCAGCCCAGGGGCTAGTGCTGCCTACACTGGAAGCTGGTCTTCCCTCCTCAATTAGCTTAATCTAAAAACAAAAGTCAAATCCCTCACAGACACAGCCAGAGACTACCTCTTCATAGTTCCAGATCCTGTCAAGTTGACAATATTAACCACCGTATCGCCTATCTGCCCAGACATGAAGGTGGGGGGGGGCATGCTGCAGTTTCTCCAAAATCCCATCTACTCAATCGCTCAAGTTTTGGGTTATTGGGATTCCTGGAGTTTAACTATATAAAGCAGAACACCAATTCATCCAAGCTGTGTCTGGATCCCTTGCCTAAAAACTGAATTTTGCAGTAAAATTGTGGTTGTTTGAAGCCACAATGATGGATAGCCAGCGTGGAAGGGGAGCTGCAAGGGAGCTGGAAGAAGGACTAATTAAAGAGAATCATTTGCAAACACACCCACGAGCTAACTACCCAGGAGTCCATATCTCCTCCCTAAAAAATTTGCAAAGTTGGAGCACACTCCTGTCTTCAAGGAGATCATAATTTGTCTTCTGGCTACAAGAATGTTTGTCTTAACATAGAAATCGAAGAGATGGGGGTTGGAAAAATGGGGGCTCTGGGATGTCTGACTGAGAGAGCCCTGGACTGGGGAATTGAAATGTGAGCTCCACGCTCAGAGACCGCCGGTCCGTCTTGTAATCTAGCCCCTTGGCATACAAGGAATAATCCAGAAGTCCTTGTTGGATGAGTTTATGGACACACCTTGCCTGATGACTCGCTGCAAGACTTCAAACAACATCTGCAAGGTCTCTTTGCTTTGCCTCCCGTGAGCAGGAGTAGACAAAGGGCAGATAGCTTATATGTCCAACAACTGCTCCCTGAGCAGTTCTGTGTGACCAACACTGTTCCAGGGGCTAACCACACCAGAGGAAACAAAACACAAGAAACCCCTCACCTAGGTGGCTTTTAGTAGGACAACAAACTAACAACCAAACACCAGCATGTATACAAAAAAATTAGACATCACATGAAAAACATGGACACAGGAGGGGAAATCAGATGTCCATATATGGGAAGCCAAAGAAGGTCCAGCTATGGCAGCCTACGGATGGAGAGCTGTGAGCATCAGAGGGAATATTGCTTACAAAGATTCTAAGTCAGGAGCTTAAATGGCACTGGGGACACACCTGTGAACCTAGTGAGAGGAAATTAGAAAGTGAGACCGAAGGCTAACGAAGGCCACTCTGCTGAGGACATTAAGGTCATTTGAAAAAGGTCACTTTGACAGTGACTCTGAAAACAAGTATAATGGTTCAAGGAGCATTGCGGCACATAGTAGGTACCTTGAAAATACTTCTGTGTAACGTTTATGGAAACTGAGCAAGATCACCTAGCAGAGTCATGGTTCCCAAGGCATTACTCTCAGAGGGAGCTCTGGGACTCTGGAAGAGGAGTGCTAGAAAATGTCTTGGATCTTATCTTGATATATAGCATGAAGCACTGTCCCCCTTGCACCTAATCAACTCAACCTTCCCTCCATGGATGATAGCTCCAGCGCCTCGAGTACTCAGATAGAGCCCACGCAGGAGCTTCAGAAAGACGTAAGAGTTTGCTCCAGACAAGAGGGAAACCAGCCTCTGGCCCTTCTAGCCTCTTTCCATCTTGTAGGATTCTCTGGCTCCAAAGCCAAAGAGCGAGCCTGTCTTCCTGCCTGGTGGGAGGCTAAGAGGCACCGGCAAGCTGGGAGTCCTCCAGGTTCTGCGCAGGCCTGCAGAGACCCATTCCGCGTGGCCCTTTCTGTATTCGCCACCATTGGATAGTGTGTGTGTGTGTGTGTGTGTGTGTGTGTGTGTGTGTGTGTGTGATGAGATAGAAACCATGGCATGCTTGTCCCTACCTCTAGCCTGTGCCATCACAGAAGCACAATGTTCAAGGCCTTGCAGAGGCAGACTGAAGGAAGTACCAGGTGACTTATGAAGGGTCTTAGAGGCACAGGGGGGTGTGGTTTTTCCAGGGCTGTGTTCATTAGGATGGAAGCGATCGGGAGTATGTGGCTATTTCTGTGTATTTCTGAATGAGCTAACATTAGACGGTGCAAGAGTCAAAGGCTCAGCAGTCACTTGTGGCTTCCATGTTGGATATTCCCTTTGTAGTGGATGTTTCTACTGTGTCCCTAATTCTTTTGCATATTCTTAAGTGTAAGTGTGTGTGTGTGTGTGTGTGTGTGTGTGCCCCTAAATCCTCCCAGCATCCCTGAAGCATATGAGGAACAGGGGTTGAGTTGTGGGTATCATGGTCAGGTAGTTCTGGGGCTTCCTGAGACACTTACCTCCAGCAAGAGTCTCCACACTGCACACAGGGTGGGAGAAATCCTAGAACTTTCAAATATCCAAAGAAAATAGGAAGCCAGTGTGGAAGACGGGCAGCAGCAAATCCATGTAAGGACCCCGGCTTCCAGGGACACGGGCTTACGACAGGCTCTACTTCTAATCAGATCAGAAGGCTGAGATACAGACGAGGGGCTCACTCTCCGCCGAGTCCTGTGTGCACAGCGTATGCTCAGTGTGTGCACTGAGTCCTGTGTGACACCCAGGGGCTGGGATATGCAATAATACAGCAAGGCATCTCCTCACTCAGGGTCCCCTGGGGAGGCAGGCAAGCTGAGGCACATGACAGGGACAATTCCAGTACCCCCTTGACCATAGGGAAAAGAACCATAGACATCACACAAACGCTTCTGTCCTGGTCTTCCCTCCAGGCAAGAAGAAAATTGAAATAATTGAAATAACTCAAGTGTCTCCTATTTTTGAATATCAGCTGTAAGATCCGTTCTCGTATCCTTGGCCCATTTGGGGCAGGTATACCATCTTCTAAAGCAGATTTTCCCATCATTTTCCTCAACTTCCTCTTCCTCCTCCTCCTCCTCTCCTTCCTCCTTCTCTCATTTTGTTCTTCCCTTTCCCTCCCTTCTCTTTACTTCTCCTTTCTTCCTCTCTATTTTGTGCCGCGTCAGATTTACACAAACCACAAGACTCCCTCCCACTCCGCGCTCATCAGATGGCTTTCTAGCCATTAACGTTAAAGTGCCTGCTCTGTTGGAGGAAAGGCAATGGGGTGGGGTGGGGAGATGCGAAGCCTGCATGGCAGACAGGAAGTGAGGTTACATTTCACATCCCAGTTTTTATGCATCCCAGTAGCAATCCAGTGAGGCGGGTATCAGCATGCCTTCCACCCAGGTAAGGCGTGGAAGTACAGAGAGGCACAGCCTTCTCCCAAGTGTCAGACCCTGGTGGTCAGTCTGGGATTCCTGCAACAGAACAGCAAAGCTCTTTCTCCTGGACCAAGCACCTTCTACTTTCTGCTTGCGACATAGTTCCATTGTAAAATTTCTCCTACACTTTCCTATTTCTCCCACTTGTGGCTTCCTTCCGGCCTTGAACTCGAAGGCGGGGCATTCACAGCAGGCTGGGAATGAGGGGTGCAGCCTCCCATCGCCCTTTATGGGGTAAGACCCCTTTATGGGGTAACACTTCTCTTTTAATATACCCCCCCAAAACAAATTTGAATACACACGCATTGAAGGTTGTTGTCTGGATAATGGACTACAGAGGTGACTCACACTATGCTAACCTGAGCTGAAGAAATCATGGCTGAGTCCAAAATCCCCACGGCACGTGTGTTCCCATGCACACACAGCATGTATACACATGCAATAATAATACTTTTGTAAAGAACGGAAATAGAATACGTAGACTGTTTTGACCAGCCTAAGGACATCCATCATTTTTTTTTTTGAGTAGGTGCAAAATAATAAAGATGCTCAAAAGGGGAAAGTCACCTGCCTCCAAGCCTGATGACCTGGCTCTGATCCCTAGGACCCACATGGAACAGAGAGAAGTGATTCTTACAAGTCGTCCTGGGACCTCCACATGGGGTGTGGCTGAATATGTGCACATGTGTGCATGCATATAAGTAAATAAATAAACAAGGAGATGAAAAATGAAGAGATGGGGGGAGACATGAGGCCTCGTAGAAACCAGGAAACCAGGCTATTAACTACTCAGAGGGATGAAAGCTGAAACTTTTCCTATTAGCCCAAGTTTTGTTTTTCTCTAATCATCGTAGTAGTTTTAAAATCTATTTCAAAAAAAAAAATCTATTTCTTAACACTCTAAAGATGGCAAACTTAATATTTTTTTGTTAGCATGAGTTTGAATGTTCCGTTTGATACTCTCAAGCATTTTAAATACAACTATGATGCCTTTGTCTCACACGGAGAATTACCAAATTACACACTCATAACTCAAGAGGCTGGCACAGGCAGATGCTTCATTCTTTCCACAACAATGGGAAAGGCACGCAAATCAGCACGGCTCCGCCCCTCCTCTTACCGCGCATGCGCACACTCTACCACCTCTAGCTGAAGCAGGGACGCTACTAAGGGAAAGGGAACACATGCTCATCCCCTCCTTCCACGTCTTCACCCTCATATGTGAGGCACGGCACATGAGGAAGATGGGACCCAAGATGCCTCCATGGTGACTTATGGCTCTTAGGACGTGACTGTCTCCTTGCTGTGCTCAGAGCAGGTTCTGTTCTAAATAGAATCCCGGAAACACACGACTGTCTGTGCCTTTGCACACGACCACTGCGGATGCAACAGCTGCCCACATGCTTGCTAGATCCCCTTGTGTTGAAGGCCCACAAGAAACCCACTCATTACTAAGGGACTCGGGATGATGGAGGACTTCCATCCGGAAGGTGCCAGCTATTGTGGGAGAGAGGAAACAAATGGAAAACTGCCCCAGATTCCAAAGCTTCCAGCAGGAAGGAATACCCCGCCCTGTTCCAATTTCACTGGTCACAGCACAATTCACATTAGCACCAAGTCACTCCAGGGCAAGGAAATGTACAATCCTACGGTGTGCCTGAGGGACAAGAAAACACAAACATACATGAAAATCTGTATTTGTTCGTCCTTTCTATTAAAAGAAATCCACTACTAGTGAAATGGAGAGAGCGCATACTTAAAAGACTTATCCAATCGTATTTTGATCCACTTTCCAATAAGGATCAAAGTATCCACACTTCGGTCTTCCTTCTTCTTGAGCTTCCTGTGGTCTGTGAGTTATATCTTGGGTATTCCAAGCTTTGGGGCTAATATCCACTTAAGAGACACATGCTCCATTATGTTCATAGCAGCCTTATTTATAATAGCCAGAAATTGGAAAGAACCCAGATGTCCCTCAACAGAGGAATGGGTACAGAAAATGTGGTATATATACACAATGGAGTACTACACAGTTATAAAAAACAAAACAAAACAAAACAAAACAAAACAAAACAAAATGAATTTATGAAATTCTTAGGCAAATGGTTGGAGCTAGAAAATATCATCCCAGCCAACCAATAGTATGAAACATAGGGTCCCCAATGGAGCAGCTAGAGAGAGGAGCCAAGGAGCTGAAGAGGTCTGCAGCCCTGCAGGAGGAACAATAATATGTACCAACCAGTACCCCCAGAGCTCCTAGAGACTAAACCACCAACCAAAGAGTACACATGGAGGGAACCATGGCTCTAGCTACATATGTAGCAAAGGATGACCATTCTAGACATCAATGAGAGGAGAGACCATTGGTGCTATGAAGGCTCGATTCCCTAGAATGGGGGAATGCAAGATAGCAAATTGGGGGAAGGGGTGAGGGGGGGGAGGAGGGGATGAGATAGGGGATTTTTGGAGGAGTGACTTGGAAAGGGGATACCATTTGAAATGTAAATAAAACAAATATCTAATTAAAAAAAAAAGACTTACTCAAGTAAGACCAGTCAACTTGGGGCATGGCTACAGACAACAGGGACTAGCTCTGCCTACAGTCCTAACTTCTGCTACACTTCCCAAGCCTCTTTAGTATCTCCAGATTCTGCCCTGCAAGGTTTTTGTTGTTGTTTTGTTTTGTTCTGTTTTGTTTAGGTTTTGTATGGTTCCTTCACAGCCAGATATGTTTTACCCCAGTACCCATCTTTGAGCTTGGCATCTATCTTCTGATACAACTCCTTCCCAGGCTTGGGGAAAGCTTGGTGTCTCTCAAAAGCAAACCCACGGATGTTCTGCCAACAGTCAGAGAAGTGGAAGTTTTCTGAAAGAAAGGTCAGTGGCAGAAGAACGTCTTGAATGGCTTTGTAGAGGCATGACGACGCAGAAGCCATCTGAGGACGAAATGTCTTTTTGTGCAGTATAGGCAGAGGTTATACTGTTGGGGGGATAGATCAGGCCATTCGCGGAATGGCCATTAGACCAAAAGCAGGTCATAGCAGCTCATTCTAATGAGTTCTTAACCCCAGGCCAAGTGCTATGTGGAAAAAGCTATCATCGGATAGAATGGTATATGTTAAATACCACACCCTGTTAAAGATTCCATAGTTATGCAAGAACTATCCCCCTTGAGTAATAATGATAATTTACTCTGAGAATCACGGAATTATCTTTTTTTATTCTGGCCTCAAAGTTCACTTTCAGAAAGTGATGACCTTAAGTGTCTGATTATCCTGCCTCTACTTCCTAAGGACTGAGTTTACAGGCCCATGACACCATGCTATGCTACTCTACAGGTTTACACAGCAAAGCAGATCAAACCCAGACCTTGTGCATGCTGGGCAAGCATTCTCCCAACTGAGTTGCATGCCCAGTCCCTACAGAATCGCTTTGAAAGTAAGGGATTAAAGCCATGTGGGTCCCAACCAGTCCAGTCTTGATCAGCCAACTGCTAACCAGCACTGGGGCATACATTTTCAAATCTTCCCAGCCAAAGTCGGTTGTGCTGCTTAGCTCTTGTCAACTGGACACAAACTAGAGTCACTTGGGAAGCAGGGATCTTGGCTGAGGCATTGCCTCCATCAGATTGGCTAGTGGGTATACATGATGTGGTGGCATTGTCTTGATTATTGACTGTGGGCAGAACTGTACCACCACCCCCGGGGCAGATGGTCCTGGGGTGTGTAAGAAAGCGAACTGAGAAAGCAGTGGATAACAAGCCAGTAAGCAGGGGTCCCCCGGGGTCCCCCAATGGTATAGGTTTCCCTTCCAGCCTTTGGTTTCCTGGCTCGCCCTCAGGAGAGATCATAAAGGATGAGCTAAATGAAATAAACCTTCTTTCTCCCCTTGTTTCTTTGGACCCACGTTTTATCACAGAGGTAGAAAGAAAACCAGACTATCAGCTCACCCAACCTCCCCAAACCAAACAGACCCCCCCAGGAGACTTCCAAGGCTAGAGTAAGACTAGGGAAGAAAGGAGACCTCCTGGTCTCCAAACGTAATGAAGACAACCCCACTGTCCATCACTCCTCTAATAGTATTTCCCCTCTTCTAGCAATGCCCCAGGCCCTGTGTCGGCTCCAGATGTGGAGAACATTAATCCTGATATCCCTGTATCCAAGGACTCCCCTTTCTAGTAATTAATCAAGTAATTCCAGCAATTAATCAAACCATTCATCATGTAAACACACAGAGCAATGTGAAATCGCAGCTGCTAACTATGCTACAAAGGAGAATCCTGGGGAGTTGTAAGAGGGCAGTGCAGGGCCTCCCCTGACAAGGGGATGGGGCATGATGGGGAAAGAGCGAGGCAGACTCTCTGAGGGAAAGGACCGCTTAGGCTGGGAGCTTCTTCATTAGGTTAAAATAACTCACTGGGTGGCCATGAGACTGGGGCAGTCTCAGCACCTCTGGGTCCCAAATAAACAATCCAAAGCTTACTCAGTACAGGCAGGTGAACAAAACTGAAGCTTAACCAGCCAGAGGCCATTAACCTCCCGCTCTTGGCCTCTAACAAGAGATTTGTTTTTAACAACCGAGAGCAAGAAAGCATCAAGGAATCCCTAACAAGGAAGTTCCCAGCTTAGGCAATCAAGTATTTTCTTTGTCTTCCTCCCACCCCCATCCCCGCCGGGGGGGGGGGCCCATGAGGACCTTATAAAGCTTTCCCTACCACACCCCATCAGTGGCACATAGAAGCATGTGTGTGGTCTGTTGACGAAGTAGCTGAATGCTTGAGTAAACTCATTAAAATTTTAATGTGCTTAACCTTACCTTTTAGCAAGTGTGTATTATGGAAGAGTTTAAACAGGTTCCTCTTTCGCTGTATACACTCCATGGCTCAGCCTACTCTAGAGGCACTGCGGGAGATCCCACAGGTGGAGGCTTCCTGCTTAAGGACTCTTTGTGGGTAATTATGTCAGGACTTGGATCCAAAACCATATGAACACTCCCAGAGTGGAATATCCACATAGATGCCGAGAAATGATAGCAGGAGACCGTCCCGCATGTAACCTGCCAACTTTTCTAAATGGTACAGTGTTGGGAAACAATGTCCCCCTTAGGGACCCTTCCTGACACATTTGATCCGTATCTATGACGTTGTGTCCTCAATAGATTCAACAGTAAAGTCTCTATCCAAGTCCAACAAATGGCATTGCTACCCACCCAGCTAGAGTAGAACATTTTCTGGATCTTTTCTCTTTCTTTCTTTCCTTCTTTCCTTCTTTCCTTCTTCCTTTCTTCCTTTCTTCCTTTCTTCCTTCCTTCCTTCCTTCCTTCCTTCCTTTCTTCCTTTCTTCCTTTCTTTCTTTCTTCCTTTCTTCCTTTCTTCCTTCCTTCCTTCCTTCCTTCCTTTCTTTCTTTCTTTCTTTCTTTCTTTCTTTCCTTCTCTCTCTTCTCTCTCTTCTCTCCTCTCTCTCTGATTAGTTACCAAGTACAGGAGCTTGTGGTGGAAAGTACCTTGCTGACAGTGTCCACCATCCAAGAGACAAGACTTCAATGTTCATTGTGCCTCCAGCAGGTTTTCTAGTTTGTCTTCCTTGAGTTCCAGCCATCTTGAATGATCCTCTATCCAGCTGGAATCATTTGATGAAATTTGCATCAGTGGCTCCAGTTCTTAAAAACCTACCCATAGCCAATTCCCGAAGAAGCAGTTCCCTATGACGCATGGTCTCCTATTGCCCGTGACCCCATCCTCATCGCTCAGACTTCTCTAACATCCTTCCAGGCCAGCTGACTTTGCCCTGGCCTCCACTGAACCGCTGGCATCCCTCCCTAGGTCACATGCTTTTACATGCAGGGCATTGTTCTTCTTCACGCCTTGTTAGAATGCCTATCCATCTTGTGATCCCTTACAACCTGTTTCAAATCCCTCTTGGGAAGTCTCTCGCCAGAATTCACACCATGCCTTCCCTTCTGTTTCCGTGAATTTTATCAAATCTCCATTTTGACTCTCATCTATTTTGTAGTGTAATTATTTTAATGTATCCCCTCTACAGGACTAACAGATCTTCAAAAGAGAGGATGCCCTCCTAGGCAGGCATGTATGTCTACACACACACACACACACACACACACACACATACACACACACTCACACAGAGAGAGATACATACAGAAGCACACACACATATTTGTGCACACATGTATATACAGACACATAGGCATGCATGCACACTTATACACACATAGATACACACACATAAATATGCAAATGCATGCACATGCATTGTGAGTTCAGAGCTTTATACATGCCTTTCAGGTTTATATTGTCCAGATAGATTTGCCTCTCTTCTCAGCAGTGTTCCTCGCTCTTGGGACAGTGTAAAAGTGGGGAGGTAGTTTCGGAAGATGCAGTGAGTTTGAAGATAGACTATTGCACTCCCATGCACAGTTAACAGGATCGGTATCTGGACAGTTCATCACAAAGCAAAGACAGGAGCCATGGACACTGACTTTGCATTTTGCTTTAACTTAAGACAAATGTGAGCATTCTCTCGTTTCAAGCCAAACGCTTGAACTGCACGCATACACCATGCCCAGGGTGTCAACTGTGTAGCTTACAGTTCTGCTTCTTCCGAGATGTCAATGGTGTGTAGTCCAGCACATTCATGCCCATAGGCTGTTCAAACGTTCTACAGATCTACCCTCTTGAGAAGACTATTTTTTAAAAAATTATTATTTTATTACATGTGTGTATGCATGCGTGTATGTGTGTGTACACGTGCACACATGCATGCTGTGGTACATGTGAGGAAGCCAGAGGATAACGTACATTAATCAGTTCTATCATGTAGATCCTTATGTTCAAACTCATGTCAACAGACTTGGCGGCAAGCACCTTAGTTCACTGTGCCATCTTACCACCTCAAGCAGACTGCTTTTAATGGTGACTAGTAAACAGCTACCTTGTGTTTAGATGGCCAGTCTCTCTTGTCATCTCGATACGCATGACAATTGCTGATTTGCTGCCATCACATTGGTCTGTGTACATGTCCGTGGCACACTTTCTTGATGGCTGGTTTATTTAGGAGGGCCCAGCCCACGGTGGGCAGTACACTGTCCCTGGACTGGTGGGCTTGAGCCCTGTCAGAAAGCTAGCTGAGAAGGCCAGAGAGAGAGGGAAGGTGAGAGGGAAGGAAGGAGAGAGGGAAGAAAGGAGGGAGGAAGAGAGAGAGAGAGAGAGAGAGAGAGAGAGAGAGAGAGAGAGAGAGACTTAGAGAGACACAGAGAGAGAGAGCTAGTAAGCAATTTTCCTTCATGGGTCCCTACCTTAACCTCTTTTCCTGATGTCTCTCCATAATGGAATATAACTTGTAGGCCAAATAGGCCCTTCCCTATCCCATGTTGCTTTCTGTTATGGTGTTTAGCACAATATAGTTAAAACATGTGCTAAGAACTTTCTATGAATCACCAAGTCACATGCTTGGCATAAAGAGTCTCAGTGCCATCTTGTCCCCCGACCCCACCCCAGCCACCATCGCTGGTTGCCAACGTTGGAAGCAAGCATGGTTTCCCCACTTCTCAGACTCGTGGAGGGCACTTATATGTGGCAGGGTATCTGCAGGAATGGATTGTAACAATGATGTCAACATTGCTAAAAAGCCAAGAGTCTTTGAACTATTCCATCTGAAACAAGCTAGCAACACGTTAGGCCGTACTGCATGCTCAAGGTCCCTGCTTAAATCCTTAGAGGACACAACTCACTATTCCCATGAGTTTACAATGAGATAAGTGTTGTCCTTGCCATTATTTTTTTTTAAGATTCTATTTTCATTTATGTGCGCATGTGTATGTGCACATGCATGTAAATACTTGGGAATAAGGGGGTAGGGGGGTCAGTTGGATTTACAAGCAATTGTGAGCCACCCAATGGGAATGCTAGGAACTGAACTTGGGTCCTGTGGAGGGACAGCAAGTTCTTCTAAGGGCTGAGCCAACTCCTAGCCCTAATGTCTTTGCTTTTAAGATGAGGGAATGGGGGGAAGCAGGGCACAGCTAACAAATCTCCTAAGGACTGCTGGATAGATGTAGTCAGGGAGTATAACTTCAGAGCCCACCAACCTAATCGGAAACAACCATACACAGGCTTGACAGCCCCTAGCCTGCACAATTTGGGAAATGTTTAAACCAAATGGCAACAGGTTTGGTCAAGATTCTTGCCACCTAACAGTTCTGGCCCTGCTCTTTCTTTGCCCCCCCCCCCACACACACACACGTCTGTCTGCAGGAGATTGTACATCTAGTATATTTATTTTTTTTCCTGATCTCTTCACACTCTCCCTAAAATTGAAACCGAAATGATGTCAGTTTGTGGGGCACTGAACACCCACTTTACCCTGGGAGCAAAAAGACCACCAGATCTGTACATAAAACAACCCAGAAAAAAAAAATCAATTTTCTGCGCAGACACAATTTCTCTTGAAAGGTGACACGGTCCTTTAAAAATAGCTACGGGCTCCATTGTGCAAAGATTCTGACAGAGACTGACAGCTTTTAGGGAAGTGTGACATTCCCAGGCAGTCGGAGTCGGCCCGCGTGGTTCTCACAGATACAGATCAGTAATTCGATCCGGGTAGAGTGTTAAACGTTGGAGGTTAAGCTGCTGTGTTCTTATTACTAATCAAACTGCAACACCAGGCCTCAGTCTCCTCCGTCCCAGGCAGGAAGGGATGTGCTATGGAGAGATCCGCCCAGACTCCAGGCTTTAACCAGCCCTGCTTGCTGCCAGCATCCTTCTTGATTCCATCTCTGAGGGGCTCTGAGGGCTTCCTGGGGATGCTTGGAGATTAGGGTTAAAGGAAGACCAGGGCCAGCCTCCTTCTGCTCTTCCAAAGCAGGCAGAGATTGCAAAGAGGGATGTGGGGCACTGGAGCAAACTTCTGGCAAGTTCCTTCTAGGTGCCTCTGTGTGTGTGTGTGTGTGTGTGTGTGTGTGTGTGTGTGTGTATGTGGTGTATAAATGCTTGAGTGACTCTGTGCGCATGTGTGTATGTGTGTGTGGTATGAATGCTTGAGTGACGTATGTGTGTGTGTGTGTGTGTGTGTGTGTGTGTTATGAATGCTTGAGTGACTCTGTGTATGTGTGTGTGGTATAAATGCTTGAGTGACTATGTGTGCATGTGTGTATGTTTATGTGTGTGTGTGTGTGTGGTATGAATGCTTGAGTGACTCTGTGTGTGTATGTGTGTGTGTGTGGTATGAATGCTTGAGTGACTGTGTATGCGTGTATGCGTGTGTGTGTGTGTGTGTGTGTGTGTGTGTGTGTGTGGTATGAATGCTTGAGTGACTCTGTGTGTATGTGTGTGTGTGTGTGTGTGTGGTATGAATGCTTGAGTGACTCTGTGTGTGTGTGTGTGTGTGTGTGTGTGTGTGTGTGTGTGTGTGTGTTTGTCTCATGTATGAATGCTTGAGTGACTGTGGGCACAAGCTTATCGGAGGGTGAGTGTGCCTGTGTACGCATGTGCATTTGCAGGTCATAGGATGACTTCAGGGTTGACTCCTTTTCCTCGGGTGCTTCCAGTTGTATTCTGTTTTCTCTGCTTTGACAGAGTCTCTCACTGCCTTGGAACGTTCCATGTAAGCTAGACCGGCTAACCAGCAGGCCTCAGACACCCTCCATTTCCCTGGCACTTGAGCTACGAATGCATGCCCTCATGCCCAACTTGGTTTTACTTTTTATTAGTTTTTTTTTTTTATGTTTCATGTAACATATTCTCATCAGATTTACCCCCCCCTTCCCAACTTTTCCCTGATTCACTGCTCCCCAGTTCCCTACTCAGCCAACTTTGTGTCTTTTTATTTTTTTAATCCATGACGGCAAACTGGTGCTGCCCAAATATTCTTAGACGTGTGGTCTTGCACTGGAGTGCGCTCAGCTTACCAGGGGCTACACTGCAGCGAAACTATCTCCAAGAGCTCCACACCTAGGGGTAGAATTGTGTGCCCAACTCCCTTCTCTGTGCTGAGACTGGGTCCGGCTTGAGTCTGTACTGGGTTTGTACGTGCTGTTCCAGCGGCCATTAAGTTCCTATGTACAGCTGCCCTGCTGTGTGTGGAATGGACACGGGTCCTTGTTACAAGCCAAGCACTTTACTAACTAAACCATCTCCTTAGCCATCTCCCCAGACACTCACTGGAGGCTGAAGGAGCATCTCTGGGGCCTGCTGTTCCGCACCACTGAGTCCTTTCCAAGGTTAGGAGATGATCCTTCTAGAAAAATTGGTTATCAAACAGGCAATCCTTTCACCAGCAGGAAGAGACCCTCATTCCATGACACACCTCGAGAGCATCAGGCTTGGCCGCCATGTTAGCATTTGGGTAGAATCGTGTCATTGTCATCATCATCATCATAATCACCAGTAGGGATCACAGAGCAGGGCTGAGGTCAAAGGTCAGGCTGATGTGTCCGGGACACTGGTGTGTGTAAGAATACGGTTTAATCCCGGCCGGTGTCATTCTGCATTCAACCCAAGTGTTCTGGGATCTCTGCTATCACCAGAGCACCAGCCTCTCACTCTATGTAATTTCTAGGATGGATGAAAAGGGCCCCTTGATCTTTCCTCTGCAGGCATTGGGCTGTTGTGGGAAGCAGCTGTGCTAGAAGAGGCTGCTGGAATTCTTCCTGCATAATCCAAGGTGGCATAGCCGAGGTAAAGGGAGAATGCCCCTCTGTGGCCATGAGCACCCTAGTGTGGGGGTTGCTCAGTTGTTCGTACGTCGGCCAAGTATGTCACACAGCAACTCAAGCTGCAGGTGAGCCACTGGGGTGCTGGTCCCCCGAGACAACAAGAGGTAACGTTCATTCCCCCCTACAGAGATGTCCGATCCTGAGCAGGAAGGAGAGTCAGTTTCGTCCTCATCCATCTTGGTGATAGGTGGAAGAGACCAGGACCAGAAATCTATACTGCGGCTTTGTCCGGCAGATGCTATTGTCACACTTAGGAGGGTGGCCCTGATTCAGGAAGCAACACACACACACACACACACACACACACACACACACACAATCATGATAACTGAGTCCTGAGGTGATAGAGGTGGAGGAAGGGGCAGGTTCCAGGCAGCAGGAATACAGCATGCGAAGGCCTTGTGGGGTGAGGACAAAGGGTAAGCCCAGGGATCTATAAATTGCTCCATGAGAAAGGGCAGAGGGTGCCCGGAGAGCGGCTCCAGGAGACGCTCGTCTTGCTATTTGACATCAGAGCTGTGGAAACCCAGAAGCCTCTGACGCCAGATGGTTAAGGTGTTGGTAGTTCGTTGGGACTTATTCTAAAAATTGCCCTGGTTATGAGGAGATCAGGTTACAAGGCATCAAGAGAGGAATCTGAGTGAGCAATTAGGAGCCTACTGCAGCGGTCCGGGCAAGAGGCGGAGGTAGCTTAGCCTAGGGTGGTAACAACCGAATTAGGAGAAGAGCAAAGCTGAGAAATATCTAGGTCAAAAGTTCAGGACCAGCAGTGATAGGATGTGTTGAACTGGATGTGTTATGGGTTGGATACAGTTTGGCACTGGATCTGGACCGATAAAAAGCTCCAGAATTGAAATTAAAATTAGAAAACTTTTGCAGAACTGGAAATCTTATTTTGATTTATGTATGAGTGTCTTGCCTCCCTCTCTCTCTCTCTCTCTCTCTCTCTCTCTCTCTCTCTCTCTCTCTCTCTGTGTGTGTGTGTGTGAGAGAGAGAGAGAGAGAGAGACAGACAGACAGACAGACAGACAGACAGACAGACTTTATGTCTGAGTACCACATGAATGCCTGTATTCATGGGGACCAGAAGAGAGTGTTGGAGCCATTGCTGTTCTAGTTTCTTCCTCATGGAGGAAAGACATTTGGAGTTATAGACAGTTGTGAGGCACCATGTAGGTGCCAAGGCCCAAATCTCTATAGTGTTCTGTAGAGAAGCCACTAGCCTTAACCAATGAGCCATCTCTTCTGCCCCCAAAGTTGTATCAATCCACCTTTAACGTCCAGCTCTGAATCTGCATGGGGGCAGCGAAGGGCGTCTCAGTAATTAGTAGTTGAGTGACTAGCCCAAGAAGGACATGGAGGAGACAGGTCAGGAGAAGTGTGCTCAGAGCCAGTGGGTGGAGATGAGCAGAGAGGTGGGCCCAGGATGCAGAAACAGGAGGTGCAGCGTGGAGGATGTAGAGGCAGGAGGAGGTGTGCTTGTGTCATAATGGGATGCATGTACACATGTGTGAATGCATTTGTGAGCACATGAGTGACTCCAAAGAGAAGAGGAAGGAGAAGGGGCATAGAAAGTTCTAGAAATCTAGCTATGGCAGACATATTTTTTTTCTGATTCTCTATTTTAATTTGGGAGTTGGGTAAGTTTCATTCAAAGAAAAACTCTTCTCCCTTGGGGACAGAAAGCTCAAGGCTGAAGGGCCACCATGGTGGCCAAACCCCTCGCTCCATGCAGGCATGTGGCTGGTGAGAATGGTGTGGCAGGCAATGGTCTAGCTGTCCCTGTGTCATGGACGTTACAAGGGAACTTCCCATTAGTAATGGTTTTCCATCTCCAGGTACTTCTAGAAGAAGCTTCAACTTTAGCTTAAGAAGTCATCTCCACCATTCACTCACAAGAAACAGAGGCCAGGACAGATCCCTTGGGAGAGGAGATGAAACTGGGGGATGTCACACAGGAGACAGACAGGAAGCCAATATGTGCTCTCCAATGCCAGATCCCAGGTTCCGCCCCCCCTATCCCTCCCTCGGTTTCAGAATCCTAGGCGATGGAAGGACCCTGGCCCCACCTCTCTCTCCAACTAGGAACGACCGTCCTGGAGCTGTGTGAGGTTCCACTACTAGTGTAAGATTTGGTTATAAGTCGGAGTCTTCTGGTGAGCCAAGGAACTGGGAGGGCGCAGGTAAGCAACACACCATCTTGGTGCCATTTTCCTTCCTGCTCTGTCTTTGGGGGGGAACCAGACCCCATCCTGAGCTATGCCCTCACTGGAAACCATTCCTGTTTGGTGCTGAAAAACTCACTTCCCAACCCTGGCTTCTACCGCTCCCGGTTAGAGATCCAATTCTATTTTAGGAACGTGGAATGCATTTTCCAGGAGAGAACATTGTGAAATATCGGGGAGTCGAGGCCAAGCTCAGCCGGAGTATGTGGGAGTTTTGAGGAAGGACCCCCCTCCTCCAGAAAACAGACTTCGGATTAACTGTCCCAGAGTGAGGGATGACTTGAATGGGGGGGGGTTGGGGGGAGGCATAATCTTATCGAGAGAGGAGAAATCTTTTCTTTTCCAGCCAATTTTGGTTTTAAAATGTTAGGAAATAACTTCTGACTGTTTCCCAAACGGCTCTCTTCTTCCCCCCGTGCCGAGTCAGCTCCTGGGTTCTGTCTCCCACATCCTCTGCTCTCAATCTGACACTGCCTCTCCACATTTCTAACTGCCAAATTTGTTTCTGTATGTTCCCCCATCGTTTGCATGTGTGTGATCATTTATTAGAAGCACCACATTCCTCTTACTTCTGAGACAGACACAATTTTTTCCTTATGGCTCTGAGCACAGCCACGAAGTCGAAGTCCTGTTATGGTGGTGAGGTACAAACTAACTAACTAACTAACTAACTAACTAACTAAGTAACTAGCTATCTATCTAGTTATCTAGCTGGCTAACTAGCTAGCTAGCTAGCTAGCTATCTAACTAACTAGCTAACTATTTAACTATCTATCTATCTAACTAGCTAGCTAGCTGGCTATCTAACTAGCTAGCTAGCTATCTAACTAGCTAGCTAACTATTTAACTATCAAGCTAGCTAGCTAGCTAGCTAACTAGCTAGCTAACTAAGAGCTGGCCATGATGGAGAATACCTGTAGTCCCTACATCAGAGATGCTGAAATAAGAGAGTTGTTGCATGTCTGAGGCCAGCCTAAAGTACCTAGTGGTCTCCAGGCAAGCCTGGTCTACAGAGGGAAATTCTGTCTCAAAACAGAACTGAAAGGTCCCCCAAATAGTTCTTGCTCCCCAGGTGAGTGTGGTTTCCCTGGACACCTGGACTCCAGGGGACTCAGACATTTTTCTTCTCCACCACTGGATCAGTT
The DNA here is from genome assembly GCA_964023405.1 of Apodemus agrarius. Lineage (NCBI taxonomy): Eukaryota > Metazoa > Chordata > Mammalia > Rodentia > Muridae > Apodemus > Apodemus agrarius. Next base: position 13,911,531 of record OZ030024.1, read on the forward strand.
TGGCTTCTGAAGAGATGGAAGTTGTCAGAACAGTGTCACCCCATGCCACCTGCCAGACCTGACCTGCTCCTAGCTGCCCCTGTGTGGCTACCCTTTCCTTGCCTGTCTTACATACCTCCGTGGTTTCTCTCCAGAAAATCTCCACTCTTATCCCCTGCACGGATCACTCTCAGCTACCCTCTGGCCCTAGCCAAGGTGTAGTGTCTGTTACCCACCAGAGGGAAAAGAAATGCCTGCCATGGTCCAAAGCCTACCTTCCTTCTGCCTGGTCTCAGCATTGCCTCTCCATTCCTCTCCTCTTTCAAAGTCAAGAATGACTCTATTTATTTATTTATTTTTTGGTTTTTCGAGACAGGGTTTCTCTGTGTAGTCCTGGCTGTCCTGGAACTCACTCTGTTTACCAGGCTGGCCTCGAACTCAGAAATCCACCTGCCTCTGCCTCCCAAGTGCTGGGATTACAAGCATGCGCCACCATCGCCCGGCAAGAATGACTCTAATAGTTGCCCACCAAACTCTGGTTGACGTGACAGTCAGGACATCCTGGCAGATATAGAGGGATACCTCCAAAATGCTCGTGAGTCCAGAAAGCTCAGAAGGCCTGTGGTGGTGTTAAGAAATCACCTGTCACAGGACGTTAGGGGAACAATCAGAAGAGATTGTCCTTCCCTTGTGACCCCTAATCCCCAACCTAGGAATACAGATAATCATCTTAAACATTTTGATTTAAATCTCAGCTCTATTAGAGACTGGCTATACAATTTAGGTCAGGCCCCACTGCCCCTCTCAGGACTTCAGCCACATTTCTGGAAAAGCCATGTATTAAGAGTCTGCCTTCTGGGTCTTTCTTGGGAAAATTAGACAACATGATAGGCACAAGGCTCCCAGAAGAACATGTAGGTGCCCCTCCCCTGGGGGCATCTTTCATTTCTAATTCTGTGAGATGAGAAAGTCCACTGTGCAATAGACCATGGCCACTGGTATATAAACACATTCAACACAACCAGACTTTTAAGCTCAAAATAGTCCTCTTTCTGTCTCTTCTCCTCCCTGTTCTTCCCTTCCGTTACCTACCCACCCCATGCTACCTTAGCCGTGGGGTAAGTTCTCTAATTGTTGAACTCCTACAATGTGACTCCACGTTTCAAAGTCTCCATGCTCACATACTTGTATTCCACTTGACTCACCATCTACTGTAATTGCTCCTACCCAGCAGTGAGTCAGGCCCCTCTTTCCACCAGCCCCAACATCTGGCAACACCTGGAGATAGATGCTATTGATACAAGGTGGGGGTATGTGCTATTGATATCTAGATACATATTCTATAACACATAGCAAGTCCTACGAAAGGAATTATCCGTCCAGAGAAGCCAGTCATGCAGCCCCGATTACCTTCAACAGCCAGATCTGTTGGTGATACCTGAAAGCCAAATTCCTGGCTGACCACACCCACCTCTTATTAGCCGAATGGCCTTGGGCATTTGTTTGGGGTGGTGTGGGATGCATGCGTGTGTCTGTGTGTGTGTGTGTGTGTGTGTGTGTGTGTGTTCTATAAATCATCTCTAGGTCCTTAGTTTTTTGCATGGCAGGCACTTTATCAAATGAGTTGTTTTTCCCAAGCCCCTGTCTACCAATTTTTAAAATCTAATCAGAAGGTATAGAATGCTTCACTAATAAAGTGGCTCAAATGAAATGATACACAAGCCCTAGTCCACATTGCCCTCTGAATGCCAGCTACTCTTATTTCATGCAATTCCATTAACAGCTCTCAGGCTTAGAAATTGCCAAGTCCTTGTCTAACTTAAGAAAAGGAGTCAACCATGGTCCCTCTCTGGTCCGTTATCCGTGGTCTTAAGCACTGTGCTCTAATGTCTGTTTAGTTTTGGCTTCGGAGGCCAAACGTCCTGGAGCACCCTTCGTAACCCTAGAAGAGGCAGCCCGTGTTAGTTTTGCTAAGGAACCCAGTAGTGACAGAAGCAGGTGACGAGCGTCTCCTGCATGACGTCATTGTCTTTGGCCCTAAACTCTGTTGGAGCTGAGGGCATGACTTAAGTTGGAGTCAAGGGTGTGGCTGCCTCAGCTTTTGGCAGGACATTTTGTGATCCGGTCCCTCTCCCAGGTCCCTCCAGCAGGTGCCACATCCCCTAAGAACAAGTCTGAATGAGTCGCTGGCTGCCCAGTGCTCTGGACAGACACTTCCTGGGCAGCTCAAAACTGGAGACAGGAACCAGAGCCAAAAGAATGACAGTGTCGCCTTAACGGGCGACATTTCTACTCTGAACGCTGTGCCAGTATGTTCACCTCAGGCTGCAAAAGATGAGGTTGTCTGACATCGTTGGTGTCTGTGTGTTTTTCCCGGCGTATCAGAGTAGATAAGGCAGCACCCCCTTATCTCTGTGGTAGGGTTGCCTAACTGCCTGACTCCCTACAGGTGAAAAAGTCAGTACCCATATGGCCCCTCAAGGTCTTACTGGTACTTGTCACTGGGGACCCAACATGTCACTTTCTGTCACACGTCAGTGTAGAGGGACCAAGCTCCTCTTGTGCAGTGTGGGTGCATTTGTTTCTTGTTGCTTCTGACCTCGGTCCGCAGCTCTGATTTGACTAGCTGCGGGCATTCCTGCCTCGACTCTGCCCACTGAGGTGACTGCGACCTAAAAAAATGTAAGCAGAAGAAACCCTTTTGTCCTCTCGGCTGCCTTTTGTCCCGGGGGAGTTTTTAATCAAAGCAACAGAAAACCAAGCACATGGAGAGGCAGATTTGGGGACCACAATTGTGCCACCTCAGACTTCTCGGGCTGCCATCTGTCACCAGAAACAAAACAACAATTAAAAAAAAAAACAACTCTAAGAAGCCTAGAACAAAAGCCTGTGGAAGCAGGCTAAGGAGATGGCACAGTCAGGTAAAGTGCTGGACTCCTGAGCACAGAAACCTGTGCTCCATCCCGGGCTTCCATGTAGGAGGCAAGCATCTGCAATCATGGTGCTGAGGTGGCAGAGACAGGAGCATTCTGGGAACTTGTTGGCCCTGCCAGCTTAGCTGGGTTAGTAAGATCCGGGTTCAGAGTGAGAATCTGTCAAAAATAATGTGGAGACCAAAAGGAGGAAGACAATAAACATGGACCCCTGGCCTTGACATGCACTGTGTGCACATACTGGCATACTGGCACATTCGAGAATACACACATTAAAAAGAAAGAAAGAAAGAAAGAAAGAAAGAAAGAAAGAAAGAAAGAAAGAAAGAAAGAAAGAAAGACGGTAGGACTGGATGTGGCGGTACATACCTTTGATCCCAGCACTCAGAAGGTGGGGACAGATAGATCTATGTGAGTCTGAGGCCTGTGGAGAAAGTTAGGCCAGCCAGAGCTACATAGAAAGACCTTAAATCAAATAAAAAACAAATAAACAAAAATAAGTTTTAAATTTTAAAATTGAAATTAAAAAAAAAAAAAGAAAACATGTGAACTTGTGAGAAATATTCTCTGGGCAGGACAGAGGACCTGGCCTCGCCTGCTTCTCTTATTCATAAATCAGTATAATGCCCAGGACACAGAAGTTATTCTGAGCGTTAGGTGTACCTACCAGGCTCACAGTGAGTGCTGGACAAGAGGAGGAGTCCTTATTTGCTGTACTAACTACAGGTCTAGGGAAAGTACAGACTCGGGTGCTAGGGCAGGGACAGAGCAAAAGACTAGAGAGCCCAGGGACAGAGTCTGCATGAATCTGGGGCGTTGAGCTCATGGAGGTCACTGGAGTGGTTAATGCAATCATCTGAAGAGGCAGGACCTTGTCGCCGAGGCCAGACTCTGGTGCGACTTACTGGCCTGACTCATTTGGGGTCAATATGAGAACTGCCTGTAATCATCAGGATCCTTGACAGTGGCACTCATTTCCCGGCGAGAGGACCCAGTATCCTGAAAATCCCACCCTCATCGTTGAGCCCTGTCAATGAACATCACTGGTCCAAATGGCACTTTGGTTTCTCCGTCATTGAAGTTTGGCCCGAGATGACGGGGACACTGAGTTCTTCAAAGAGTGACTCTCACTTACCTTCTTGCCTCTTTCCCCTTCAGGTTCAACTCCTTTTATCACACTAAAGTGCCAATCAATATGGCGAGATGGATGTTACATCTTCGCTTTTTATAACACGGCCTGTCCCAGAAGGGACACTGTATCTTTAAGGAAATGGACCCCGTATCCTGTTTCCGAAGGATTAAAACCCTTTAAAGAGACAGAAGAGGCTGTAAACCCCGATCATATTCTTACTCTCTCTTCATTATCCTGTCCACTATCTATCCCTGCTGAGTAAATCTGGTTGTGTGTTTCTCCAAAGTGGTCATAAGAAGAAATTTATTTACTCCGCTTTGCACTGGAGGGGCATTACCAGGCTTCAAGGCTCTCCGAAGTCATAAAGATTTTGCAGTGTGTGCAAAAGGAGCAGAGATTCAGAACTTCTTTCCCCCTCTGAGGTCGTTTGGCCATCCAAAGGGGGAGTCACTTCTCATTTTCTGACAGGGTTTATTTCCGTAAGATTTTCCAATTAGCAGGAAAAGGTCACACTAATGTTGGTGCTGGGTAGGGGAAGAGATCAAACTATGCAAATAGAAACATCCTTGAAAGGACAATATTAAAAAAAAAAAAGAGTGCATTTCCTAATTTTTAATTGCATGTGTGTATGTGCATATACACGCATGTGTGTGAAAGTGTATGATGTGTGTGTGTATATACATGTGTGCGTGTATAATTATATTTATGTGTGTGTACATATACATGCATGTATACTTGAGTGTGCATATGTGTATGTGTGAGTGTGCATATATACATGTGCATAGAGATAGATACATAGATTGATTGATGATAGATAGATAGATAGATAGATAGATAGATAGATAGATAGATAATCCATCCTTTTGCTGCCAGAGAGGAAAAGGGTGATTGTAACTGTGCAATTGAATTTGACCTGCTGTTCTCACCTGTGTTGAAACGACCTGAGTCCAGCCGTTGATGCTGTACTAGAGGGATTTTGAGTACCCAAGATGGGAGCTCTCCCACTCTCTTAGTCTTCATTGTGTAGGGACAGGGCCCGTGAGGCTGCAGAGTGGGAGTCAGGCAGCTAGCAGGCTCCGTGAACCCCGATAACGGCCAGACTGTCCCCAGCCTGGCATAGCTTTCGCCAGCCCATCATTTGAAACCCGCCTCCAATCTTTCTCTGCTCCTGCCCTGCTGCTTTTGTTTGCCCGCTCTGTGCATGGAGAGCACAAGAATTTTTCCCTGATAATAGGCAGGGCTGGGAGCCATGTCAGAAAAGATGTACTCCAGCCACGCTGAGGACAGAAGTCACCGGTGCCCATTAAAGCAGGTCCCGGGGACAGCGCTTTGCTTTGAGTTTGGAGCGAACTCTGCTTGTCAGAGCCGAGGACACGCTATGCAGATCTCAGCAGCGATCCTCCAGTCTGGGTTCTAGCTGTGACCCGATGGGTGTGTCAGAGTCCTGTGTGGGCAAGCTTTAACCCACCTCTTTCTGCATGGCCTCAGGTGTACCAGTAAAGGCACAGTAGAAAGAAAAGCTATGTTCCTCCAGCTGGTTTCCTTTTCCCCAGGCAGGGAATTCCTCAAACACTATGTATGGCCTGGGTCTTGTCTGGTTATTAGTCACTGGCCACATCTCTCTAGAACCCTCCCAGTCGCAGGTGCCAAAGGAGGGTGCTTATTCAAAGTCATAGTGTGGCTCCCTGTCCAAGTATGGATAAAGGTCCAGTGTAACAATCTGTGCCTATCCGGCTATATAGGTCTTAAAGCTTTTAAAAACCAGGTCAGTGGATTAGCCCTGCAGTCCTCCGTCACCGCTGGCTCTTACAATCATCCTGCTTTCTCTTCCACAAACGGCCCTGAGCCTGAAGCCGAGGGTTTGATGAAGACATCCCACTTAGGACTCACAGAGGGTGTGGTAGCATACGCAGGACCTCTACAGGTTCAAGCCAGATGGCATCTCAGCACTGAGAGAGAGAAGTACACGCAGGTTCTACTCCTAACCAAGAAAGATTAATCTTCTCCAATGGGCTCTCTCAGGCTGTATTAACCACACTTCAGGGGAGACCCCATGCCCAGAGTAGATGGCCAACTCAAAACAACGGTATTTTTATTTTTTATAGACTGTTTTGTCCCATATTGCTCTGTCTCAGGTTTTTAAAAAAAAAAACTATTTGAACTGGTTCTTTGCTTGAATTTTGATTTTGTGTTAGTGTGTGAGAGGCAGCGAGGGAGAGCATTTCTTCTTTGTTCCTGATTGTTTTTTAGAGAGACAAAGAAAGGGCTTGGAGTTGAGTAGTTAGGGACCTGGGTAGGATCCAGAGGGAACTGGGGAAGGGCAAGCATGATCCAAATACAGTGAATGAAAAATATTTTTTTAAAAATTAAAAACAAAAGCCTGTAGGATAACTGAGGCAATGAGTTACATCGTCAAATACTAAAGAACCTCTGTGGTCAGCTTTTACTAGGATGTAGGCAAAACATCCTACAGATCCTGGGAGATTAGGTTGATGATAGACAATCAGAAACTTGAAAATAGTTGTCAAAGTGATGTCCAGGCATGGCCATTGTTCAACTGAGTTATCAATATGTAGCACAACTGTGCACATGGTAGCACAGGACATGACAGCACTTGGGCTCTCTCATGTCCTTTAACTCATTTATCTTCACCCGGAAGCATGAGACAGAAGCAGCCCACCCCATCTTACAGACCTAACACGTGCAGAGGTCATTTCACTTCTAACATGAAAGAGAAAGACTCTTAAAAATTGTTTTGCTATGAAACAGAGAACGGCTCTTCCCTTCCTCTTATCAGGATATCATCTCTTTACGGCGCTCGGCAAGTGTTAGTCATTACAACCAATACTCGGCCCTGTTTCTCCTTAGAACAAAATGAGATGGAACGGGAGTTATAAAGCATTAGCCCTGAGCCACAAGAGTGTGGCGTGCTGTGAGCGGCTTGTTAACAGCTCTAAGTCCAGTCATAATAAGACCGAATGTACCACGTGTAAATCATGCTTTGGGTTTCTCTGGAGAGAATTATTAAAGTAAATCAAACATGCAAACAAATAAGTGTATAACAACCATGGTGCCTAAACATCAAAGTAGTCTAATCCCCAACATTACGAAACTGGTATACATGTCCCCTGGTGGAGCTGAATCAGTGAGTTTAGGGTAGGTCATAGGAACTCAATCTTCAAGACTCAAGGAAGCCTATGTCCCAATGTGTGCTCTTGTGCCTGTCTCAGCGGGATCATTCATAGCACCACGTCCCTGTATGCAAACATCTTAATTTGGACAATAGGTTACATAATTAACCAGGACCCCAGGAGGTTTGTACAGCCAGGGAACCTGGGGAGGCAGAACTCTGCCGAAGTTCACAGATGTGGGTCTGATCTTCAGTCACTAATGAGCCACGTGACCTGTAACCTCATTAGCTCTTCTCTTTTCTCACCCGCAACACAGAGGTGAGGCCAACTCTTGGCTGTTGATGGATGTAAGTTCATGTTGCTCCTCTCCAAAGAGGCAAACTGCTTAGGGGGGTGTTTAGCAAATGCCACCTCCCATCTAATAAGGAGGGTTAAAAGTCCTTAAAGATGCCATTAGAGGTCCCTTCAAGATCATTCTTACACTGCCTTATGGACTATGGATATGTTGGAGGTGAGCAAATATGAACAGTTCAAAGATTATAAGAGATATGTTTCCATAAGCATCAAGTTTTTACCTAAGTAGTACACTTTTACTTGAATTATCACAGACACACGTTGATAATCTCCTGACTTCATACACCCTGCTGCAAAAGGTGAGGGGTGAGAAAAACAGCAAAATAATCAACTATCTGCAAAGCTTCAGACCTCCTGGCAAAGACGGCAAATCTGCCAGCCCATCTGTCAAAACAAGAATTATAATAGCCAAAGACAGACACAATCCGAATCACATTCAAAAGAATATTGATTCAAAGTCAAGAGTGCGATGCTATAAACAGCCTTTACAACAAGTTTGGAATTGTAACACCCGTAATATGTACCTTGAAAAACCAACAGGAGCATTGACACTCGTGACACAAACCATGGCTCAGACTGTGCAGTCTGATGTCAAGTGAAATGGAAGTGCTTCCACTGATCACTGTGACTGGCGTGGGCTATGGACTCTGTTGGCCATTAAATTCGCACGTGTAGATGTTACCAATGTCACATAAACAGCCAGTTCCAAACAGATATCTTCCTTCCCTTATAAAGTGCCACCCACAGCCTTAATGATGGCACTGAGTGCTCATGTGCCTGCCTACAGAATCCACCACTCATGGAGAATTAATGGGAGGAGGGAGACTGGGAATAGACAAACAGGTGTGAAGTTTGGTCACTCTGTTGTTGTTAGGGTGGTGGTTGTTGTTTATTTGGTTAGGTTCGTTACTGGGGTAGATTTTCTGGGGGACTGCTTGGCTCTCACAGGCTTAATTTGTTATAATCTTAGATGTGCAGCCCTAGGACACATTATTTTGATGGCAGTGCGAGATGATGTCACTCAGAGGGATCCATCCAAATGCCTTTGCACTCCTTATAGCATCCATTGGCCCTGTCAATACCTAGGTGCCTCTTACAGCATCTGTCAGCCCTGTCAAATCTGAACATTTTTTACTCTGACATAGATAGAGTTTTCACCTGGCTTGGGTGACAGGGATAATGTCAACATGATTCCTTCTTTCTTGAAGTGACTCTTATTATTAGCATCGATGAGAAATACTCATGGGATATTTTCATATTATGGAAAGTTTATCATAATAATGAATACTTAGGCCCAGGCAAGTCATGATCTCTTTAGCATGTTTTAATTCTAACTCAGCTACTTACTGGCTATGTGGTGGAAGAAACTTTTTTTATTTTTCTTAAGCCCTAGTTTTCACCTCTGTATTTTGAGTTAATAGTTAATGACTCACCTCATGGAGTTCTAGTAGACTTCAGTAAGCTGTAGCATCTTGCACTCTGAACTCTTGTATTGTTAGAATTTGGTAAAGCTGAGATTGGATCTGATGATGCTGATAGTATTGGTGATGATAGTGATGGTGATAATGTTGCTCATGGTTATGATGGAAACAACAGTGTTAATAGTGATGATGATGGTGATGATGAATGGGGTGAGGATGTTGACCTTGATGATTATGGTGGAAATGGTGCTAATGTTGACTGATGATGATAATGGTGGAAATGGTGCTAATGTTGACAGTGATGATGATAATGGTGGAAATGGTGCTGATGTTGATAGTGATGATGGTGGTGGGAATGGTACTGATGTTGACAGAGATGATGATAATGCTGGAAATGGTGCTGATGTTGATAGTGATGATGGTGGTGGGAATGGTGCTGATGTTGACAGTGATGATAATGGTGGGAATGGTGCTGATGTTGATAGTGATGATGGTGGTAGAAGTGGTGTTGATGTTGACAGTGATAATGATGATGATGTGATGGTGACAATAATCATAATCATAATGGTGACTATGGTGATAGTGATAGTGATGGTGAAAATGGTGATGGCAATGATATTCATGATAGTCGTGATATAATGATATTGGTACTGATTGTGATGATGACTAACACTCATGATGGTGGTGACAGTAATGATCATGGTGATAGTAATGATAATAATTATTGTAGTGATGGTAGTAATAACCTCTTGAATCCTTAAAGTATTCAATAAGGAAAAGAAAAACTCAGAAAAGTACGTGGATATAGAAGGACTGAAACTTAAGCCCCATTGTTCCTAAAGCTGCAGCCTTTCCTGTACTTGATCCTTGTGAATCACTATGACCAGCATACCAGGCTCTATTCCAAAGGTATAGAGAAAAAAGAAGTTCATCCTTCTGTGGTAGGGGCATTTGTCTAGAAGATTCATAATGGAGGGGAAGGTGGTGTAACCCTGGGGTGGGTGTAGGAAGCTTATATCCACAGAGGGACAAATTAGAAGCATGAAAGTGCCACAGTCTTGAATGACTTTTTAAAAAAAGAGCCTGATTGATCCTCAGAACCCATTTGAAAAGACGGGCACAGTACAAAATGTCCCTAACCCTAGTGCTGGGAGCTGGAGACAGGTAGCTAAACAGAGTTGCTGCCCAGCTTGTCTAGAAGACTTAGCAAATGCTAGGCCAATGACAGACCCTGTCTCACACATATTAGGAATATTAGGTGTATGACACATGAAGAATGATGCTGGTAGTTAGCATATGGCCGCCAAATGTATATGCATACAACTGAACGTACACACACACACACACACACACACACACACGGACCTGAACTTATCTAAACCTGTAGAGTCCCAAAAACCTGACTTCGTTTTTCCTTGGCAGCCATTGGAGATCAAAGGCATGTGTCTATACACGGCACAGAGATATTGATGAAAGGCAACCATGAACTCCATCATCTTAGTCACTGTCTCCAAAGTGGATTAGCAATTACACGCATGGTAATATTTAGAGATTGTGTTACATTACAGAATCTAGTAAATCTGGAAACACTGTCCGAATTCCATCCCTTCCATCACACCTACTTACCCACATGTCTAGTCTCTTTCTTCCCTGGATGCACCTCAGGTATAATGCCTGATCGCCAAGCCATCCTCAGCTTGGTCAAGGAGACCGTCCCTTGATTACTTCCCTGCTATGCTTCCTGACTGTCCCTCCGCTTCCACAGTCTCCCCTTTCTAGTTCCCTCTCTACATCATAACCAGAGTTGCATATTAAAAATGCAAATCATGCGACCCCTTACGGAAGCCCTCCAGAGCAAGCCAGATAGTCACATCTATGAGCCCAAGGATGACACCCAAGGTTGTCCTCTGGACTCTACATAATGTGCACATAACACACATGTGCACCTGAAGAGAGAGACAGAGAGACACATACACAGAAAGAGAGAGATCGATGGACAGACAAAAAAAGACACATAAAGATAGAAATGCACAAACAGAAAAATGGTACCCTGTTATGTGTTCTCTTCTATCACCGCAGCAGCAACCACAGCAGATAGAAACTGCAGGACACTCAAACTCATCCTCTGACCTCTGGATGCATGAATACATACTTGCATAGGAACACGCACATGTCTATGCACGTGCATGCACACATACTTGCAGAGAGAGAGAAAGATGGAGAGACGAGAGAGACAGAGAGAGTGTGTGTGTATGAGTGTATGAGAGAGAGAAAGAGGGAGGGAGGGAGGGAGGGAGGGAGGGAGGGAGAGAGAGAGAGAGAGAGAGAGAGAGAGAGAGAGAGAGAGGGCTTCCCATGTCTGCTAACTTTTCACAGTACCCAACATAGACCAAGCCCTTAAAAAGCTGGTGTAAAACTATTAAACAAAATAATAATAATGAGAAGCATCTTTCAAGAGAGTCAAGGTCCAGTTTCTGAGGCAGGCGGGCAGGAGAGGCACAGAGAAAGGCACTATTAGCCCATCCTATCTGCTCAGGCCTCCCTTTTGGCTGGGAGACAAGGAAGGAGGGGGCAGGCACTTGATAGAATCACCTCCCCCTCCATCCTGACCTCCTGGAGCAGCAGTCCACTAAGCGTTGCACTTGGCCAGAGCTCCCCATAGTAATTTGGTTAATTGGATGAACAGGCTCTTTAGTGACACCGCCTGGATTTCCACGCAGCAGTCCATCAAAACTAATCAGTTGGCAGGGTTCCACTGCTCAGCCCCCCGACAGCTTCGCCAGGTCGGTGAGTAGATGGTAACTTTTTAAAGGGAGGAACTTTGCTACACGATGGCAGTTACCACTTGGCAGGATGAAGGAGCAGAGAGGAAAGGGATGCCGAGGCTTGGCTCGAATCTCATTGGAGGTGGCCGATTACAAGTTCCTTCCAAAGACACTGGGGAAGCGCGGTCACCCCGTAACTGTACTTGGTTCCATTGCTGTGAAAAGAAAACGCCCCCCACCCACCCACCCAAAAGCTGGTGTGCTGTGCTCTCTCTTTCCTGGATGCTTATTAAACACTTGTTATGCCTTAGGAATGCCCGATTTAGCACACCCTATGAGTTACGGCGGCACCAGCTGCTGCAATAAGCAAGCCTTAACAATTTAGTAGCTTAACGCTGGAAATCAAACTTCCTGTGAGTCTCATCAGGAGATCTTTGTTGGGAATGGCTCTGCCTTCCAGACAATAACTCAGGAGCCCAGGCTTCTTCCCTGCTGGTTTCTCTAACCCCTAGATGTAACTCTATCCAACCTGTAACCTGCAGGACGCATTTGCTGTGGGGTTAGCAATGAATGCGGGCTGATATAAAACCCCCAAACTTAGCCAAAGCATCGTGAAGTGGTGGTGTGTGTTTGTTTTTGCAGTGTCTCTAACTTGGTTGTGTGGGTCTCAGGTTTGAACTCTGCAGGGAGCAGTGTCGTTTCCAATGGCAAAAACTCAGATGTGTCTGCACAGTGAGGGTCTCAGTGGAACCTATGTAAAAGCCAGGAGCAGGTGAAAATGCGAAAACAGAGAAGATACACCCAATTTTCAAAAGCCTTCATCCAGACGCGGCATTGGATAGTTTTGTTAATGTTTTTGGTAAGGACTAGTGATGTGGCCATACCTTACTCCGGAACAGTTTGTTTACTGTAACAAAATAACGGAGACACACAACTTACGAAGAGGAAAGGTTTATTTTGACCCATGGATTCAGGAGTTTCTGTCCGTGGTTGTTTTCATCCACTGCTTTTAGACATGGTAGAAAGACACGACAGAGTCAGGCTGTTTACATCAGACAGAGAGAACAAGAAGGTTGAGAGATGAGATACCCTTGCAAAGACACACACGCCTTTCTCCCATGAACTCCAACGTCCTAACAGCCTGTTCACTTAGGACTTGTCAAAACCTCTGGGTGTGTGCTAGTGCATGTGCAAACATGTGTATACATATGTTCTTGTGGGAGTGTGCGTGCATATGTGTGCTCATGGTTGCATTGGAGGTCAAAGGACAACTTCATATGTCATTCCCCAGGCACTATCTACCTTTTCTTTTTGAGTCAGGGTCCCTCACTTAGCTTAGAGCTCGGCTGACTGCCTCATGAGCCCCCGGGATCTGTCTCTAACTCCCCCAATGCTCAGATTGTAAGCTACAATATTCAGGCTTTGCTCTATGTGTTCTGGGAATCAAACTCAGATCCTCTGATCTCAAGGCAAGCGCTTTAACGATGAAAGCCATCTCCCCAGCTCTCTCCAAGTGTTGAAGCCATCAGTGAAGTTTCCTCCCTCATTATCCAGTCACCCCCACAAAGCTCATCTCCAGGTGGCTACGCCTTGAACTCAGGAGCCTTTTTGGAGAGCACACCCCTGCTCAAGGGATCCGAACAATGTGTCCCTTTGGAGTGACAACTCTGCATTGTGAAAGGAAGACCCTGGGCTTTTGTGGATAGAGAGCTACCTCAGCTACTGGTGGCATCCAACCCGAGGAGAAATAACAGAGCTTTCCCTTCTTCTGATAAGCAAAATGTGTCTCAGATGAATAAATGCACTTTCATGGAAATCTACCCTGGACCAAGAGCAAGGTCAAAGCTTGCACACATATAATATAAAACCCACTGTCTTGTGCCTCTTCTTAATTCTCCTTCCTGTCCGTGTTTCCCCCATCAGGAAAGGACATTTCGCCTTCTGTAACTTTGTATGTTTTCCACACGGCTGTTTTGTCCACGGGGCTTGAATACCATCTCTACTGAGCAATCTTTAACCTGGACAATGTTTGTCTGAGGCATGCCAGATCATTGCTCAAGTGATCAGTTTTGCTCTCAAAAATAAAGAGAACCCAGAAAGGAAACTGATAGAAAAGAGGAATTTCTAAAACGCACATTAGATATTGTCACTACTTGATACAACAACTTTTGGTGTCTCCCTGTCATATCTATCATGTATCAACGTAGCTGTTGTCTCTGGCACTAGGGTGAGGGCGGCTCAGTTGGTAAGAGTTCTTACTGTGCAAGCAGAGAGATCTAAGTTCAAATCCCCACCACTCGTGTAAAATACCAGCCGTGGGTATATGGTATGCCTGAAACCCCAGCATTTGGGGGATGGAGACAGGTGGCCTGCTGAGAGCTTGTTAGTCAGCCTAGTTGAAATGGGTTCAGTGAGTTTCAAGGCAATAATTCATAGAGCAGTCAAGGAACGTGCCTGATATCCTGTTCTGCTCTATTCATACAGCAACAGAGCTGTGTGTACCTGCTATGATCTGGCTCAAAATGACCCCATACCCATGCTGGCTTCCCATGTATCCCACCTGGCCTCTGTAGAGCCTCGCACCTACCCATCCCTGCCCATCCTAAGAGCCATTTTATAAGCACTTGCGTATTTTCCCATCTAGACTATGGGATCCCTGAGAATAAGGTACAATCTTTGTGTTTTCTCCTCTTTTTTGCCTAGCATGGGAGCCCGTGTACATTCAATTTTAAGTGCAGGGAGAAATTAACCCAGCTACAAAGTAAGGTCAAATGCCCCTGGAGTAAGTGCTGTCCTGTCTGCTGGAAATTTAAACAGAAGCAAAGCCACATTTCCACTTGGGTGAAACTTGGAGTATGGACTAGCTGTGCCTTCACAAGCTCCAGGACTGCTTGAGACTTGCCTCAAACCAACTAACCAACCAACCAACCAACCACCAACCAACCAACCAACCAAACAAACAAAGAGGCTGGTGAGGTCTGAGGACTGATACTGATACCAAGGTTGTCTTGTGGCTTCTACATATAGATACACATGTGTGATGAGTACCTACACATGTACAGATGCACACACACACACACACACTCATTCTCAATACATTCACAAGAAAAATAAAGGCAGAGGTGTGTGTGTGTGTGTGTGTGTGTGTGTGTGTGTGAAAGAGAGAGAGGGGGTTAGCTTCTGGATGGGGTTATCATGCAGTAACACCGTGCACTGTGTATCATAGCTACATGTTATAAAACACAGAAGACTGAATATTACCGTCTGGGTAGGGAGACTACAGAGGATCTACCCAAACTCTAACTCCAGGGACCTCTGACCTACTCCCTCATGTTAACAAATACCCCGGGGCCTTCGGAGACTAGGCACCACTGTTCATTGCTCAACTACAAGGTTCATATGGAAGCTTGCGGGAGTGTGTCAGAGCCCATTTCTAAACAGTCTGATGATTTATTTGATGCCTTTGGATATTTAAGTAGTCTGCAGTATACACCAAGTGTCTAAAATGTTTATTTTTTCTTTATTTTTTTATTTTTTTTTTGCTTTGCTTTAATGTGCGGGACCTCTCACAACGCCTCGTACACCCCAGGCACTCAATAAATATGATTTATGGAAGATGTAAATAAATCTAACCCAAGATTATATCTGCGTTCATTAATTTGCAGCTCCAGCAGGCAGTCCCCCATCTCCAAACTTGAAAAGAAGAGGAAAAAAATCCACAGCAAATTACGGAGAAAAGAAAAGGCAAAAACACACAACCCCTGGGCCGGCGTGAAAGTGGGGAAACTCCCCGGAGTACAGTATGAGATGCCTTGATGGCTGGTTTGGGGCTGGTTTCTCTTTTGCTTTCGCGCGCGCACGTGCTGTGTGACTTGGAGCCGGTTTCTTTGCTGTTCTGGGCCGTGTCTTCTGAAATAAATATTGAACGTGTGACTAAATGACAGATAGGTTGTGACCTTCGGAGGAGACCTGCACGGAGGAGTCGATGCTGGGCAGCAGAAGGCGTGGCCAATGATTCTCCTTGGGGACGCAATGCCTGAAGGCGGCAGACTCACATGGTAGAGCTGAATTAGAGTCTGAGAGGAAGCAGTGGATGGAAAAGGAAGTGTTACCTTGAGCCTAGGTCTGTGGCTCTGTGGACCTAGCTTTGTCCCCAGTACCCCATGGTGCTTCTGTGTTGAAGATGGTGAAGATGGCCTATCCCACAAACCCTGGAAGCTCAGTCATAGATCTCTGTTCTCTGGGAGGGGGAGTGCGGGGGGTGGGGTGGGGGGGTGGGCACTAGACGACTGAGCATGCTCAGTGCGGCTGTCCTACTCAGCCCTGACTCCCCCGCAAACCCAGCTATGCAGGGCCTTTGCCCACTCTGCCTCTTGCCACCTCTGAGGAAAAGGGAAAAATAAAAACCCGTGAGAGGGATGCTCAGCGGCTAGGGTTGCCAGCCACCAGCAAAGCCCACCGGCTCTTGGGAGAAGACCCCACAATCAAGTCCCTGGCTGTCAGGCTCAGCGGCCTTGGGCATGTCGATCTCACGCTGCCCCTCGGTCCCTTGGTGCTTCGACTGCACGCGACACACCACCTCTGGTGCCCGCCAGTCCCTCCGATTGTGCTATTGTGCCTGTGTACACTGGCCGTGTTCCCTGTGATTCATCAAGGCCCCCTCTTCTCTGTCATTTCAGAATTGTTTACTGTGTATTGCCATGTCTTTATCCACCTTCCAACAGGAGTTTGGGTTCTCAACTCTTTTTATAAAACTGCTATAAACATTTATATAGTTTCTTTTGAGGGACAAATGCATACTTTTTTATGGTAGTATGTTAAATGTTGATTACATATGGTTAGGTATAGAGTTGTTTCTCCCCATTGGTAAAGGATACATTCTTTGATCCCTAATGCCCAGAACTATAGATAGGTCTTAGCTCTATATTCTGTTTTCTTCTTGCTGTAGACCTCGGAAACATCAGTGGAGGGTAAGAACTTTTATCTTGGTGGCATACACCTTTAATCCCAGCACTTGGGAGGCAGAGGCAGGCAGATTTCTGAGTTTGAGGCCAGCCTGGTCTACAGAGTGAGTTCCAGAACAGCCAGTGTTATACAGAGAAACCCTGTCTCGAAAAAAACAAAACAAAAAAAATTTTAAAACAACAACAACAACAAAAGAGAACTTTTATCTTTTCCCATGACGGAATCATTTAACAGCTTCCTGCGGGATGTATCTGAATTGTCATTTCTCCTATGCTTAGGATAAAGATTACCTAACATAGTAAACTCTAAGATTCCACAAGAGTCACTCTGAGAAGCAACACGGGAGATGCCATAACTAACAGGGGGATAGTGTGCACAGAGTGGACACACACTGTGTAAAGGACAGGATGGAACCAGATGACCAACAATGTCATTGTACTTAGACTGGTGTGTCACTTTGTTAAATGGTTAAAATTTGTGAATATTTTCATCCGGAATTTTCCATTTCATATTTTCGAGTCTTGGTTAACTGTAGGTAACTTAACTATGAAAAAAATACAACTGTAGATCAGGGAAGTACCATGTGTTTATTATGTGCCGTGGTCTCTGGTGGGAAAACATGTCCCAGCAAGGGCTATCAGACATGTGCCTCTGTATTGGTGATATCATTGGATCCTAATGGCTTTGGGTCCCAACTTTAGATCAATTCTCCTTTTTTTTTTTTTTTTTTTTTTTTTTTTTACAGTCTTTGCGCATATAGATTTTTGCTTCTGTGAAACACTGAGCCTGGACTTCAGGTTGCAATGGAACGTTCAGCATTTCTCCCTCCTGGAGTTTAAGCTGTCATAGGCGCCTCTCTGGGGTCATGGCCAATCTCATCAGCTAACTTTGCTCACTCCAGTTCTGGTAACAGGCTCTGCTGGACCATTTGGCCTGTGATCATGTCCCTTTGGCTGACCCCTCTAGTATTTCACAGGCTTACCGCCTGCCCCAGTAACCTCCCTTGGTCTCCCAGATGCTAAGACTATAGGTACCGTGTTAGAAGAAAGCCCATATCTAAGTGTTCCAATGGACCAATCCTTGATGCAGAGGTCAGATCAATGACGAAAACCACAGCTAATCAAAAGGAGTTCTGACACTGACATTGGAGTGATAGAACCATGTTCTTCTGGCGGAAGGAGCCAGAGACGAGTACAGACCAGATCTCGGCTACCCCTCAAGCTCTGCTGAGATGCCCTGAAGGCTGTAGCTCTGCACCTTGTGTGAACTCACCTCAGGCAGCTACGCTCTCATCCACCTCACTGTGAGAGGTGGTGCTTAGGGTGCTTGCTTTCCACCAGTCCATCTCCAGAGGTTGGAGTGCAGGGGTGAGCAGAGCTACAAAGTGCAAAACCCAGAAGAGGATTATGTGACTCCAAGGCCTTGTGCATGCCAGACAAATGTTCTACCACTAAGTCACAACCCAGCCATCATAGATAGGAATTGGGGTCTGCCATACCTCAATGTGAATCCCAGCTAGAACTGTCTCATGAGACAAGTAAGCCAGAAATAGGTCTCATTTTCTCTCTAGGCTATAATGTGTAATGAAGAATCTGGCTAGCCTTGGTGACAAGCCTCGCTACCAATGATTGCTTTCCTGGTTGTGTGGGAGGTTTAGCTCACCAAATCATACCTCAGTGTACCCATCTGTAAAATGGGGCTAACCTTGTGACATTAAAGATTGATGAAGCTGCTGTAAAAAAACAAAAACAAAAACAAAAAACTAGTAACCTGGAATATATACTTAATCCATACTAACTTCTGTGATTGTTATTATGATTATCCCCCTTCTTTTCTCCCTAAGGAGGCCTTGCTGAGGGGTAAATAAGATCAAGTGCAAAAATGGATAAAAAATGGATAACCAAATAGAGTGTCAGTTCTGTGCTAAAGAAATATGTCATGCACACTCAGAAGAGGCGGAATTGGAGCAAGGGTACTTTGGTTATTATTTTATTGTCTATTTATACTTCTCTCTTCAGCTGTTAATCAAGTACTCAGCCCGTGCTGGGAGTTCCTGTAGACACTGGAGCTTCACCACTGGGTGAAGCAAAACTGTCCTCCTGAGCTGTCCTAGTGGTGGGCAATAGAGGAATTAGTACATGCACCTGTGCCCATCAGTGGCGTGAGTTTCAGACAGACTAGACAGAGTGGATGATGGAGTCTGGAGACTGGGGTGCTGCACTGAGGTCATCTCTTCCAGGAGGACATGTGTGTGATGGGGGATGGGCGAGAGGAAGAAGAAGGCAGGCATCTGGGCAGGAACAAACAACCAGGATTGAGCAGGCGGGAGCTGGGAGAGAAAGGAGAGACGAGACTAGCAGGAGCTGGGGAAAGCATGGGGAGGTGAGACCATGTTGGTCTGGATTTTGGCTAAGGATGGGGAGCCACATTTGGGTCAGATCTATAAGGGAAACTTCCAACTTCCGCCTGGAGACGCAATGACTGAGAGGAAACAGGCACGTGGTCACAGATCCTACATGAGTGAGCAGGATGCTAGCGTGGCCCAGGCAAGGAGAGCCTCGCATCCTTAGGGAACGTTCTAGTCTGTGTTGTCCCCATTTCACGGATAGGCAAACCAAGGTGTAAACATCCAGAAAGAAATCCAGACACCGGAGTCGCGGGGGTGGGGGTGGGGGTGGGGGGCAGGGGGAGAAGAGGTGGGAAACACACCGGTTAGAGAAAATATTCATTTTCATCTAGGTGTGCTGGCTGTAGCACTGGGAAGCTGAGGTGGAAGGATGAGGAGTTTGGATCCAACATGAGCTACATCGTGAGTTCAAGGCTAGCCTGAGCTATGCTGAAGAGGAGAGGAGAGGAAGGGAGGAGAAGAGGGAAAAGAAGAGAGGAGAATGAGGGGGAGCAAACTCCACTTGAACTTCATGACGCCCTATCAAGCTCCGTGGAGCCTCCCCTAATACTTCTTGTTCCCTGCAGCCCTCCCTCTCTTTGCTCTGGTGCCTCTGAGTGACAGCCACACACACACACACACACACACACACACACACACACACACACTCTCTCTCTCTCTCCAATGTCTGGCTTTTCAGGCCAGGGCAAAAGACTAAGAAACATCGTTTTCATCTTCCGTGTGGGATTAGGTCAGCATTTGCTCTTTATTTGTTGAGGGACTTGATCTCATTACAGATCAATTTGCTGAGTATTGAATACATGGGACAGGGAGGCGCTTCATTCTCTCAGCTGCCCGCTCCGGTCCTGAAGTATCTGAGGCTGTTGTTTCCATGCCCACACAGAGACTAGCTCACGGTCCTGTTCTGCGGGTTTCCACGGTTTCCTCCCGTTGTCTGTCACTCAGGGGCTTGGCTGTCATATCCAGTGTTTTACGATATTTTGCAAGATAAGGAAGGTGAAGGCGGAAAGGGAGCTTTGAAGTAGCTCGCGCCTGGCAGAGATGAACTCTTACCAGCTGCTTCCTCATGGCTAACATGAGCCAGGCCCCCCCCCATCTCTCTCTGCAAGCTTCCAGCCCTGTTAGACCCCAGGGAGGACAGTGTCTCTTCACAGAGACGGGAGACCATTACCATGTTCATGTCTCAAGCGTGTAAACCCTGTACCTGGATCCTGGTTGTTAGGGAAATGAGCTATTTCAGAAGTGTTTCCCATTAGATGCCCTAGTGAAACACACTTATTCTAAGCTATCCAGCTTTGGTCTCTGTCTTTTCTCTCCAGCAACACACACACACACACACACACACACACACACACTTGTGAATGAACGCACATGCACCCACACTGTGCATGCCCTGAGGGGTCCCCCCCCCTTGGTTCTCTCCAAGCCCTTCAGTATTAACTTTAAGGTACTTGCCCTAATTGTGTTCGCGAGCTTAACGTCTCACCACACACGTCTCACCTTCCTTCTGCCTCTGCTCTAAGATGGGTTTAGCATCCATGGATCTGGAGCTTTCAAACTGTTTGGTCGCCAAGAAAGTCACACATACAAAATTTCTAGGACACTTGCCCAGCATTGGAGAGTGGGTCTCAGTCTGTCTCTGTCTGGGAGAGGCCTTGGGATTTTAGTTTCTTTAATGAATTCACAACCTGCACTATTTTTCTCCTCAAAATATTGCATGTATGCTAGCATCCAACTATGTCTGGAATGATCAGAACACAAAGGAGGGCGAACCATAAAATTGGATTGGTTTGCTGTGTCTAGAGATAACCTTTGACCTCTCGAGGAGGAGGAACAGCAGGGTGAGAACCCCCATGCCTGTTCTTTCATCAGCATTGGATCAATCAAGGACCAAACAGGCTTGCCAGCTCAATAGGTCAAAACTGTGTTTTAATCGAGATACCTTGGATTACTAGTAATATGAAAGACCCAAGCTTATTGGCCAGGGCCTAGCCTATAATTTTGTACTCATTTTCATTTGGCAGCGTGTTTAACGTATGTCTCTCCTCCGTGTGCTGCGTGGATATTGACTCTACAACCAATGTCTTCCCATGGGAACCGATTAAGAATGATAAATTGGGAGAGAGCACTTCGGGGGGGTTTGTTTCTAGAGTGTATTTAAATAGGAAGTGGGCCTGTTTGACTTGGATTAAATATTACACGTCTATGAAAGATACCTCAGTTCTCTGAAGTTGCTTTCACTCTCATTTGACAAAAGAAACGTCTTTTGTAATTTGGGCTTGGGATGCGGCTTTGTCGGATCTTTTTCTGACTGGCATGTGTAAGCCCTGGGTTTGATGCCTGTCACTGTCCAAGACTGGGTGTGGTAGGCCATGCCTATAATTCCAGCACTTAGGAAATGAAGGCAGGAGTATCAGAAATTTGGGCCAAACTGGACTATATGAGATACTCACTGTGAGATATTAACTACAAAGACACCAAAAATCTTGTGTATATATCATAGCCAAGGGTTAGACAACTGTTCAGGCATTGAGAAGACACCCTGGGGCATGAACTGCTTCCATCCTACGGAGGGGTAAAGGATCTCTTCTTTGTTGTTGTTGTTGTTGCTTTTCTGTGTTTTGAAATTGTAATGCACTAGATGGCTATTTCGAAAAGTGGATCTTAAGTGCAGTGATTTTTCCAGTTGTTATTAGTTGACTTTCTTGGCCCTGTGATAAAATGCCAGACACAAGCAATTTAAGGAAGAAAGAGAGGGAGGGAGGGAAGGAAGGAAGGAAGGAAAAGCTTTGGCTTGTAGTTCGACGGTACAGTCCATCACGGCAGTAGGAGCATCTGGTTGCAAAGTCTTTACAGTCAGGGAGCAGAGAGAGAGAGAGAGAGAGAGAGAGAGAGAGAGAGAGAGAGAGAGAGAGAGAGAGACCGATGTTTAGTCTTAGAACACGAGCTTGAAAATAAACACCAGAGGGAGAGGGGCTAGCTGTAAAACAGACTCCTGTTCAGAGCTGTCATTGTTAGGGAGCACTCAGGAGAGAGACCACCACGGAGGACCAGGGAGGATGCACGGCTTCTCCTGATTCTGCATCCCTCCTCCCCCCCCCCACCTATACCTCGCGCTAAACACAAATCACATAGGCAAGCTGGGACTGAAAGCTAAATATCTTGGCAGAGAATTAGCCAGGGCTTAAGGTACCCATATCCTGGCATTCAATCAGATAAAGGGGTGTGCGGAACATCTGAAAGAGGAGTGATCCTTCAAAGGGTTCCATTTTAATTACAAACTGGTTGGAGACTATTCCTTCCCAAGCCCTCCCTCCTTCTACCTGGGTTCACTTCCAAAATGTAATGGAGTTAGATCAGCCAAATGAAAGACTCCCCGGGTCATAGTGACAACTTCCCAGCCCAGCCTCTCTCCACTCTGTCTTCCTGCAAGTGCAGGCTCGGCTCAAGGGATTTTAGCCTCTGAAGAGAATTAGCTTGCCCTATTTCATTAGGAGACTGGCTGCGGATCAAAAAGAAAGGAGAGAGAGAGAGAGAGAGAGAGAGAGAGAGAGAGAGAGAGAGTTAGTTATACTTACCATGCGATTTCTATCCTACCCCAGTCTCTAGGAAGTACCTGCAAGTCTCAATGTGCTTCCAGACTCCTCTCTAGCCCAACCAAATGGTCCCCCACGGCTGACATTTCCCTACCATGCCTCAAATTTTATTTCCTTTGTCTCGCTATTACCCTGAAAACAAAAGATGATTTTTTTTAATGGAGATTGTACACTATGGCAATGATTATTAGCCTAGCTGAGCCAGAAAAAAAAAAAAGTGAGAGACTCTCTGTGAGACCATATATGTAATACGTGTATTAGGCACCCGCTGAATGCCAGACATGTTCCCTTTGCAAACATGTCGCTATGGGAAACACAACCGTCTTTTCCTTTTTGCTCACTCGCTTTAACTCAGAGTGCTGGGGGCCAGCATCTACGGCGCACAAAGGGGGCAAACTGAAGCCCCGGGAAGCTCAGACGTGTGCTCGGATTCTCCTATCTTAGAAAAACAGCCACGCGAAGGCTGGCCCCAGCCTGGTGGGTACTTAAGAAGATTTTATGGTGATCTAGCGGGGCATTGGAGAGAGCAAGACCCTGCAAAGGATGTTTGCATAGGCGTTAACAGTACTGCAAAAGCTTCCCTGAGTTTCTATGAGGGCTTTAAGTGTCTCCATCCTAAACCGGGATTCAGAGGGTATTCTCCCTCATGGGCTTCTTGTGGCCGTTCAAAAGAGATGAAGTAGGCAAGACCTACAACCATGCAAGGCTTTGCAAGTGACATCCTTCTTCGCACGTATGCTCGCAGGGCAGCACACATGCACACGTGAATGTGCAGACCAGAGATTGCCCCCCCCTCACCCTGAGATTGCCTACAGACTTGATTGCTTTTAAAGAGTCCCTCACTGGTTCAGAACTCATCAGCTAGACGACACTGCCTTTTGAGTGAGCCCTAGGCACCTGCCTGTCTCTGATTCCCCAGCAGAGTGGGATTACAAGGAGCAAGCACATACATGTGCTGCTTCTTATGTGGAAGCTATGACCTGAACTTGGGTCCTCATGCTGTCACGGCAAGCCCTTTATTGTATGGACTGAGCCACCTTTGAAACCCATTCAAGGTGTGCTACCCTGATTAACAATGCGTGGCGCTTGCAAAGAGGAAATTTCTCATCAGGGCTAAGACAACACCATTTCTTCCCTGTAGGCTGCTCTAGGTAGAAGGGATTCCACTGTGATAAGGTCTTCTAGACTGTTCATTCATGGCTCCCTCTTTGGTCAAATGATAATTCAAACTCAGATAATTCGTGGCGAAGTAACTATGTCATGGTTACGATCCATCCCCTAGCCCTCTGCCTCCAAGGGAAACCTCCCTGAGAAAAGAGCTACAGAGGACAGTAAAGAGCCTTAGGAACCAAAAACATATTCTATACTATCACATGCCTAAGAAAACAAAAGTCATTGTGAGAGAACTTTCTGGAAAAAAAAGAAAATCTAAGGATGAACCCCCAAGCTTAGGAACTCCACCGGCACCTTTTCACCCAGAATGCTTTCCCCTCCCCCAGCATTTCAGCCCTGAGCAGTTCCTCAGAAACTGGGCTTTTAAAAGCCTTTTAAAATTTAAAAATCCAGTAGGCTTCTGCTGAACACCCACAGAGATGTGCCTGTTTCCAAGCCAATTCCTGTTCTGTGACAGGGCCAGCAAATGGAGCTGTTCAAAAAGGCACCCTCAGAGGCCAAGAGGGGGCACGGGGGTTCATACCCCCTGGCTGCCACTTACAGTGGCAATCGCCTTGGGCAAGGTATTCAGAGCCTCAGGACCTGAATTCAAGCTTATTCCTTCTGGAATCCTTCACCCGTTTCCTCTCATTTGAAAATCTGCTCATTTCCTGTTCAGACTCTCCCAGACTCTACCCTGCTTCCCTAGATGCCTCGAGAATTACTAGTGATGTCTGAAAAAACGTCCCCAATACCCCAGTTCAGAGAGCAGGCAACCTGGTCCTTCAGGCCAAATCCAGCCTCCATATCTTTCAGGAAGTAAAAGTCTTATTAGAGCATGACCACGCCCCTTCATTTACATATCATCGAGGGCTACTTTCCCCACTAAAACTGCAGGCTTCCCAAGATCCCCACAAGACTCCTTCCGTCGGGCTGGGAAGCTTCAAATATTTACTGTGCGCCTGCTTGTAGAAAATGCCCGCTCTCCTCGTCCTAGTTCGGGGTCTCCAAAACTAATGTAGGGTGCAGAAAATCTAGCAGCGCTATCCCTTCTCTTGAGGGTTACAACGTGTTGCTCTATCCAACAGGAATTGATTAAATATAGATATTGTGCTAAATTAGAGATGAGTTAGAGTGCAGATTTTTGTTCATTTATTTATTTATTTTTTCAGTACTGGGGAATCAAACTCTGGGCCTCATATATACTAGTAGAGTGTTCTACCACTGAGCTCCGTCCCCAGCCCGGTGGTAATAACATGCATTTTTTAAATGCTGCAATTTGGAATGGGAATTTATCTTTCTTTCCTTCTCCTTCCTTCTTTCCTTCTTCCTACTAGTCATTCCCTTCATAGCTCCCTCACTCCCTTCCACGCCAAGGATAAAACCCAGGGGCTTATACAAACTGAGCCAGTGCTCCAATTGCCACTGAAATACATGGGCTGGCAATGTTGTGATTGGGGAACACCTTGTTGCTTAAATTTTTTGGACAGTGAACTGGGTGAAGTACCTTAAGTCAAATGCATTAAGTACCTAATCTCCCAGATGCCGTGAGAGCTGGGTATTCAGGTACCAGTTCAATGAATCGGGTACCAATGCAATGAATCGCCACTACAGCCCTGTGAGCTTGACATCGCGGCCATTTCTACAACAGGATGCAAATGTCCACCATGTCGCCAATGAAGTCTTCAGAGTTCTCTAGGTTGACCTGTTAGCTTCGTTGCCTGTCTGTCCTGCTCAACGGCATGGTGTCAGTGTCCCATAAGCGTTGAGATGTAAGAATCCCGAAAAGTCAGGAACCCCTGGCTCTCCTTCCTCATGGCTCAATTTACATCTCAGGATCTACACCTCCGTTTGAGCTCTTCTTATTTTATTTTATTTTATTTATGTATTTATTTTTGATGGACAGCACCGAGGCAAGGGCAGAGCCGAGGGGTGGGGAATCCTGCTCAGTGTGTTGTCTTCTTTTAACTTTGCATGTCAGCCTCAGGGTACATTGATAGCTTGCTTTGTTCTTACTGTGTGTGTGTGTGTGTGTGTGTGTGTGTGTGTGTGTAGGTGTTCCAGTATGTGTGAGAGCGAGTACATGAGTGTGTGTTTGAGTGTATGTGAGCATGTGTGTGAGTGGGTAAGCATATGCTTGTGCATGTGTGAGCATGTATCCATGTGTATATAAGAGCGTGTGTGAGTATCTGTGTGTGTGCACGCGAGCGTGTGTATGTGAGCATGTGTATGTGAGAAAGCATGTGTGCATGTGCATATGCATATGCATGTGTGTGTATGTATGTGTTCTTGTGAGCACACACACCTTAACTGGACAGGAGCCTCTGGAGATGGCCTCTCTAATCTGAACCCCGGTCCTCATTGCTAGCGGTGGGGTCCTAGGTCAGTTACTTCTCTCTCTGAGCTGCCTACACTTTCTCTGAGAAGCCAGGAATATGGTTTAAACTCAGTGCCACGGCAACACTAGGGTTCCATGGTATAGCATCTAAAGGTCATGCTTTACCGATGTGCCCACTGTGCTGTAAGCAAAAGGCAGACTGTGCAGCGGTGTTATTCAGAGGTGATGGGGGGAGGCTTCCCGTGTCAGGTCTCTCTTGGCTCACCCCATCTGCTTTGTATATCTACAGTGGGCTGAAGAGTGTCCCTTCCAAATGATATGCTCAGAGCTTGGGTGTGTGTGTGTGTGTGTGTGTGTGTGTGTGTGTGTGTGCAGCCTTATTAGGAAGAGCCTTGGTAGATGCAATTAGATTGAAGATCTTAAGATGAGATCACGGTAGATTAGTGTACTGGTGACTTTCCAATTGTGATCAGGCCACTTCTGAATGGATCAGGCCACTGCTTTCGGAGGGAAAGTTCATAACAGGCAGGGAGGCACGGTAGTAAGTGGTAGTCATGGCAGCCAGAAGCTAAGAACTCACATTCTTAACCACAGCCAGAAGCAGTGGGAGCAAACCGAAGGAAGCGTGAGGCTTTTAAACACAAAGCCTGCACCGAGTGACACACCTCCTCCAACAGATTTCACCACCTAATCCCACCCCCCCCACTCCCACCTACATCCACCCCACCCCCACCCCCACCCCAAACTGCCAAGCTGAGAAAAAAAGTGTTCAAATACAGGGAACATTTCTCACCCAAACACCACAATAAGGAACGGACCCGACATCCAGGGATTAAAAAGTATTAACTAGTAAGAGAAGGAAAGGAAAGAGCCCACAAAGGAGGAATGGAGACTGAAAAAGAGATTGAAGAGATGTGTCTATAACCCAAAGAATTCCATAATCGCCATCGACTACCGAAAGCTGGAGGAGGCAAGACGGATTCTCTCCTAGAGCCCCCTCAGGGAGTATGGCCCCCACCTTAACTGAAGCCATCTGCTCTCCAGAACTATGAGAAACGTTGCTGCTGACTTAACCCAGCCAAGCCTCTGTTCATTTGCTACAGCAGCCACAGGCTCTGAGGTGGCTTTGCTTCATATCTGCTTTGGGTCACCTTCCCATGGGTGACTATCGCCTGTTCACATCTTCAGACACCATTGGCCATCTACACAAGGCTTGGCGTCCTGACTCTGTGTTTATTACTTGTGTGTTTCAAATCCAGTCCCATAGCTATCCTGAACCTCTATCTCTTACATGCATAGGCAGTAATGATTTCTCATAGAGCTATTTATTATTATATTATTATTATTATTATTATTATTATTATTATTATTATTATATTATTTAGTGAGTATGACAATATCCATCTAGCTCAGATGATGTGTGGGCCCAATGATGGCAGGCGTCAGTTTTTCTACTACTGCTCACATGTTTCAGATGAAGAAAGTAAGTCATAATGGGTTGGAACTAAGTTGTGTGACATCACCTAAGTGCAACATTTGTGCGCTTGCTTGTGACTTACGCCAATCTTGCAGCGATGGGCTCTGCTGTCAGGACTGGAGGTCAACTGAGGTTACATCTGAGACAGATACATCTACAAAAACTCTCTGCCTGTGCTACGGGAATTGAGTGAGTACTCCCGCCACTGTGACTCCACACTGCCCTCTGAGCCCTCTGTGGAGAAGAAAGGAAAGAAAGGGAAGGATTTGAGTGGCTGCAAGTTCACACTCGCTTTCTCTGGAGATCATGTTACCTCTGCTTCACTAAGGGTTCCTCTCAGGAGCCAGAAGTCCCCTTCAATGACAACCTCCATCCTGCTGGGAAGCAACTCTCGGGATGAGGTTTGTGCTTGATGTACTGTGATATATGAGGAGGACCAGTCTCCAGGGCCTGGTGCAGACCAATACATCACCTCCCAAGAGTCCTCACCTCACCTCAAGCTGACTATCCGCTCTCAGCAGATGTCCCCTGCCCTGTTGCCTGTTCCCATCCCGAAGGAGGCTATTCTTTGCCTCCTCTTTTCAAGTATATGTATAATTTTTTATCCATGAGTCTTACAACTTCAAGTTCATTTCCATCCCTTCTTTTTTCATTGTTTTTGCTTCTTTTTTTTTTTTTAACTGCTATGGTGAGACATGTATATAAATAACTCCAACCCCTGGAATGCTGAGGCAGGAGGATGAAGAGTTAGAGTCTAACCTGGACTAGCCAGTAAGATCCAGATCAGCTTGGGTAGATATCAGGACCATCTCTCAAACAAAGAACCAACCAACTAACCAACCAACCAACCAACTGACAAAAAAAAAAAAAATGACCATCAAGGACATAGTTTTAGTAGAGGAAAGATCACAGAGGAACCTTTTAAAATGAGAAGTAATCCATTAAAGTTCACAGGGTCTCATCCGCAATCAGACCCACCTTATATATCAAGTTCCTTTAGTAGTCCCCAGTGTCACCATCCCCTCTTTCAACTATTGCCATGGAACAGATGGACTTTTGACGTGGCTGAGTCACCAAATCCTAAGCCTCACTTAAGAGAAATCAGGACTCCTCAGGCTCCACAGTGACCTATAAACTGGCAGAAGAGACACATTTCCTACCCTTAACCTCATCGGTCTCACCTCTCCAGTTTGCATACCGCCCCCCCCCAGCCATGACCTCATACCTGACTCAATCGATATCCCAAATACTACCTGTAGCTGGACCTCACTGTACTCACTCAGCATCAAGTAATTTGACCTGTGCTAGTGCCATCCTTTGGTCCTCCCCTATCAATAGGAAGGTCTGTAACAGCCCCCGTCCTCTCCCTGGCACTCAAAGCACGTCTGGCTCCAAAGAGAGAGGCTTAATGTCTTTTTGCTTTCTTCCTTTTTTATCTTCCACATAGAAGGCCCAGATCTCCCAACCCCGTTGCCTTTGTCTGCAGTGATCTGTCTGTGTTTCTCAGATCTCAGCAGGATCCTGGAAAGGAGAATTTCCTCTTTAAGTTAAGCTTGGCACAGAGTCACTCCTTTGCTGGCCACCGTGCCCCCCCCCCCCGGGAATCTACAAAGTAGTCAGGAGCCCACTGAATGCCAACGCTTGTCTTAAAGACACTATGAAGCATTGTTGAACATAAAGGCAAAGACTCTGCCCCTAATAACCATCAGAGGCCTGCTCCTGGTGGCTTCTCTTCCTTGCATGCACTTGCGTAGCTGAGCGGTCCTCCAAGAGTCCTGCCTGGGTGCCTTCCCTGTGCCCTTTTCTCTGTTGGGAAGCTCTTCCTTGCAGACTCAGACGAGTCTACTCCTCCTACTTAGAACATCACTGTTTCCCAAGCAGTATCATAACCATGCCTCTCCCACCAGTCTAGGTTCTTGCAGTCCCATCTCTCAACTTCCTCTGGAAAAAATATACAATTGGATGTTTGCATTAGACTTCCAGATAACGTACATCTTTCTGAAATCCAGACTTATCTTGATGTCTTATATTTGTGTATGCTAAGCCTGGCCCTGGCCCTGCGCTCTAACTAAGTTGCTTTCTAGACACACTGTCAGGGTGCTCACAACGATGCCCCAGAATGTCCTTTGTAGAAAATTCTAGAAGTCAGGTCTAAAAGACTATCATGGCTACAGGCATCTGCTCCCAAACCCAATGCCTGGCACAGAGAAGCTGTCCTTAGACACCCGGTGGAAACCAACAATAAGGATCACAGTAACAGCTACAACAACAGAGAAGAGAGTAAGAGTCAAAGATTAGATGCAAGCTAGGCACTGGGATCCATGCTTTTCTGGCTGGACTGTTATCTTAGCTGGGAGATTCATTGCTGTAAAAAGACGGCATGACCAAGGCAACTCTTATAAGGGACATTTAATTGAGGCTGGCTTACAGTTTCAGGGATTCGGTCCATTATCATCACGGCAGGAAACATGGCAGCACCCAGGAAGACAAGGTGCTAGAAGAGAGCTGAGAGCTCTATATCTTGATCTAAAGGCAACCAGCAGGAGACTGTCTCCTGCAGGCAGCCAGACGGAGGGTCTCTTGCACTCTGTGTGGAGTTTGAGCACTGAGATCTCAAAGCCTACCCCCACAGTGACACACTTCCTCCAACAAGGCCACACCTCCTAATAGTGCCCCTTCCCAGGGGCCAAGCATATTCAAACCACAACTGTAATTCCACTGGGTTTACAGCGCCCTGCTCATTTTTGCAGAAAGGGAATAAAGCTTGCATTTCCTACGCTGTTGTGCAGATGGAATGAGCTGAACCACCCTTCAAAGAAGTAACAGTGCCTCCCTAATACTCTAGAAATGCCATCTACTATTATTATTAATTTGGAGCATCCATCCTCATCAACCAGAGCACACACGGTAGTACTCGGCGAAGAGGGCTGAAAATGAGCGTTAATGAACTATGCTTGTTAGTATCCGGTTTCCAGCCATGCGCATTATAAGACATTGGTGTGTGTGTGTGTGTGTGTGTGTGTGTGTGTGTGTGTGTATCACAAATAGTTGGAGGCACTGAACCATAGCGCCTCTAAAGTTTACTTCAACTAGAAAGAGTTTTAGATAAAGATCAAATTAATTAAGTTCTCTTCCC
The DNA here is from genome assembly GCA_964023405.1 of Apodemus agrarius. Classification (NCBI taxonomy): domain Eukaryota; kingdom Metazoa; phylum Chordata; class Mammalia; order Rodentia; family Muridae; genus Apodemus; species Apodemus agrarius. Next base: position 13,942,317 of record OZ030024.1, read on the forward strand.
CCTTAAAGTTCATCTTAATTAGCCATTTGTTTTTTCTCTTGTGGATGGCTTCTACTTGGTTGGGTTTCATCCTGGACATGGAAGAATTAGAAGAAGACCCCCAAAAGAAGGCGCCAACATCTAACACATTCACAGATGCTGGGCCTTGGTGAGGATGTGCAGGGCATGTAGAGGGGAGAGACATACTAAATAGTGGACTAAGCTTTGGGAATTAAACCATACACACACACACACACACACACACACACACACACACACACACACGGATTTAGTTTAGTGAATTTCAGTGAAATTTCCAACTGTTGCAGCAAAAGCAAATGGCTGGACAAGAATAATTCTTTTTTCCCCCCGTCTCTGTGCCTTAAGTCTATCTTTGTGAATCTCATGAAGCCTGGCAGTTCTGAGGGCTTCATGAAACCTGGCAAGCAGAGCACCTGTGGGGATGCCTCCACAAGACCACTATTCCAGATTGCAGCTTGGGACAGGCTAACGTGGGGAGGACCTTCTGGCACAGACTGTGTTTCTAGGGACCCGAGATGCCCTCTTTCGATGCGTCTTGAAGCCTTGAGAGTATTTTATGGCCCGCTCTTTGGTGCTTAGGCAAACAAGTACCATCACAGTTAAGTGATAGGATGTGTCACACAGATGATTTTTTAAAAGGGGCCGTGAAGTGGATGTAGCCAACGAAATGTTTAATTTACTCCTTCCGAGAAGAGGAGATGCCGTGCCAGGGGCTGTCTGCAGCAAATCATCCCTCCAGCTTCGCAGCACCTGGAGATGTGGTTTCGGGAACCTCCTTGCTGGCAGGTGCAGGGCTGTGTTGATGGGTCCACGCTGTCTCTTTCCAGGGCAGGCTCCTGACTATTGCAATTTAGGCTGTGAGTATTGGACACTTGAGAAATGCCTGGTGCACTGGGCAGAGGAAGCACAGCCTTGGAGGGCGGGTACGAGAACCAATAAGGTGGTTTATTTTAATCGGCTACCATACTGATAGTGTCAGTAGACCCTGCCTTCCTCCATCCCACTCTTCCCCTTAATCCAGTGACCTAATACCAGCCATCAGCCCAGACACAAAGCTAAAACTAGCAATACCTATTTGTCTGGATCTTCCTACAGGGGCGATCTCTCTCTCTCTCTCTCTCTCTCTCTCTCTCTCTCTCTCTCTCTTTCTCTCTCTCTCTCTCTCTCCCCTTTCCTCCCTCCCTCCCCCCTGCCCTCCCTCCCCCTTCCCTCCTCCCCTTCCCCTCCCCTTCCCCTCCCCTTCTCCTCCCCTTTCCCTCCCTCCCTCCCACTCCCCTTTCCCTCCCTCCTCCTCCCCCTTCCCCTCCCCCTTCCTCTCCCCTTTCCCTTCTCCTCCCCCTCCCCCTTCTCCTCCCCCTCTCCTTCCCCCTCCCTCACCTCTTTCTCAGGCTCATCTGTAATTCTCTTTGGGTGTTCTATGGATTTTAAGCCTTCATTTTCCATCTCCCCACCCCATACCCCACACCCCCACACCCCCAGCAGAATATCCTTTCTATTTGTTCTTGGCACGCTGGAAGAGATAGAAAGCCATCCAATATTCCAGTGAGAGGCCACTTAGGGCCACTTCCCATGGAGAAGCTTTAACTCCCCGAAAGTGAGTATTAGACAAAGTAAAGGAAGTAGAGTGGGAAACTGAGGCCCAAAGAACCAAACATCTCTCCCTGACTGGTTCCATTTTGGTCACCATGGAAGTTTTGTGTTAGGAGGAAGGCAAGAAGTTTGCCGCCATCCTGCAGCCTGCTCTGTTGGGGACATCTGCCCTCTCTGTGACGGGTCAACATGGTAGCCCAAGTTACATCTAGAACGTCTGCCCGTCCCAGGTTCTCTGGAAACAGATGTGGTAATCTTGTCGGCACCATCTTCACCTAAATAAGGTAATTGGCAACTTCAAAGTGGTCTCCACAATCAAATCAGGAATGGAAAAAAGTGTGCCACTGGGTGGTGAGTCACCTTCCAAAAAGTACCCACGCCCTGATGTGGCCCTGGGCTCTGTTTCTACCAAAATAAACTCACGTCTTGCATATTAATATTATGTGTTGGTGATGAGGCAAAATGTCAAGAGAGTCTTGGTTGTGAAAACAAACCAGGCCACTTTGGAACAACCAGCAACTTATACAATGGTGGTTTTTTTTTTTTTTTTTTTTTTTTTTTTTTGGTATTTTGGTATTTTTAGAATAGTAGGTGCTGGTCTTGCGGCCACCAGCAGCCTTGAAGAAGAGTAGGGACCCTCTAATGGGCAGACTGATGGGGACAAAGGGCAAACCCTCTCAGATATCACTGGAGTGCTTTCCTGGACAGCCTCACTCTCACTTTTGAGAGTGGGTATAGGGGAGAAAGACGTACCAGAGACATCGGACTCAAGCCTTGTAGAGCACTACTCAGCCCTAAAAGTTCCTCCCATACTGAAGAACTCCAACCCTCATTAGAACCATCAGATTGGATAAACTCCCCTGATTCCAGCGCTCCAACAGCACTGACTCCAGAGCTTGACAGGGCAAATGGGAAGCCCGGATTCAGTGCTCACTGGTATGAACTCAGATATCTCACCTGAAAAAATGGGTAGATTAACAAAATAATGTGCATTTAGAATGTTTAATAAGTGTGTGCCACCCATGATGTCCAGCTCAGTGGTGTGCTGATTCATAGATACTATAGGAATCTAAAACATATTTATAATGAAGTTTTATAAACTTGTGATAGATAGATAGATAGATAGATAGATAGATAGATAGATAAGGATTGAACCCAATGCCTTAAACATGCTAAGCACAAAATTCCCCATTACCACTGAAATACATCTCTAGCCTTCCTTTAGTTTTTGTTGTTGTTGTTGTTGATGTTGTTGTTGTTGTTTTCTCCATTTTGAAATACAGTCTCAGTACGTTACCCAGACTGTCCTTGAACTTGTGACCCTCCAACCTCAGCCTCCAGAGTGGCTGGGATTATAGGTGTGGCTTCAGTAAGAAGCCACCTCTTCTTACTGAAATCAGGTTGTTACAATCCATAAATGCTAGCGCTCATTAGTCCTAATAAGATTTTATAATTAAAGCACCGGTTTCAGGATGACACCCCACTCCATAGTCCTATGGATGGCAGAGTTTCTTCATGTGATTGCAGCTCCTTGTATCACTTCCTGGCAGGCTTTATGGTTATTGATTTGTTATTGTCTAGTTCTTCCCACTGGAGTGTAAGTCCCATGACAGCTGGGAAGTTATTTCATTCACTCCTGTATACTGACTCTAGGGTAGTACCGGGCACATGAGAGACACTCGATAAGACTTATTAAATGCATGAACACAGAAAATTAATAATATCAAAAGCACAAAGGACCCAGCCCTATATACACGGTCCGCAGAAAATGAGCCTGCACTAGTTGGTTTTCTCACTGGAGTGTTTAAAATACTTCACAGAAGTTAACTGAAGGAAGAAAGCGTTTATTCGGGTTCACAGTATGGGGGTATAATATGCCATGGTGGGAAAGGCATGGTGGGGGAGGGGAAGATGACTGAGCACACTGTGTCTACAGTCGGGCCGAGAGAGAGAGAGAGAGAGAGAGAGAGAGAGAGAGAGAGAGAGAGAGAGCAATGAGTGCTGGTACCTAGCAAGCTTTCTCTTTATTTACCCATTCTAGAAACCCAGATCATGGAATGTCAATGCTCATATTTAATAAGGGTAGTCCCATCCTTATGTGCCCTCCAGACATGCCCAGGGGTGCATCTCCTAGGTGATTCAAAGTCTTGTTGAGTCAGCAAAGAAAATTAACTTCTGTTATCACACTATGTCGGTGCTACCTAGGGACAAGAGCGATCTCGCTCCCTCTTTGGCCTTCTGAATGTCAGTTCTAACAAAGGAAGAGCTCGGAAGGCCCCCACATCCTGTGAGAGCTCTTCTGAGTCTGGGGGGTGGGGCGCTTCACATAGGCAGCAGGTAACCAGAGAGGTCTATCATCTGTGAAAATGACTGCATATTATCTGGCCCTCTGAGTCTCTCTGGGTTGTTTCTTGAAGCCCATAATGTAGAAAACCAGACTTCTCTAGGGACTGTTGGCCTTTGCTTTGAAGGAGACATCTGACTTGACTCTGATGGAACTGGCCCAACAGGTGGCCCCTTGAGAGCAAAAGCTCAAAGTCTCATCACTCTGGGAAGTCCATCTTCTTATGGCCCTTTCTCTCTGTTCCATCATCTATACCCGGTCCCTTGGGTGATTCATTTATTCTCATTGGAGCTCACATCTGATGGACACTGTACCAGAGCCTCACTGTGGCCCATTCCCAGGCATAGAATTTCCCGGTTCATTTTGAACCACTTATTCAAGCTTTCGGAAGAGTCCTGAGTCATCCCCTGAGGACAAATGTCCTCAATGTTAAGAAACAGAGAGTAAGAGCCATGAGGAAACTGACCATCTGAATGCCACTGCTCTGCAGAAGCTGAATGCCTTGGCAGTAACTGGTCACAGTAGCCAGCTTCACAGATCACAGTAGTAGTGGGTTTCCTCCATTCGAAGGCTTTGCTGACTGTTGACATACCATGAATTTAGGATCACCCTACCAGGGACAGGTATGATGAATCACACCGCCAGGAGCAGTCAATGGCAGCACACACTCAGAGTTAAGATGTTAAAAGGCAGAGACCATGTCTCGGAAACTGAAGGCACCTGGCGGCAAAAGCCACTGGTCACCAACAGCCACTATGTCCCCCCAACCTGGAAGGTGTCCCTTGAAATCTCATTGATTCTTACAATATCAGATCATCACAGAATAACTCAAGCTGTAGGTGCCCCTACACTGTATCCCATTAGGAAATATCAGTATCAGTGTGCCAACGCCCAGACAGTTTGTGCTGTGCCTGCCTGCTGACCTCTCTGCCTTTAAGAGCCATTGGTTGGAAACCTGAGCTGAGGTTTTTTTTTTAGGGGTCTTGTGTTCTCCACTGGGATGCTGACAAAGGATTTTCTTGTTATTCTATCCATCAGGAAAGGTCGAGCCTGGGAGCTAAGCATCATGGGAGTTGGTAGAGAAAGGACTTTTGCTGTGTGGGTGGGTCCTGTTAGGATCATTAGCCTTGATCCTGGCTCCTTTCCACTCAGCCTGCCTTACTGGGTAATGTATGCTTCCATTTCTCATTCTTCATAATGCAGAGAAGACTGGTCATGCTATGGAACGAAACCTTACCATCACCTCCCTTGGCTTCGATAAGGTTCACTAAGTAAGCCCCTGACAAGTGTGTATATGCCAGGCACTGAACTGGCCACTTCCCAACCTTCATGTTTGGCACTCATAACAAGTTTGAGAAATGAGAATGATATTCATTCTCTCTCTCTCTCTCTCTCTCTCTCTCTCTCTCTCTCTCTCTCTCTGCAACTCTTTGTCTTCCCGCCCCTCCTCTTACTTCATGCTGTGCAAAAGACCACATACATCAGAGAGTCTAAGCCATCTTTAGAGTTGCATCTAGCCAAATATCAGATCCTTGCCTGGTTGCATGAAAGTCAACAAGCAAAGGCGTGAGTTTTACAGATAGTGAGGAGAATCAGCCACAACCAGTACCCTTATCTGAGATGTAGTGAGATAAGACAAGATCCACTCTCTTTCCTGGCAGGTGGCTGATGACAGATTTTGTGTAGATAGGAAGGGAGCAGCCTATTGGTTTGCAGAATAATTGCCTGTTCCTTGACCTTGAAGACCGAGAAGTTTCCCTTTGAGACTGTCTTGTATGTATCCACCACAGGTCACAGAGCAGTCGATCTAGAAGGGAAGGCTGTCTTTCCTTCTGCTGTGGCTTGTGGAGACTTTAATAAAACCCCAGTCAGCACTTTGGAATTGGAGTGTGTGCCATGGTGGAGACACCAGCAGAGAGAGAAGCTTTCTTCGGAACAAACTGAGCTAGCCTATGGGAAAGGCACATATCAAAGTGAGCAAAATTGATTAAATCAGACATCGGAGAAGATGGTTATTATTTTATATCCATTTTCTGACTCAGGGTTGGGTGGGTGCCATTTGCCATTTCACAAATCTCTGCCACCATGTCTGCCTGGGATGGAGGAAAGGGCTGGAAGGGCACGCCCAAGTCATCAATCTTATATGCACTTTCTTTTCAATCTGCATGGAAACATTAGTCTCAAAATAGTTGTAATGAAGGAAGGAGGAGGAAGAGAAAGAAGAGAAGACAGAAAGAAAGCTAGTGAAGAGAAAGAGGGAAAGAATAAAGAACACTCAGTGTGTGTGTATGTGGGGGGGGTTAGGGGTGTGTGTGTATGTCTGTGTTTCTATGTGTGGTTATATATGTGTGTTTATGTATGTATATGTGTGTGTATGTGTGTGTGTCTCTGTGTCTATGTCTGTGTTTGTATGTGTGTGTCTGTGTATGTCTCTCTGTGTTCCTGTGTGTGTGTATGTATGTGTGTGTGTGTGTGTGTGTGTGTGTGTGTGCCCTTGCTTGCGAAGGCCAGAGGTCAATCTCAGATGGCTTTCTCAAGATGATCTCCTCCACCTTGTCTTTTTGGAACTGGGGTTTCCTAAGGATCTGGAGTCTGCCACACGGCTCAACTGACAGGCTAGTAAACCCCAGAGATCTAGATGTCTTTATCCCCCCCCCAGCACTGGTTTTATAGGCTCACCCCACAATGCCTGGCTTTTTTATTCTGAAGGTTCTGGTGATGAATCCCAGTTCCCTGCAGTTTTGGTGGTCCTGGACCAGCCTCTGTGGGTTCAAGCAGGAACTGGAAAAGTAGAATAAAAAGCTTTACTTGGAAAAAAGAAAGGTTTTTTTTTTTTTTCCTGCTATGAAATTGAGTCCCTAAATAAAACAGCGGGAGGTTCTGGATTTGCTGACCTCAGCCAGGGAGGTGTTTCTGGTCCAGTCTAGACTTGGCCTCTTGCCTCTCCATTTGGTCTGTGGACCATCAGTGCACCCTTCTCTGCCAGAGGCTGCCATGAACTGCAAGATTGGAAGTCATTTTCAAAGACATTCCATATGGGTTTTGTAAAAACTGGGGTGGCTTTTTACACACCAAGCCCCGAACATGCCAGCTCTATTTGGGAAAGTTCTCATTACCCTGTGGGTCACCGCCAAAGCATATGCCCTTTATTTCAACAACAACAAGAGTAGGAAAAAAATAATAATACCCGTGTGCTGATCCTGAGCTCCCCCCCCCAAAAAATGGCAGAAACCGGGGCTAGTTTAAAGGGAAGAATCATAGCTAAGAGTGAATGAGTTAGATGTTCTTTGGATATGGACGCTCACCTCTTCTTGTGCGTGAAGTAACTTTGAGCCTAGAGAGAAGAGGACGGGAAAGGGCAAGCTCCCAGGAGGGAGAAGGAACCTGGGAGGTAATCTAGGTTAAGAAGTTCCTGATATGCCACTGGGGTGAGCCAGGCTGAGGATAGGGCTGTTTAAATCTGATGAGCTTGGCAGGTAGAAGGTTAAAACAAAACAAAACAAAACAAAAATATATGGAAGCCAGGAGAGGAGCCCAGGCTCCTGGGAGCAGCAGAGCAGCAACAAGGCAGTTTGCTGAAGAGACACAGGCTTCTGCCCGACACCTGCCAGCACAAAGGCATTGCCAAGAGCAACCGGGTACCAACTTCCATAATATCGCAGCTCGGTATTTAAATAATGCGACAAGACTCGTTTGGAACCTGACCAGGGATGGCTCGGAGCAGTAATTTTCCTTTTAGCAGTGGGAGAGCTGAGAGCCTCCAATTTCCCAAAGATAACATCGCTCTATCCTTCCCTAGAAGAGCTCAGAACGGTGGCCAGCAGAGGAGAGGAAAAACTGACCCAAGTAAACAGCTGACCATCACGGGAGGAATCAGTTCCTGGCCGAGAACCATGATCTGTTTTGCTGAGTGTGGTGAACTCAAGATAGGGGCTTTAAGTCAATCACCTTGCTGGTAGGATGAACCATCCTTGCGGGGGCCCTGGCTATGCCAGCCAAACTCTAGATGCAAATGCCAAGGCATCGAGCCACCCAAATCAGGCTAGCTACACCTAGAGATACAAGACTACTCACTTCATTTGTCTTGTCCTGAACAGCAATTGCCAACAGGTCCCTTCTGGCTAATTCATACTATCATTCTTGATTTCTCTCCCACCCCACTGGGAACTTCTGGGACTCATGGTGGCGAGTGAATCAGAGATTGACTTGATGTATAAATGGGTGACTGGAACTTGTACAAATGACATTAATGCTTCACGCTGCCCTGATCCAATGAAGGAAAAAAAAAAAGAGGAAAAATTCTCCACATTTTATTAATGCTCGATATGACAGTTCATTCTTCGTTTGATATTTATCCATCTTGTCTGACCACTGACCACTGCTGGCCATGTGATGGATAATGCCCTTTAAGCCACCGTGTAAGTTACAGTAATGTCACCAGGCTATTAACCTCTGGATATTTGCATTATTAGTCAATTCACAAGTCTGTGGAGTTAAAGGGAGGAGTGGAAAAATTTTTTTAATATTTTAATTTCCATCTTGCACGAGCTAGGGGAGCACACAGCTGTGTGGATTCCCTGTGGGAAGGAGACACGGCTGAGAATCCTTGCTTTGATCATAGGATTTTGTTTAAAAGGGACCATCCACATCCCCAGACTGGCTGGGCGGGAGATATGCTAATACACACTTGGTAATTTATGGTAGAAGTTTAATGCAGGAAACACCTTCTAAATAACCTGACGTGTTTGTCCTCAGCGACTGGGGGACTGGGATGCCGTTTCACTGCCATGGAGTCTGCACTGAGGCAGAAGCGCATTTTAGCTCTCGACAGGAGTTATGAGCCTCCTATAAAAATAAAATATATGTCCAGATAAAAATCCCTGCTCCGTCATGTGAGGCAAGGCACCAAAATCGAGGGCAAAACAGTTGACAGGTAAAACCCAACTTGAACATGAAGACATAAGCTACCACCCAAGTTGCTCAGGAGAAAGCAGGGGGAGGAGAGGTTCTACAGAAGGCTAAACCGCTGTAGAAGTAAAGGCAGGGAGAGGAGGGAAGAAGGAGGAGGAGGAGGAAGAAAGGGAGGAGCAAGATAGAACTGCAAAGCTGACAAAATGGTGGCCTTAAGTGAATCTTCTACAAATAGCCAATAAAGACAATTATGTAACAAGCAGGCTGTGAGCGGCTGGCCGTGACTCAAGGTGTCAGCCAAAGGAGGTCACCCATTCGTAAACCAGGAGACTGCAGAATACCATATTGCTTTTTTGTATTGTTCTGCCAGCTTTCAATAGCTCCACGTGTCCTGGTTTACTGAAATCCACTAGCGTCCGGAACTCAGACCTCATTCCAGCCTTAGGCTACTAAAACCCTCTATGGCAAAGCCCCACCCGTCTATGTCGGGGCCACATCAGGGCTGGCCCCTTGCACTCTCCCTTCATGCTACTTAGTTCATATATTACAGAGTGGGAGAAGGTGAGGGGGAGGGTTGGAAAGGGGAGAGGAAGAGAGAGTTTGGGTTGGCCTCTATCTACAGCCAAGGATAATCTTGAACTTTTGATCTTTCTTGCCTTAAGTTCCTGAATTCTAGAATTGCAGACATGTACCACAACATCTGGAGATTGACTCCAGACTTCCCTGAAGGGCTGGGCAAGTAGTCTGTTAACTACACTCCATTCTCGGCCCCCTAGTCCATAGTCTTTTCTTATAGAAACAGCTCATTGCCCCTAAGATGGGACACCTGCATTCTCTATGCTACCAGACACCCAGTGCTGAGTCTTGGGGAAGTATTGTGGCTTGTGGGTGGTAGGAAGGGGAGTCCAGAGGCAGGAGAACTGTAGCTATGTCTTACTGAGACTGAGACTGTTTCTTATCTCTACAGCTAGGAGCGAGTTGATGCTTCCTGTCTCTTTAAAGCTCATATGATTGCTTTGGAGATTAAAGGCCATGCTTGCCAAAGGCAGACATCTGTCAATATACACCCAGGAGTCTGTTAATAGGGCTTCAGTGGGCTGGGGGTTGGCTCAGTAGTCAAGTGTTTTCCTAGGATGTGAAAAGCCTTGGGTTCCATGCCCAGCACCATTTAAAGAGAGGCGGGGGTGGGCAGGGGAAGGCTTCCATATTCTAGATGTCAACACAAAATGTGGTCTTTGCACAATAGAAAAATCCTTCTTTCAGAATAAACCATGCAAATGAGAGTTAAATTTTATTTATGATTTCCTATCTTTTCTGCCAAGTATTTCACTGCTCTATCTGCATAGCTCCTGAGTTTTCAGATATCTTGAGTTGAAGTTCAAAGAGGTTACTTACCTGACCTTAGTAAAGTGGTAGAGGAGCTGCTCAGAGACTTACCTCCCACGGCAGAAGACTTCTCTGAAGTCTAAGGTGTTTCGTAAGCTTATTGGCTTACCTTACCTTCTTCACAACGTGAGTCCTTGTCCAACTGGGACTCCATGGGAAAATTCCCTGACCTCTGGCCCAGCCGATTTGATCATTCCCAGTGTCCTAAGTGATCAATGCGGACCCATGTCGGGTCAATCCAACCACAGTGATCACTATCGATCACCTAGACAGCCTCATCGATCAGGTCAGCAGGCCTATGGGTCTTCAGAGGCACCTGGGACTCACCACACTGTGACTCCCAAGCGTTTTGTCAATTACTATTGCCGCTGGACTTACAACAAAGGAAACTGAGGCTGGGCAGAGCATCTTGTGACACTTGTAAAAGTATGGGGGGGGGGGATAAGGAGATGTTTCTACTTTGACAGAATCCTGTCCGGTATCCACGACAGCAAAGGACCAGGAAGTGAAAGGACATGGAATAGAACCAAAGCTTCCTGGATTGCTATAAAGCTCTGTGATGTTATCTAACTGGCAGGTCACAGTGACTGTCATTCTAGAACATTCCAGGACCTAAGAGTTTTATACATCTTTAAGCTTGAGAAGAATTTTCAGCCCTGATGGCTGAAAAGCAGATGTGTATGCACAGAATGAAAAGTCCAACTTAGTCCAACTGCTTGTCTAACCCATTGGCCCACCTGTGGTTACATCTCATGCGGTTCATGTGGCCTTTTTTTTTTTTTTTTTTTTTTTTTTGGTATGTAATTAAAGGATAACACTAAAGACTGGCATTTCTTATGATCGTTTCCTGTCACTTGGAGAATGGGTGACCTTTGAAGGTCCCTGCAGGTCTCTTCAATCCTCCAGCGGGAGAGTGTCCTACCGTCACCCAGGAGGACTGATGGGTTGTTTCCTGCCATGTCTTCCCACCAGGAACCCGGGTTGTGTTTCCTACTTTCCCCTGGAATCAAGTGTTCCCAGTTCCAATACTCTGCGGCTCTCGTCTCCATAACTGGGGCAGAGAAAGGGCTTCTGTTTTGCTGCAGCACTGGTGAATGGTGCGCATAGGAAGAAGCCGGGTTGGGGGGGGGTAGGCCCTGTGGTCAGCTACTCTGGGTCACACTGACCTCAGCCTTAGCTGAAAGATTGTCCACAATCACTGAACTTACCACAGAGCTCCCATGTCTGACTCAAGGTTTCCTCTCATTGGGTACTGGGAACATCCTCTTTCTCTCCTCAACTCTCATGTGAAGAAAAGACAGGTTTTATGGTTCTTTTTTACAAACAAGGTCTTCTAGGAGTGGCACTTTAGTGGGACACTAATGTCTGCAACAACCATCCACTCCCCATGCAGACACATATGCACACGTGCTCGCGCGCGCGCACGCACACGCACGCACACACACACACACACACACACACACACACATACACACACACTTATTTAGAGAGATAGAAAGATAGTTCAGTGAGTAAAAGTGCTATTTGAACTGAGTTCAAATCCCCAGCATCCACATAAAAAAAAAGGCTGGACATGGCTAATATGTCAATCATCTCAGTGCTATGGAGGGTAGAGACAGAAGGAGCACTTGGGCTTGCGAGTGGCCAGCCTAGCTCCAGGTTACGTAGGAGACCCTATCTAAAAAATAAGGTAGAGAGTGACCGAGTAGGATACCTAATGACCTTCTTCTTTGCCCCGTGTACCCCCTCACAGATGCACATATAACACAAAAACATATATACACATATTCCATATGCATACTCTCTTACACATACAACAGCTCATTTATCCCTCATAGCCCTATGATGTAGCTACTTTTACCCTCCCATTTGGTAGAGAGGAAGTTGAGTCATAGACACTGTTGGGCGATGGAAAGATAACTAGTAAAGGGCCGAGAACTTGACTATAGAATCCCACCTCCTACTGAATACTGGGGCTGTGAGACTGGCCAACCCATCAGCATGAAGATGATGATACCAACAGTTGGCCAAGTTAGCCATCACATCAGCCGTAGAGATCATCAAGCCCTTGATATGTCGCAAGCACAGGGTCAAAGCCTTTACTTGCAGCGCTCCCAGGAAGTATACGATCATTGTATTTCCCTCTTTAGAACACACCTACTTTACCAACAAGTCTTATAAGGCCCAGTCATGCTACCATCCTGCTGGCTCCATTTCTCGCAGGAGGGCTGAAGTCTGTACTATGGTCCTGTTTCATCTTAAGAAGAGATTTGGGTGGTGGAATGGTTGTATGGATCATGTATGGATCATGAAGTAGTAACAACAGTAGGAGCGCCAACAGAAGCATCGGCACTCTCCTGCATTCGCTAGGTACTCATACTACAATGTAAATCACCACCTTATGAATCCTTGGAGGACAGAGGCACCTCTTCCCTGCCTAACAGGGAAGCCAAAACAGTACATTTCCCAGCTTCCCTGGGAAATTAGTAGGCTCGTGACCTGACCTCAGCCAATCAGAGAATGACACAAGAATCCCAGGCTCCAAATGTCATCATGGGAGCCTAGAGGTCCAAGCAATCTCGGGCTGCAGGATCTCTGATCATAGGGAGGTATGCTGTGGTCCCTGTGTCCCAGGGTGTCATAGGTCCAGAGGCCATGAATGCTGTAGCTGCGGAGCCTGCCTGAAGTTGTGCTTCCCTTTTTTTCTAAGCCTCATCTTCCAGCTCTCTTGTAAGCCCATCATCATCTCTTCAGCCATGTCTTCTGGATTGCCTGTAGCCAAAATCTTGTCTATCTATTATCACTCAGGTTCAAGGTGATGTTTCATCCACAGCGCCAAATCCCATCTGGTGTCTCTGTTCTCCCTCAGGTGTGCTAAGAAGGTCTAAGCTTCAGAAGCCCGAGGCAGCCCCTCCTAGGGACCAGTGAGGCATCACCACTGAGCTGTGAGCTACAGAGAAGACCACAGATAGCTCCAAGGATCAGGGCGCCCCTCTGTCATGTATTCTCAGCAGCGCTGAGGAGGACAATGTATCCACGGCGTTGGTTTTCCAGGCTCTAGCAGCTTACCGGATTGGAAGTAGGTGAGGGCTGGGCGCTGCTACCAGCCACTCCATCTGCATTCCTGGCTCACCTTCCTGAGCAGCATGGCTTCCCTCCAGGTCTAAGCTGCGCAGCCCCGCAGCTCAGCTCGATACAGTCAGAGGCTCATTGTTGGCCGAACTAAAGTCGTGGATGCAGTTTCCCCTACCCTGGCTGGCTCTCCCTCCCACTGCCAAGCTGCGCCCCTCCCCCCCCAAGAGCAGGGGTTCCTGGCTTCTTGCTGCGACCTTGTTTTCTCCAAGCATTCCAATACAAGTCGAAACGGATACTAGCTGTAATCGCTCATCCCACGTGGTTCTATAGGTCATTCTTCACGCCAGAGTCGAGAACCTCCAGCATCCCTAGTCTGCAATTACCGAATGCCAGGCCTTCCATTCTGAATCCAGGCTCATTAATGACCTGGGAGTCCTAGAGATTCCATGTTTATTATTCTGAGGTCAAGGGTGAGTCAAGCAGCTGCACTGCAATACAATTCTCATGATTTTTGATCTGTCGTGGAAAGAAACAAAGGAGGTGGTGGGGGACATATTTGTCAACTTTTTTGTTTGTTTTGTTTTCCTGACCAAGTGTCCCATGATGTATGATTAATAGGACAGAATCATTTTCCAGCACGCGCGCGTACACGCACGCACACACATATGGATCCAAGGGGAATCCGTGGTGGCAGAAAAGAGGGAGCAGCTAGCTAGATCAGCAGCTGAGAGCTTAGATCTCCGACAACAAAACAGGAAGTGGAGCCTAGGCACCGGAAACAGTGCGTGGATCTTGAAACCTCAGAGCCCGCCCATAGTAACAAATATCCTCAAGCAAGACCACGCCTCCTAAAGCTTCCTATATATTATCACCAACTAGGACGTAAGGATTCAGTGACCATTAGCTAATATGGAGAACATTCATTCAAACCACCACACGAGTCATTTCATTTTTTGAGGCATGGTCTCTCACTGAACAGACCGGCTGCCCAGTAATACTAAGAGATTCCTTCTCTCCATCCTCCACGCCCCACTCCTGCCTGGCTCTGGGGTTACAGTCACCTGCTCCACCACTCCTGGCTTTCCTTGTGGGTGCGAAGGATCTGAACTTGGGTCTTCAGGCTTCATAAGCAATACTGTACCAACTGAGTCTCCTCAGCCCTATTTCTCATATTCAGAATTGAGAAAATACCTCCTACCTTTCTCCTCATAGCCCTCTCTGACTTCTCTTTTGTTCACACCGTCCCCCAAAATAATTAAATTATCCCCGCCTCAAAAAAAAAAAAAAAAAAAAAAAAAAAAAAAAAAAGCAAAACGGAGCAAAAATTGATGGCAAAGCTATTCCAATGATCTCCTACCAAAAGACAAGCTCAAGATGAGATTTTTCTTCAGCTCTAGAATAGGAGGATTAAAAAGAAAGAGCAACGCTTCCTCTCTGGTGTTCTTCCATGGGGATCTGAAACAGAACTATCCGAGTGGGGTAGACGGGTCCTTAGGTCCTGCTAGTATAGTTGGTCTCATTGGAGAGATGCTTGCCTGGGAGGAGGAGGGAGGGAGGGATGCCTCCCAGGCTGACATTGATGTTCCTACAAGGACATTCTGGCAGGGTGCGACAGGTCACCACCAAATGAATTGCTCCCCAGTGGGCTGGACTCCAGTCATGTTGTCAGGTAAACATAGAAATAGTCTGTCTTCGCCTGCCAAGCCTTGTCAAGTGTCTGTATTTGTTATTGAATCTCGAGTCCCACAAGTACCCCCTCCCTCATATTTCTTTATAGTGGAAATGCAAACCATATGCTTGTGCCTTATTCCCACTGAATGTATCCAAACTCTGCCTGGAGCCAGGCATAATTTTTTACAGTGCTTGTTCTCAGCATAGTACATCAGCTCAGAGTGCTTTCCATTTTCCTATCATTTAAGTGGATTTGACTTTCTGGTGAAGATACAGAAGTCTTTGATATGAAGAAGTAGGCTCTGGTTGTCCTAGCCTGTTCTCTGTTTTGGCTTTTAATAAACATTGGCTCGTGGCAATAAATACCATCGGGTCCTAATAGCCGATGACAGCTCTGTTTTCTCTGTATGTACCTCAGAGTCTTTCTCAACACAATGTTCCATCTTTGTGAATTAGCAGGTGCTGTCCTCTGCTTTGTCAATGGAAGACTTGCATGCTTTAAGCATGTGTGGGAACGTGTGTGTGTGTGTGTGTGTGTGTGTGTGTCCATATGTGTATGTGGATCCATATACACATGCACATAAAAGCACAAGTATGTGTAAACCAGAGGTCAACCTTGAATATCCTCCTTCGTCTTTTTCCATCTTGCCTTTTGAGAAAGGTCTCACGGTTACCTGATTCAGCTAAGATGGCTAGTCATGAGGCCCCAGGAAATCCTCCTGCCTCTGGCTCCCCATAACTGGGATTACAAGTTTGTACCACCGCTCCTGAGTGTTTCATGTGGGCTCTGGGTACCAAACTCATGCCTTTGAACTTGTGCATCAAGCCATCATCCCAGTCCCAAGAGATGGTTTATTCATTGTTATTATTATTAATAGTAGTAGTGGTAGTAGTAGTAGTAGTAGTAGTAGTAGTAGTAGTGATTATTTTTTCAGGTCAGGGACTCACTGTATAGCACTGAATGTCCTGAAACTCATTCTGTAGACCAAGCTGGCTTCAAACTCAGAGATCCACAGGCCTCTGCCTCTGGAATGCTTGGTTAATGGCATGGGCCACCCCTGCCCGTCTAGAGAGGTATGTTTTAAGGATTAGCTTTCTAGTTCCTAGCATGCCTGGAAACAGTGCTTCCAAGTTTAAAAAGGGAGTTCGAGTCTAACCCTACCAGTGGACCTTTTTGACAAGTTTCAGCCTGAGTGAGAGTGAAAGCTGCTACTTCCCAAATCTCACACTCTTTGAAGAAGTAGCCAATGCCTTTAACTTCCTACTGCAATCCCAGGCCCGGGCTCTGAAGCTATCTTAAGCCCTACTATTTATCTGCCTGATGGGGCACAACACTTACTTATTAAAAACTTATCTATCATGGTTAATGCCTTGAGTTTTCCGTTTAACACAGTACAATGACAGGTGTGAGAAGAAAAGGAAAGTTAGGTACTGCCACGGTATGCTTCCTGCTCAGAGATGTCTCAGCAGTATCAGCCTTGCTCCGTGGTGCTGGGGCAGGGATGTGGTGGAGGGACACCACTCACGCCTTCTCCCCTAGCACGCGCACGCGCACACACACACACACACACACACACACACACACACAAATGTACCTAGCTACACACATAAACCACACATACACACACACATCCACGCAAGAGAGATTACACGCTTGTTTTGAATGGAAAATCATGTCATTTGCAGTTTCGGATAAAAGCATGTTTGAGTGCATATGGGAGACACCATCAGCAACAACTTGGAGTGCCGAGTAAAACGGGTCATTAGGCTTTTGTTTGTTGGAGAGTGTCCCCCATCTGACAGCACCGAATGGTACCACTTTTAGCAGCTTATGTTCCCGGTTACATTAAACAGACAAACAGATTGGCTATTTTGCATTTCTCATTCGGCAACAGCTTGCCTTCATTTGCCGCACGCGGGTGGCGAAGCTGAAAGCGTGGTGGATTACTATAGCCAAGGTCCTGGTTTTGAATAACAGCAGATGCCAACATGGAACTTCAAAATCAATCAATTCTTTTTTTCCTGAGTGTGGATAAAAGGTCTGGTGGAGCGCCTGCAGGGGGATTTCTGCTGCTTACAGCTGAAAACGGGAGAGGCCACATTCATTACCAAAGTTTCTGCAAGGAATAACAAATCCGGGTAGTTTTGCGGAGGAAGGGGTTTCGAAGAAGCGAGTTCTCCAGAGTCGGTGCCAGTCCCAAGACTGGGGAACTTGACAGGAAGGGCATGCGCTGTGGAGCTCCTTTGGGGTAAGGGGAGAGCTGAGTTCATCAGTCTGGAGGCTTTGCTCCAAAGCCTGTGCCTGGGAGGATAATGAAAAGCTTGGTGTAAGAAGGAGACAGTCCTCCCTGGAGACCGGAAGGCCAGCAGCCTGGTTGGTGTTCAGGCAGAATGCATTTCAGGGTCACTGTGGCCCCCCAGGAGGCCCTCCAGAAGGACTCCTAGCCATGGCTAGTGGTAGTCCCCTGAACTGTTACCACTGGTGTCAGAGGCTGGATCCCAGAATCCACTGGCTCTCTCACTGTGGCAAGCCAGGTGTGGAAATGTGTTCCCAAGTGGCATGGAAGAGACACAGGCAAAAGCAAGCCCCTGTGGGAAGTCTGTCTCCTGTCTCAGAACAACGCGGAGGCCAAATGGTCAGAGAGACACCCATAGGTCTGATGAGACCCCCGTGGTACTCGGGCTGAGGACAAGTCATTGCCCAACTCCTGGGCTGTGCTTCGAAGAGGAACCTAGCTCCTCCCACCCAACCAGCTGCCTTACACAATGTCGGTTTACTAATGCTAACGTGGGGTCACAGGAGATGGTCATGGGTGACTATGTATAGCTGTGATCTGATATGCAAATTGTTACATAGATTATGTGGGTAAAGTACTTAACAAGAATCAATTAAAGTAAAACAAACAGGCATGTGTTTAGAGTTACAGTACATTCACAACTACCGGATATGTAACATGACAGAAACACATCCCCGATGCCTTGTGACATAGATATGTAACATGACAGAAACACATCCCCGATGCCTTGTGACATAGAAGGCAGAGCCAGTACACTTTGGCTTTGCCATACACAGGGGCATCCTCTCTGGGGGGGTGGGGGGTGGAGAAGGGGGTGAGTGAGAAATGTATTCAATTTCATAGCAGTTCCAACTACTTATCAAAAGTCCCTACCCCAGGCAGTAGGAACTGCCTGTAACCCTCAAAACTATTCTCAAGTGGACATTGCTGTCTAGGAGAGATGATGTCACAGTCCCCAAGGCTCGCAGGTCAACGAATCAGCATGCATTGATACCCCTGGAGCGTCCCACGTCATGGCGGGGTCACTACCCTCCAGGGCGTTCCCCAAGATGTTGGGGAAACGGAATCCTATCAATCCAGAGGCCAGTTCTCCTTAGCACTGCCCTGCCTTGCAGCAATACCTTTTCCAGGGGCCCCTCCCCCAAAACCTCTCACCACTGTCCCCTAGTTCCCCTTTCCTAGGGCCTCACTGCTTATCAACTCCTGGCCCTTCCCTTTCTTCTTTCTCTTCCTCCTCTCCATGTACTGATAAAGCACAGAGCCATATTGAAGCATCTACCGTTTTTTTTTTTTTGCAGATTACAATAGCTTTGTGAATAATCACTTGTAAATAAACAAACCATTGCTCTTAATGCCAAGGAATTTTGTTGTTGTTGCTGTTGTTCTAGTGTTTCGTTTGGTTTGTTTCCCACTGCCTTCACAGATACATAAAATCCTAGGAGAAGTCTAAGATTTGAGATGAGGAGGCTTCTTGAAAGTCCGGTCATTAACAGCACAAAGAATCAACAGTCAGTACTCACTATCAGTTTACATTTTTTTTTCCATATGCTTATCTGGCTTAGGAATAATCATTAGCCATTACACACTAGTAGGACACAAATTGAACCCAGCTCGGATTCATATTTAAACTTCCCACAACTAAATACTTTTGGAGTATGGTCCTGGTGCCACATTAGCAGTCTTGTATGCCGAGGAGATTATTCCAGGGCTCTCATTACAAGGAACCTGAAGAGGCAGGGAGACAGCTCCAGTTAGGTGAGCAATGTCAGAGAGCCTAGGGTACTACTGCTCACGTGGTAGAGTACTTGCCCAACACACACGCAAATTCCTGGGTTCAATTCTCAGCGCCAAATAAAAACCAAGCCTAGGATTATAGATCTATAACCCTAGCGCACAAGAGGTAGAGGCAGAAGGATGAAAAGGGCAAAGTCATCCTTGGCTGCACAGAGAGTTTGAAACCAGCCTGGGATTCATGAAACTGTCCCTAAAATAAAATAAAATAAAATAAAATAAAATAAAATAAAATAAAATAAAATAAAAAGCAATATACACATATATGCATAAACACATATATGCTTAATATACATACATACACATACATACATACATACATACATATATACATACACACACACATATATAAAGTTCAATCACTTACAACACAGTCAGCAGTCAATAAGTGTATAAGTGCTATCAATTTAATTTTTTTTCATATACTTGTCTACTTAGGAATAGTCATTAGCCATTATTATGATACAAATTGAAACACTCTATGAGTCATATTCATATTTGAATCTTTAGCAACTAAATATCCTCGAGTGTACTGTGGTGTGTGTGTGTGTGTGTGTGTGTGTGTGTGTAGAAAGAGAAGGGGAGGGAGAGAGGGAGAGAAGGGGGTGGAGATGGAGTATCAACAAGCAGCTTTGACCAAGTAATCTGACAGGCTGGCATCGACATGGAGCTGGGATGCCCAAGAAGGATCAAGGTCAGAGTGCTTATACGCCGCTGTGCAGGACACTCAAGGTTCTCCTAAGGTCCTGAACATTAAGATAGAAAATAGTCAGGGTGTGGACACTGGCTGCAGGGTGGGAGCAGCCCCACACCCCTCACACGAGATCAAGCACGCCAACTCCCAGTTAATTGAGTTTTCTTCTCTTTCTTGGCTTCCTTCCTCTCTGTCCCGCTGGCCCCCTCCCCTTTGTGCTCCTGGTCTGTCAATTTGGCCCCTTTGTTGGTTTAATAGAGACTGAAACCCCTTAGGGTCTGGAGTTTGCTGTTTTCATTCAACAGTGGAAGGGGCTTCCCCCCCCCTTTTTGTCACTGTTTGTTCTTCTAAGCTAGGGTACAATACCTCTGCAGTGCAGAAACTGTGCTGGGAGCTCTAGACCTGGAACAAAACTCTCATTAATGGGGTGGTGGGAGTTCCTGGTCACAGCTTTTAGACAAAGGGCAAAGGTCTCCCATTAACCAACCTCCAGTCTAAACAAGACTGTGTAAAAATGACAGGGAGGGGAGGGAGAGAAAAAAAAAAGCCAAATATTTGTTCCCTATTGTGGGACAGCAATAGAAAGGGGGGCTCCTCCGTGCTACATACTGCCCCCTAAGGGACACCCCAGAAGGGGCTGTAGTGTCATCCTGCCACCAAGAGCTAGTATTGCTAGCTACCAGCACTAGTTTATGGAGGTTCTTAACCTCAGGCTTTGGTGACTGGCAGGGGTACGTGTCTGCACCTGTGTTTGGACTCCTAACCCTGGTTACCCATTGTATACTACACAAGATGGAAGGAGGAACTTGCTGGGTGGGGCCACCATTTGCATTGGTTCCCCTACAAATAGAATTTTCTAGAAAAGTTTCAAGACTAGCAAGAACGTAGGTCATTAGATATCTATCTCTTTTACATGTTCATCAAGCTAAGCACCTGCCCCCCCCCAGGCCTTCTATCCCCTCTGTGTCTATAACATGCAACCACACGGCCTCTGCTTCTAATTCTCTCTTGGGCCTTGCATGTGGACGGCTACTTATTATTGTATGCCACATTCCTGCCCACTGTTTCTTCACCCAGGTAGAAGGAAGTGCTGGTCAATCACCCTGATCTTACCCCTGTCCAGAGTTCACCCCTCAGTTCTTCCCTCCTTAGCTGGAGCTGACATGCAAGACAAATACTTGGGTGTGTAGTTCCTCAGCTTGTGTGTGTGTGTGTGTGTATGTGTGTGTGTGTGTGTGTGTGTGTGTGTAGTAGGGGCTTATTGAGTCTGTCTGCCAGTATTAGATGCTTGTAACCTCCATAGAAGAAAGTGCTAGATACTGTGAACTCACAAGCAAAACCATCCCCGTGTCTACAGCGAAGTGCCTGCTTCTCAATACAGGGAGAACTGTATGAATTATTGATCCAAAATGGCTGCTCCTTCCACCAACTCACCACCATATGAGCTACTTCTTCGATGCGATGGGGGTGTCCATGAGCTCAGACAAATGCTAGAGGATGAATCTGGAGGTCCTCAAGCCCAGGCTGTATGCCACCGGGCATGAGAGCCTGGCTTCTTGCTCCCTCTCCATTTGTCACTTTGGAGGCAGGGCTCTACCTTTTCCTTCCATACCATATCCTACAAATGATCTGGGCAGTTAGGACCTCGGCTGCATATTGGATTCCTCTGTGAAGGGTCTTAGACACTTAATTCTGGGTCCCATACAAGAGGGTGTATTAAATGGGGTAAATCTCCTGGGTGGCCACAGTACGCACCCTCCCCCCAAGATTGGGGGAACCCTGGCCACTGAAGGAGACCAAAGGTGGTGAACATTCTCCCAGATGGGAGAAGTCTCAATCCTGTATTTGTTTTTGAAATTTTATCTCATTATACTTATTTATTTGATAGGCGTGTTCATTCCCATATGTGAACATGTGTGCGCCACAGCACACAGGTGGATGTCAGAGGATAACCTGTATGGTCAGACTAGGGATCAAAGCCAGGATTCCAAACTTGGCAGCAAGTAAGTGCTTTTACCCACTGAGACATCTCATTGGAAACCCAGCCCCATATTTTCGTAGACCTCAGTCCTATCCATACCCTAGCATAGAACCCACTTACTGTAATAGTAACATGGAGGACTGTAATGATTGCATTTACTGAGCACTCATTGTTGACCAGGCACTCCTGACGAATACTTATTAACACCCTTAGGAGATTCTCTAAGTGGGTGGCCATGTTATTTCCCTTCTCCAGTGGGGAAGCTGAAGGTCTGAAGTCAGTAGTTTGCCCCAAACTCACAGCTGCCAAGCTGTGGCCAATTCAGTTTCGACTTCCTCATTCCGTGCCTGAATTTCTTACAAAATTGCAATAACCTCTCAGGCATGAGTAGTCAATTCTCCATCTGTTTTCAAAATGTCAGGACCAAGACACTGTGTCCAGAAAAGGATGCTCTGGTTTTCTCCTGGAGTCCACATCTGGGAGAGTACATCTGTATTTCCAAGACAGGGGACATGGAAGCAAAAAGATTCCTAGTTTGAAACCAGCCTGGACTCTAGAGTAAGTGTAAGGCCAACTGAGGTTATAGTGAGTTCTTGCCTTGAAAGTAAAATAAGACAGAGTCAAACACAAAAAAAACGAAGAAATAGGAGTGTGGCTTAGTGGCAGAGTATTAATCTAGCACACATTAGGCCCCAGTTTGAACCCCCAAAGTCACAACTAGGGGGGAAATTCTTCTATGAAAACTTCTACCGTGATTTTGCTACTTTCAATATTGATTCAATACAATCAAAAGTCGTTGCCAAGAAAACCCTTCTGACATTTTCTTTCATGTTGCCTCATCTGGATGATCTGGGTCGTCTTGCGACACTCTGGCAGCCTTGAACTAAACTAAGAAGCAGGACTTCATGACCAAAAAAAAAAAAAGGAAAAAAAAAAAAGAAAGAAAGAAAACCGCCAACATGACTCAGAGTTTGTGCCCACAGTGTGATGATGAAGAAGAGGCCAGTTGAAAGGAAGAAGTGGCTACGAGCAGGGAGTGGTGGCTCACTCTTGTAAAACCAGCCCTTGGGATGCAAGCAGAAAGGTCAGGAGTTCAATGCCAAGTTCCACTGCAAAGATCTTGAAACCGGCCTAGGTGATACGTGAGACTGTACCAAAAGAGAAAACGAATGGAATAAAAGAAAGGGGACTACGGGTCAGCACAGGGAACTCAGCTGTGCAGCATGTCCCTAACCAAGCAACCTCTGCCAAGGATGACTCCTCCTCCTCCTCCTCCTCCTCCTCCTTCTCCTCCTCCTTCTCCTCCTTTTTCAAAAAGCCAAATTAACATGTCCACACAGAGAGGAGTCCAGTGGGCCAGGGCATCATGAGCGGATGGTCATTAAGCTCAGAAAAAGGCAGGAGGGAAGATTGACCATCTCCGGAGCCTTGAATTATAGTGGGAAAAATAGCAGGTAACTTGGAGAGAAATTGAACAGTGTGTTTCCCATTAATCTGTGAGCCAGCTGGCTGGAGGCATCCCGGCTCTTACGTTTCGCCTTTCCTTGATCCTGCGGAGAAAAGAACAAGACTAAGGGCTTAGTTTGATCAATAGACTTAAAGAGCTGGGGAGGCTGAAGCAACAAGGACAACAGCAGCGAGAATCCTTGAACTATCAAGGGAAAATTTGTGGGAAACTGCCGGAATACATTCAGGGAGCCGATATTTTGGAGGTTTGGAGGTAGCTTTGTTTGAAATAGGATATCATGTAGCCAAGGCTAGCCTTGAGGTCACTATGTATCTGAGAGGGAGAGGTCCTTAGTCCTATGAAGGCTTGATAGAAGTCCCAGAGTAGGGGAATTGAGGGTGGGGCAGTGTGATTGGAGGATACCCTTGTAGAAGCAGTGGGAGGGAGGACGGGATAGGGGGTTTATGGGAGAGGGGAAGTGGGAAAAGGGATAACATTTGAAATGTAAGTAAACAAAACATTCTGCAAGAAGAAAGGAGAGAACCCTGGGCCTGAAAAGATTGGATCGTTTTGTAGATCCAGAACAGAGAAATGGTGTGTGTGTGGGGGGGGGGATGATTGGGGAATAGTTGGGGAGGAGAGGACTTATGGGATGTATGGTGGAGGGGATCTGGGAAAGGGGAAAGCCTTTGGAATGTAAACAAAAAATATAGAAAATAAAAAAATAAATAAAAAAATTTAAAAAAAAAAAAAAAAAGAAAAAGAAAAAGATCTTGAACTTCCGATCCATCCCACCTCCCCAGTGCTAAAATCTCAGCAGGCATGTAGCGCTGTCCCCATTTTGTTTGTTGGCTTTTATGAGGTGCTTGGAATCAAACCTAAGGTTTCGTACACTCCAGGCAAGTATCCTCTATCTCTCTGGTGTTGTGTCCAGCCCCAAACTCACTTAAGACTTTTAATAGGTTAATTCTGCCAATTGTGTGCGTTCTCTTAACCTCTGTGGATTCATATCATGATCAGGTTAGTGATATAAACCGTATTTCTTGTTTGCTTTAGACAAGAGGCCTTATTTAATCTGACAGTAATGATACGAGGGACTTAACTATCACCCCCATTTTCCAGAACAGTCTGAGAGGCTGAAATGAGCTCTAGACTTTTGTCTCTCTCCATAGCTGCTGTCTCTCTTGAACAGCTCAGTTGGCTGGTAACGGTGACAGGGTGGGTGTTCTGGACAGAGCTGTCCTAATTCTGGTATGCAGACATGTTGACTTCAAGAAGGCCACTGAGCAAAGAATATGACTGCAGAGTGCAAATATTGCTCTTCTGTTGTCCCCAAAAGCTCAAGTATGTCATGGCTTCAGCTTCTGTGAAGTCTCCATGAGTCTCAGAGTCTCCATGTTAGGGCTCATCCGAGAATTTAAAGAGAAAGTGCTTCCTGGAATGCCAGATGTCACCACCCCTAAACACCAAGTGTGTTGGGGCTCACTGGCATCAGACTTTAATCCTTGGTGTGTAAATGGATTCAAAGATTGTGTAGGTAACACACCCTGAAGCTTAGGTTGACAATCCCAGCCCTTGAATAGCTGCAAGTAGCAGATATATATATCCCAGTGGTTATGGGTTTGGTTTTATTTTTTCATGAGAATTCATTGCTCACCTCCAGAAATATAGATGGACAGAGAATGACGTGATCACAGAGAAAGGAGCTTCCCTTGAGGAAATTCCTCCATGAAATTCAGCTGTAAGGCATTTTCTCAATTAGTGATCAAGGGTGGGAGGGCCCCTTGTGGGTGGTGCCATCCCTGGGCTGGTAGTTCAGGGTTCTATAAGAGAGCAGGCTGAGCAAGCCGGGGGAAGCAAGCCAGTAAGGAACACCCCTCCATGGCCTCTGCATCAGCTCCTGCTTCCTGCCCTGCTTGAGTTCCAGTCCTGACTTCCTTTGGCGATGAACAGCAGTGTGGAAGTGTAAGCAGAATAAACCCTTTCCTCTCCAACTTGCTTCTTGGTCATGATGTTTGGGCAAGAATAGAAACCCTGACTAAGACAGAGAATTACTTTTTTACTTTGGCTTCTGACAAATCAAATAATGACCATGCATTTAAAAACATTTTTATAAGTAGGAAGACACCTCTTTTCACTTTGCTTAACCATGGCAACTGACGGAGAGGGGAGGAAGGCAGTCCTCCTATGGCCACAGTTCCGTGTTTGAGACTCCAGCTGAACAGTTTGGTAATGTTTATAACGGAGTTGGAATGGTTTTACTTTGTTTTGTTTTGCTTGTACTTTGAATGGGACTTAGTCCTGAGCGAGGTCAGGTTGCTCACTACTAGATAGAGCTGGCTCCAAGATAGACTTTGGAGCTAGATAAGTCTGTCTTCCACTCCTCCCCGCTATCTAGCAAAATGGTAGATGATCTCCTTAAGCTCCCAGAGACCAACTTCCTCTGAAAAAACTGTTAAGAGTATTTACCTAAAAGCCTTGAGACAACATTGAATAAGAAGCCACTTCCTGATAACATCACAACAACCCAAATATTTCCAACGACTCTGTGAGGAGAACACCCACTCCCCTCAACAGCCTCAAGTGTGCTCAATGGCTTGGATAAAGAGAGGACTTCTGAGGCCAATCCCAGCCTCCTCAGTAGGATCAAGTACCCCCCCACCCCCCAGTAGTTCACACTTGCTCTTCAGAAAACTAAATAGCAAGGACCTTCTCCAGGAGTAAGGGGTTGGGGGGGGACAATGAATGAGGCCCACTGATCAAAGACACAGTTGCTTAGAAACAGCTGTCTTGTCATGCAGTGCTTGCCACGGTTCCCCAATTCAATGCTCCTCCCAGGAAAAAGAAACCAGTGTACATGAGTCTAAGAGGAGGAACATCAAGGGGCGTTCAGAGGAAATGACTGCACAACTCAGAAGCACTTTGCGTTCAAAGAATGACCCTGACTTTAGCTCCAAAGGCGCTGAGGCCTTGCTCTGTCCCTGCATTCAAGTCCCTTCAGAATTACCTAGGAACACAGAAGCAGAAGGGCCTGTAGATTCCCATGTAGATTATGATGGGATCTCAGATACCTCTGGGGCTGCAACCTCTTACGCCATCTCTGTATCTCGCCATATTATCGAAAAGTCTGTGGGGGAAAAAAATTCTCTCCACTGAGCCCCATCCAGCCAATGACCTATCCGTTGGGGAGGGCACAGGACTGAAATAGACAATCTGGTCATATTCTGAGATAGAGACAAAACCTGGCCTCTCCTCCCCTGAGTATATCCCTCCCCTTGCCCCTGCTTGTAGGAGGCAGCAGTTGTAACAGGCTTAGTAGGGAAGGGTAGTTTATGTGTTCTGAACCCAACAATGGATGTTCTGATATAGTTGCCTTCCCTTCCTGAGACACACCACGTAGGTTTTCCTTGGGAACTCCACCAGAGAACAATACAAGGGTCAGGGAAAAAGAAAGAATAGACGTGTTGGGCCCATACCAGTTTCTGCCAGGTCAACCATGGTATAAAGCCTGATCATGGGTCAGACCTCAGTGAGTCTTCTTCTATGCTGGGGTACAACTCTGATGTCACTCCTTTGACAAATGGCAGCCACAGCATTTTATACTGTGTGCACATAGCATATGCAAGTCTATAGCTAATGCATAGAGAGTTTACATCAAGTAATAGGCCCTTTAAGGACCATATTTCCATTCTTTTTTGTTTGCAGAAAATGATGTGATTTATTTTGAGGGTATTCATAAAACTGGACTTGTGTGAGTGACAGGGTTTCCACACCCATCCTTTCTCTAAGATTTGTGTTTTGGGTAACCATAAGATTAGGATCTTGCTGTACAGTAGCTCAGCCCCCCCAGATCTGGGATCCCCTGGGCCCTCCTCCTACCACGGAAATATATATTTAAAGCAACAGAAATCAGCTCCTTGCAGTTCTGAAGGCTGCCAGAAGAATTACAAAGAGCTGTTCTCCCTCTGACGCTTTAGGGGACAGCTGTGAGGGAACCTCTCTACCTCAGGGTCTGCCACACATCCCACAATGGAACTAAACCACCCCGATCTGTATGTGTTTGTGAGGTGTCTTCCTCTAAGAATGTCACCTCAGTGACCTTCCCCTTATCTCTGGCTTTAGGGCCCATCCACACCCAGTGCAACTCTCTTTAACACATCCTCTGTACCCTTTTTCCAACTATGCAGATTCTGTATTCATTGATTGATGGATTGAATGATTGATTGATCAATTGCTGTGGTAGGAATTGAGCATATAAACTTCTATATGCTAGGCATGCACTCTACTGGTAACTATACACCACGCTCATTTTGCTTTGTTTTGTTCTGGTTTTACATTTGTGAGAGACAGTCTCAAGAAGTTACCCAAGAGTGCTGCTCTTGAATTCCTGACCCACGTGCTTAGCCTCTGGAGTAGCTGATTTTCCCGGGACTTTGCCACCAGGCACAACTAAATAATTTCAACACATCTTGTGAAATAGAATCGAAGCCCTGTGGTACCTGCCTGCAGAACCTTATACCAGCATCTCCTTTGAAACAGATGAGTATATTCTCGGAGCACATGGATCTTTGGCATGTCATCTTTCCTTTTTGATGCCTCGATTTCTTTATCTATTTTTCTTTGTATTGTTTTCTTTGAGACAGAGTCTCACGTAGTCCAGGCTGACCCTTGAACTCACTCTGCTGAGCATGACTCTGACCTTCTGATCCCCCTGCTTCTACCTCCTGAAAGAAGCTGAGATGGAGGGTATGCATCACTGTGACACACATTGCTGGGACACTTAAAGGACCGCACTCACTGGATCCCCAGTCCCCTACATCTGTTTGAAAGAGGGTCAGTGCCACCTGCTAAGCAGAGCTCAGCTCTACTCCTGTTCTTCCCCGGGACTATCTGCTTCCCTGCAGATGCTCACGTGCTCTATTTCTTTGTGCAAGGTGAGCTGTCTCCCCCACCAGACAGGCTGGCACCACTAGCTCTTGTTTCCATTGTGTGCCCAACACACGGGTCTGTGCATAGTGTCCAATAGGTACACTACACACACTTCAGAATAGATGATTAATGGACACAAACTTTTCAGCCTCTTGCCTAGCACTGAAGGCTCGCCGTGGCCAGTGAATAGCTTGGGAAGCCCTGACGTTCCCTCTGCTTGAACTTTGTCCTGAGTTATGTTCTGCCCCATCGGTTGAAGTGCCATCAGGAAAATCAGACCTGGCGCAGGTAGGTCCAGGGAAGGGAGTCTAATATGAGGCAGGCGCAGGAGAGCTCCAAGGAAAAAGTCAAACAATGAACAGACTACTGGGTAGAAAGCCAGGTCAGATAGGCGAGGCTGTGAGGCACAAGCTCGACCCAGTGCCCATCAGTGAGACCAAATACCTGAAGGAGACAGTGTATATCCTAACTCTGGCCTTCTCTCTACCCAACCATCCCAAACTGGCACCCCTACCTTTGTTCAAAGTAACTGAGATACTGGTGGGGAAAGGCTGGTAGTCCCTGCCTTACAGACCAGGGATGCAGAGGTGAAAAAGAGATCCTCTCCCTCTCCCCCAGGACATACAAGACTACCCTATTTTCCAAAGGCAGCATGACTGTGAGTTAGGCTCTCATACTTGTGATAAGTCGTAAGGACATGGAACTGTCCCTACTCTGAAGCTGGCCATGGTGATGCATGTCTGCCTGTGGTCTCACACATAATGATAAATACCGAGGAGGAAACAGGGGAAGTGTAGTTTATTAAACTCTAGCCCAGCCACAGGGTGTCTGGGCGCCTTCAGAGTATAACCAGGCCCTCCATCCCAGAGGCTACCATCTCATGGAGCACCTGCAATGCCCCCTCCCCGTTGACTGAGGACCAGCCCATCTGAGAACCATTAAGATAGCTCCAAGAGACAGGACGGTCATAGATGTCCCCCCCAGAGAGGAATGGGACAGCACTTGGACCTGGTAGGTAGCCCCTTGAAACTCACCATTATTGTGTGATTGTTCGGGCCAAATCCCATGTCAAGAGTTCTGTAGCACAGTGGCTAAGTCCACAGGCTGGGCAGGCAGCTGTGACTGACTTGAAACTCAGATCCATTGCTAAACTTTCCTTACAAAGACAGCTGTGGAATGAGTTGTGAAGGCACGGGCTAGAACTTCCCATGCTTTTCAGGTAGAGGCAGAAGAGTCTTAAGTTCAAGGCAAGCCTGGGCTACATAGAAAGGTAGTGTCTCCCACAAAAAGAAGGGTGGAGAGATGTCTTCATCAGTCAGCTACGACTATGCAAGCTGAGGACCTGAGGTTGATCCCCTGTGCCAATGAAGAAAGCCTGCTGTGGCATTGCTTTATAATACCAGAACTTGAGAGCAGAGACAGGAGCATCCCCAGGCCTGGCCTCGCTGACAGCCAACCGGGCTGAATCAGCAAGCTCCAGTTTCAATGAGAGACCCTGTCTCAGAAGCTAAACTGGAAATTAATAAAGACCCCTGACATTAACACATTAATATCTGGCCCACATGCAGGCAACACACACATACACACACACACACACACACACACACACACACACACCTGGCAATTGTAACCGCCCAGAACCTACAGTACCTTCTTTTGAGAAAAGGTGTTTAGAAAGAAAAGATTTCTCCCTTTGGGGCACGGATTCAGTGACCCGTGTAACCAGTCCTGGGGAAAGATAATTGTAGCGCTGAGCCCTAATGAGTTAAGGGAAATTAATATGTAAAGGTGGCCATATCTCTTATCAGATAAGAGTCGGCCTTGCTGAAGACTCTGCCCTCCCTTCTAAGCTGCCAGGAGAGATAACTTTCTTAATCTGATTGGAGGTAGCTTCTCTGCCCGTGGGGTCTCAGATTTGGGATTTTATGAGGATTTTAAAGACAAGTGTTCTGCTCGTGACTCATCTATGGGGGTGTGGGGAAGGGTGGCCTGCACACGCTCCGCACCCCCCCCCCAGCATCAACTGTGGGAGGCTAAGAGCAGAAAAGGGAGCCCAACCTGACGTTGCTTCCCTGGGACACCACTGAAAAATGACTCCATTTCTCTAAACCTCAGTTTCCCCAGCCCTGAAATGGACGTGAAGTAGCCCCATTCATGGTCCTCTGCAAAGCTGTTACGAAAAATATTTGTCTGCAGTAGGGATACTTGTCTGGTAGTCTCAGCCATTGTGTATTCACAGACAACCCCCACCCCACCCCCACCCCATTGCCCCTGTCTTAGACACAGATTCTAGAATGGTCTCAAACTTTGTCTAGTTAAACCATTCCCTCTGGCGATCTAACCTTCCCATTGCATATATCTGCCTCTTTTACATTCTTTCTCACAGGGGTGAACAGACAGTCCCCCAACCTCCCACATGAGTTACACAGGTCACAGCATATAGTTTCAATTTTCTCTCCCAGTGTCTCATGTAAGCATCCCTGATGGCCTTCCAATTTAACCATATAGAGAGATCTCGTCTCCTGTCAGTCACCCACTTCTGCATCGCCCCACCCACCCACCCAAATCATGGGGGTTCCAAGATGGCCAGTATTATTGCATAGAAAACCCCTCTGGGACAGACATGTGCAGGGAATAGAACGCTCGGTGGTGTTGGGTGTAGACCTGTGAGAACTGCAAAGGCCAACAGGGTCGTCATGTGACCTATCTGGGCTTCTAGCTTGGGTTTCCTTGCAGCGTGATAGCCTAGGGGTCTACATGTGGTGTCTCTGTGAAGGCAAAGAGAAAAAAAAAAAAACCAAACTGCCCCCAAATGACAGACTTGACATAATGTCACTTTAACTGCCCAGTGTCAGGTCATCCAGGAAACATGGACCCCAACTTCATTTTTTAAATTATTTTAATTCATGAGTACGGGGGTTGGGGGGGGGAGGGCTAGGAATCATTCATGAGTGCAGGTGCCCTCAGAGTCCAGAAGAGGGTGTTGGATCCCCTGGAGTTTCAGGTGTTTTGAGCTTCCAGTGTAGGGTCTCTGACAGAACAGTGCACACTCCGAACTACTGAGCCGTCTCTCTAGCCCGAGCCCATCCCTTGATGGCGGAAACGTCAACGGTACCTTGGCCCTCTTTAATCTGTTGTGACGGTTTGTCTCTGAGAAAACTCTTCTTCCCATCTCCCCGTCTCAGGGATTCTCTCCTCTGCTTTCTGCTATGAACTGATTGGGTGGAGAAGACAATCTTCTCCTGGAAGTCGGGAGTCAGTTCTTTAAATAAAGGAGCCAAAACCCATCGGGTATGCTATTTAGAACATAGCAGGTTCTTTTTTGTTGTTGTTGTTGTTGTTGTTGTTGTTGTTGTTGTTGTTTTGGTTTTTTTTTTTTTTTTGCTAGAAGGGCTAGCCAGCAGCACCGAGGAGGAGTTTGTCAAACTGTGACTTGTTTTTAGCCACCGCCTAGCAGAAAGAGCCTAACCCAGAAGAAGTGTTCGCAAGGAGACAAACCAGTATGTGTATGTGTACAAAGAATTCAATGCTTAACTGAGTGATGCTTCTTCTGCATGGGAACTCTTCCTAGTCATTTGGGATACAGAGAAACTGCAAACTGATTGATGTCTTATTCCTGCCCGGATAGGTGCACCTACCCTCATTATTCACAGGTCATGGCAGGACTCTGGGGAATGAGGGACAGAGGGTGAGATAGCCCTGGGCCTCATGCCACCATCCTCACACTAGAACAAGGTCTTCCCTGCCAGCTGCTGGTCCTCACATCATCAGCTGTGTCCGCCCAGGCCCTGCCTCCCAGGGATGGGGCTGGTATGAAAGAATTGAACCCTCTCAAGGCCGAGGGCCCCGGGAGGGCTTCCTCTTTGCCTGCTGTAGAACAGCAGCTGGGCCCTGAGCATGGCAGGTGTCTAACAGCCCTCGGCAATCCTGCAAAACAGGAAGTGAGAGGGAACACCATATCCAATTGAAACTGCAGTGGACTATGGGCTGCAATGCTTAATTAACTGCTCTCAGTCATTGCACAGATCTCTGTTGTTGCAGGAGAGGGGGAAGGGGGCAGAGCACACGGAGGACAACAAGGCCATTTCTGGAATGTGTTTGTGCTTCACTCCCTGATCCTGTTTGCTTATCCTGGATCCTGCCCACCAAATGCAGGGCGATCACTCTCAGGCTAGGTTCTCAGTAGGTTTTCGATGTATCCCTACCCACCCCGACCGTACTACCCCCAACTCAAGCCTAGATTTGTGCTACCGCCTTTCCACTTTGCGATGTGTATTGAGTAAGAATACACTACAGGCATTTGTTTCTTTTATATTTAAACAGCTTTTTACATTTATTTGTTTATTGTTGGTTGGGGGAATGCCAACTCAAGCACGTAGAAACCAGCGGATGATAACTTGCAGGATACTGATTGGATCTCGGGGATTGAACCCCCTTCACTGTGGTTGCTGACAAGTGGGAATGTGTTAGTGGGCAGCTCTGAGCATCATTTGGCTCTTTGAGATACTCTAGCACATCTGTGCATGATCACTTCTCCCCTATGTGAGCTACTCCCTATCCAGAGGAGTGTGGTGGATCTGTTAGAATGTGTGTGAGGAGTATCTGAGGAATGGGATTGTATGTTTGAAAGGATAAACATTCAGCAAGACAAGAGTCGTTACTAAGCAGTTGACAGTGAACTTCAGGCTATGACAGGCTTGCTGCTGGGTGGTAGGGGCATCTTAGAAAGAAGATAACTTTGGTTTCTCCCTTCAGTGAACAGAGTCAAGTAGCTTCTCCACAGTACTTGGAGAGAAGTAGAAGTAGTAGTAGTAGTAGTAGTAGTAGTAGTAGAAGAAGAAGAAGAAGAAGAAGAAGAAGAAGAAGAAGAAGAAGAAGAAGAAGAAACAACTCATCACTGTGACTGTGGTGGCCTCCAAACCAAGACAGCAACCCCAGGTTGCCCTTCCAAACGTTTCTTGACTGTTGACTTGGGTTATCCTTGGAGGACTATAAAACCTGGGGAGATGTGAGTGTATTAAACCCTGCTAAGGAGTTGCCCTGAGGCTGGTACAGCACAGCTTTGTTACAATAACTATCCTCACAACGACCTCTTCTACGTAAAAATTGTCGCTGTTAGCTTTCAGAGATGACAAGCTCAGGTCACTGGTATGTGGTAGAGCCAGGAATTGAACACACACTGTCAAGCTTTACGGACTCCACCAGGTCCATCAATATCAGGATGGTTAAGATTCTCTTTTGTGGGGTTAATGAGCAACAAGAAATGATTAGCTGTCCCCTCAAACGGGCCAGGGGCTCATCCAGTGAGTCTCAGAATGGCTCCTGAAAGAATTGCAAATGTAGTTCCATACACAGTGGCAAATTTTGCGAAGTCACTTTTGCTTCTTGCACTCTCCCAAAGGATATCTGTGACCTCAGTTGGTGTTAAGTTCCATGAAGCCCTCTGGCCTCACCCAGACTTCAACTGACTTTGGCGTCTAAACATCACATTGCAGACCTGGAGTTGCTGTCTTGGTTTGGAGGCCACCACAGTCACAGTGATAAGTTGTTTCTTCTTCTTCTTCTTCTTCTTCTTCTTCTTCTTCTTCTTCTTCTTCTTCTTCTTCTTCCTTCTTCCTTCTTCTTCCTCCTCCTCCTCTTCCTCTTCTTCCCCTTCTTCCTCTTCTCCCTCTTCTTCTTTTAGATTTATTTATTTATTATATATAAGTATGCTGTCACTGTTTTCAGACACACCAGAAGAGGGTATCAGATCTCATTACAGATGATTGCTAGCCACCATGTGGTTGCTGGGATTTGAACTCAGGACCTCTGGAAGAACAGTCAGTGTTCTTAACCACTGAGTCATCTCTCCAGTCCTGCAATAAGTTTTTTTAAAACAGCAATGTCCATATCTCACCCCAAGATATTCAGATTCAGTGGCTATGGAGAGACACCAAGAGCTTTCAATGTTTATAAATCTCCTCTCACTTTCTACCCAATACCCAGTTGGCTATAAT
The DNA here is from genome assembly GCA_964023405.1 of Apodemus agrarius. Classification (NCBI taxonomy): domain Eukaryota; kingdom Metazoa; phylum Chordata; class Mammalia; order Rodentia; family Muridae; genus Apodemus; species Apodemus agrarius. The sequence goes on from OZ030024.1 coordinate 13,976,450, forward strand.
GTGTGTTCCCAAGGACCAGACTAGGGGGAATTGTTCTCCAGCTATCCAAGTGTTTGAACTGAGGTTCTATTTCCACTGTGTCTGAAGGATTGCACAAGAGAAGGCCATTGCTGAGAGGCAGCTTCATGGGCAAAGTATTTGTCTTGCAAGCTGGAGGACCTAAATTCTATCCCAAGAACCTATGTAAAAACAAGCAAAAACAAACAAAGAAAACTGACCTGGTGGTTTCCCATAATCCCCAGCACTGGGGAGGGAAGCAGAAACAGGCATATCCCTGGGGCTTACTGGCCAACCAGCATAATCAGATTGGTGAGCTGTAGGCTAGACAGAGACCTTGTCTCAGAAGAGTTGGTCAGCTCCTGAGGAGCAGCACTAAGGTTGTTCCTTTGCTTGCACATGGACTCAGAAATTCATATGCAACAAGTGAACACACACACACACACACACACACACACATTGTGCAGAGGAAGCCATGGCTCTAAGGTTGCAGCTGGACTTGACTAAGCAAAGTCCAGCTTGGACCTTCAGAAAGTGGGACCTATGCAGTTCTCCAGGACCTGATCTGCAATGGCAGGTAATATATCTTTAAGCACCACCAGAAGAGGCATGAACGAATGTCCACGGGAAACCAGGCATCCCTCAGGAAATGTAAATGGGTCAGGGACTCTTAAAGAATTCAAATGAGCACGAAATAGGTGTGTGTGGAGGGTTTTCTGGGCCAATATGCAAGCAAACTAGTAAATAACTATTTTCAGCACCGGGTTTGGTTGGCGAAATTTGCATAGACATGTGATGTGCTGGGTGTCTATTTTTACCATGCAAATCTGCAATCTGTAAAGAGAGCTTCGTGCCCCTTGTGGAGATCCAGGCTCAGACTGTTGGCTGGAAAGAGCTGATTTTCAGTGGGGCTGGATCTGGAGTTCTCTACTGTAACAAGTCCAGGTGAGAAGCTGAGGGTTTTGAGCAGAAAAAGAGAGCGGGTGCGGGTGGGGCCGTTCTCAGGTTGAGCCTTCTTAACACCAAGATCTTCCCCCGAGCAAAGTACCGTCCTGTCCTTGAGAGACGGGAGTTCAAGTGGAAAGTTTGACATTTTTCTGTGACGCCAGGCTTGCACACCACTTCCTAACCTTTCTTAGAAAGCCACCCGCCATCATTATTAACTTATTATGTCAGTGTGAATATGATCTTCAACATGGAGAGGAGGTTGCGCCCTTGACAAATATCTCGGAACTGGAAATGTCCGTGCCTTCTGACTAGCTCGCCTTTTATTTCAGGTGTCAGCCATGACTTGCAGCTTAAAGATGTGGGGTAAATTTTTCCATGCTTTGTGTTAAGTTCTGCATATGGCTACCAAGTGGGTCTTTTATGGCTGTACAACGAGCTCCCCTGGGGCATGATTTGCCCATGAACTTGGCATCTGTCTTCAAGTTATTAGGCAATAGTAAATTTTCTTGGCCTTTTCCTGCTTTCAGAATACACATGGCAGTAAGGAGAGAAAAGCATCTATCATAGCAAGACCTTGTGTAGGTCAGAGAGCCCTGGGTGGGTTATAAGTGGGATGGTGGCGTCTTTGGCTTACTGGCTGAAACATTATAAAAGCTAAGCTAGATAACTGCTTGATGGTGGCCATTTCCAGCTGTGGGTTTGCCACACAAGTCAGGATCTTTGTTTTACTAAAGTAACTCCTAGCACTGGGGAAGGTGGCTCAGCCAGTGAATCCATTACTTGGCTCATGGCTGCAAGCAAACACTTGACAAAAGCAACCAAGACAAGAAGGTTGATGTGGCAAGAAGGTTGATGTGGGCTCCCAGTTCAAAGGGATATAATTCATCATGGCACAGGACATCTTGGTCATCCTGTTGGTCATCCTGTGTCTATATCAGGAAGCAGAGGCTGTCACCCAACTCAAGTTCTTCTCTCTGCTCAGTTCAGGACCCCAGCCTATGGGTTGGTGCTACTCACATTCACAGTGAGTCTCTCTGCTTTTGTTAAGCTAGTCTAGACAATCCTCCATAGACATGCCCGGAGGGTAACCGAATCTGGGTGCTCCCTCACAGGCACGTCTAGAGGCTTGTGTGCTATGCGAGTCTAACTCCAGCTTGAGTCAGAGACCCTGTCTCAAAAGGTAGTTGTATAGTAACAGAGGGAGATATCCTACATTGACTTCTAGCCTCTACACACACACACACACACACACACACACACACGCACGCACGCACGCACGCACGCACGCACGCACGCACACACAAACTTGTAGAAACGTGACCAATATAAAATGGCACTCCAAGGATCCTCCCTTACCACCACTGTTTTGGGTTTTAAGGAGAGGCAAGGTCAAGTATGATAAGTGGAATGCTGCCCCCCATCCCACCCCCACTCCCTACCCCAGTTGAGGAAGACAGGCTCTTCCTTACAATGGCAAAATAGAACAATCTGGTGAAAATCCTGGTGTTTGCCCAAGGTCTAATAGCAGCCAAGAGCAGGTGCATGGCATCTGAGGCTCGGGCACATGCCTGTGTGTGGCCCTTCAATACTTTCATTTTCAAAATATTAGTTCTTTGTCAGCCCTTGAGTCTGTGGCAACCGCTGAGCAATTGGTTGTGGCAACGCTACCATATTTGGACAATTTTCAGAAACTACAAAGATTTCTGTGACAGCGTGGAAGAGTTGCCGAATGTGCTTTCAGGGAGAGACTTTAAACTACTTGTTTTCTAAAACAGAAAAATCCACGTTTCCTGTTCTATCAGTAATTGGGAAAACACAAAATTAAATGAAGGAGACACATGTGTAAGTTTGGGGCTATAAACTTTTGGGATACTCAGTTTTGTCTTTAAGATAGACAAAGTCTTCTATGTGTAGCCTAGGCTGGCCTTCAAGTGGTGACCCTTCTGTTTTGCTTCTTGAGTTCTGTATAGGTGGTCCCCACTGTGCCCAGCGTATGGTTCGGTTTTTTTGTTTTGGTTTGGTTTTGGTTTTGGTTTTTTTGGTTTTTTTGTTTGTTTGTTTGTTTGTTTGTTTTGTAAAATATAGTGATTTATGCATACACCAATCCAGAAAGAGAGGTGTTTTTAAAATCAATGTCAAAATGCTGTTAAAAAGAATAAACTTTTGCAAACTCCTGGGCCACATGCAGTACACTTGATGTGTGTTTCTTGAGAACTATGTGGAAATTTCTTACACCTAGTGTAATGTGATGTGCCTTTCTCAAGAAAGGCATCTCTTTTCCCATCAGCGAGTTTAAAAGAATCAGTAGATGGTATTTTACATAAACTCCATCCACCAATCCATATCCATCCGCCCATACACTTATCTATCCACCTAACCATATGTCCTTATAGGAATGCCTCTATCCATTATTCCAACCATACATACCTTAATACATCCATTTATTCATATATACATATATCTATCCATCCATCCATCCATCCACTCATCTGTCTACTTACCTTGTCCATCCATATAGCCATCCATGTATCTGTCTCCATATATCCATCCATATCCATCCATACATATACACATACACACACCCATATATGTATATATATGTGTGTGTGTGTGTATGTATATATACATATATATATATATATTTGCACTCACCCTTCCCTCCACCATCCATCTATTCATCCACCCCTCTATCACTCATCCACATATGCACACAGACTTGTTCTGTAGTATGTGCAAGGTATTTGCAGTTCAGTCTGTTACTGTCAGAGATGAACTAGAATTGGCCCTATTCTCCTCCATCCAGGAGCTCAGAACCTTACCCAATAAACTCTCAGTGGGTACAGATTTAGAATTTGGGAATTTTGACTCTCTGTGAGCCATCCTGTGACTTCGCCGCCTGCTAGCCCCATTGCTGCATGAATATAGAAAAATGCCTTCAATGAAACTAACGAGCGAGAAGAAGTCTCTTGAAGGCATTAGAGAGCTTAGCTGACAGACCAGCGAATGCCCAGAAACCAACGTTGTTGATTCTATAGACCGTTCCTCTTCTTGGAGGATAAAATGCCGCTCTTGGGCGGGGGCGGGGGGTGTACACTAGCACACCCCACAAAACATCTGTCAAATCTACTTTGAGAATTGAGAATTTAAGCTGGCATGGAGGTGAGCTGCACAGTGGACAAGGAGTCATATGAGGGAGAGGGAGAATGTGTGTGTGTGTGTGTGTGTGTGTGTGTGTGTGTGTGTGTGTGTGAGAGAGAGAGAGAGAGAGAGAGAGAGAGAAAGAAAGAGAGAGAGAGAAAGTCCCAAATGATTAAAAAAATAAAAGACATGCTTAGAACAGAGAAAGAGGAAAAGGAAAAGTTGTGTCTTTCTGAGTAATCCAGAAAAGCGGGGCAGAGTTAATAAAACCGCGCGCGGCTGCAGCTCTGTAAGCCACTGGCCCACTTAGCATTTGAATGGGAAGGTTTAGATGACATAGCCGCTGAAGCTGTGAAGTTTCCATGCTTCTCGGTAATATCAAAGGTCTCTGTTGACTAAATAGAGTAATTTTTATCCTGTTGCCATGGCCCCCGGAGTCTAATTTTGGAGCAATTGCAAATATTTGGTGGCTGGACTTTCACAGGTCCGGGGGCTCCTCTCAGCTCTGGATGTCCTTTTGTGACGTCTTTAATGAGTTGCTGGAGGGGAAGAGACACTAGGGACCAGGTCGTGGATTCTCCATGGCCATCTCATAACGTTGCAATTTTTCTCTAATCTCAAAGGTAAGAGAAAGAGTCTTTCAAACTCCTCGGACTCACAAGCTCTTAGGAGACATCACTCAATGTCAGGTCCATGGTATTTGCAAAGCCTACTCGCTGCCTCTTCACTACGTAGAAAAGACAGATGTCCCCAGCGAAGGCACAGAGTCCCTGGACTTGGTGTCACCATTTATTGTTGGAGGCTACTGGTCCCAGTGTTCCAAGCCAGAAGTTCCCCAGGCTCCCTGACCCCTCTTGATTGTCCCAAAGGGAAATTACTCCCGGGTAGAGTTCTTGCTTGCCATAGACAGAAAATTACAAAGCTCCACAGAACACACTGGGGCCCACTGTACACCTTCAGTGCAAAGAATTGCAGGGGGTTTTCCTAAGACGGGTTACTCCAAGAACTGGCATCTCAGGGTGCTCATGACGGGATGTGGTGTGTAAGCAATGATGCTCAGAAGCCTTTCCTAGGAGACAGTCAGTTGTATCAAGGATACCTTGGATTACCTTGAAGAGTCAGGGTTAAATGTCCCTCTCTTCCTTTGCTACACCCCTTCTGCTTCCCAGGAAAGCTTGGATTGGATTGTCAGTTCTCCTCAGGGACTTTCTTTCATCTTCCCCCAGCACCTCATCAGTGCTTTGCATTGGGATCAGTGGTCATTTTTGTTTGTTTGTTTGTTTGTTTGTTTGTTTGTTTTTACTTAGTACCCTCTGCTTAGCAGAATCCCCACCTCCTCTCTTTCCGCTCAACTTCCAAGCTATAGGTAACACGTGCACACATCCTGACAGCCTCCTCCCCCATCTCCAAGTTCTTTCCTGCACCCTGGGCAGTGCTTATCACTGCCTGCCCCACCCTTCCTTCATCTAGCTCTACTCCCCGCCCCTCTTGCCACACTTTCTTTTTTGCTCTCACATGCTATTCTGGAGAACACACACACACACACACACACACACACACACACACACACACACTGTTCTTTCCACGGATGAGGATAGCTGGACTTGCAGCATGACAGTGGCTCATGGGAGACAAGAGTCAGGAACGGCTTCAGTCTCGGCCTTGGTCGTGTAGTGTAGCTGATAGAGGGCACGCACTGAACTCTGGATTCAACACAAGCACCACGTGAAAGCAGCTGTGGTGGCTCATGCCTATAATCCGAGCACCCAGGAGGTACAGACAGGTAGATCGGACATCCAAATTCATCCTTGGTTTTGATTTGAAGACCAGACTTGGATGCATGAGATGTTATGTTTTGGTTTTTTTTGTTTTTGTAAAACAAGAAACCTTGCTTCTAATGAAATTGGTACCCAGCATCATCATCCTGGTCTCAGAGAAGCCCCTAGTAAACTAGATTATTGGCAAATGGTACAGTCAGGTAAGGCAGAGGCAGGCTGAGCCAGGAAAGAAATTAGACACAGGTTGGTTACTCTGAAGCACAGCAACATGTCTCAGGGGACTCTGGGGTGTGATCATCACCCAGAGTTGCCTTTCACCCCCTAGGTCTCTGCAAGCTGCTCAGGAGGGTGGGGAAAATAATCCTACGGGTGTTTTTTTATATAAAGAGGTTTCCGTAGCCAAAGGTCCATTTCAGAAGACATGGCTGAGCGCTAAGAAGAGGAAGAGTAAGCCTGCTTGGAAGCATGTGTGTGTGAGGGGTTGGGGGTGGGGGAGTGTCTTAGTTAGGGTTTTACTGCTGTGAACAGACACCATGACCAATGCAAGTTTTATAAAAGACAACATTTAATTGGGGTTGGCTTACAGGCTCAGAGGTTCAGTCCATTGTCATCAAGGCAGAAACATGGCAGCATCCAGGCAGACATGGTACAGGAGGAGCTGAGAGTTCTACATCTTCACCTGAAGGCTGCTAGGTAGGACTGACTTCCAGGCAACTAGGGTGAAGGTCTTAAGCCCACACCCACAGTGACACACCTAATCCAACAAGGCCACAACTCCTAATAGTGCCACTCCCTGGGAAAAGCATATACAAACCATAACAGGGAGTCTCACCCAAAGCTTAAGTACCACTCCTTGAAAGTCTCCTGCAGAAGCATTGGGTTCCCCATCCCAAATCCCACAAGCACCAACTCGATTCTAGAAAGGAAGGAGTCCTCTTCTGTTGTCATTACAATCCCACTGTGTGTATTTCTACTAATTAATCCTACTGTGTGTATTTCCACAAATTTCCCCTATGGTTTATCAGGTCCTCACTGCAGCTGTCTGGAATAGCAAGGAGATACTGGTGGGTTGTCCCGGGAAGCTGCCTGCTATGTCTGTTAACCATGTTAAAAAAAGCTTCTTCGTAAGATAGTGGCATCCCATCCGTTTCGTTGTTGTTGTTACTGTGTGTCAGGTGAAGGATTCCAGTTTTGGTTTGGTTTTTCAAATTCGCATCACTGAGAGCTGTTCTTACCCTTGCTTGATAGGCTCCTTCCTTCCCTACAGGTCTATATATCTTGTTCCACGTCTGATGTCACCACTGTCCTGAAGGCATCTTTAGGGAGCTCTCTCTAACTCTCACCTGGCCTTGCCTTTCACAGAGCCACTAAGAGCAGTGTTCTCTTAATACTGCTCCCCTTTAATACAGATCCTCATGTTGTGATGACCCGTAACCATAAAATTACCTTCATTGTTACATCATAACTGGAATTTTGCTACTCCTTTGAAGCATAGTGCAAATGTCTGATAATGCAGGATATCTGGTCCACAAAGGGGTCAAGACCCACCGGTTGGGAATCATGGCACTAAGGCCAGATCTTCTTCTGGGCTAGACTTTGACTAGCCAAGTACTTGATCTATCTCTTTCACCTCTCAGTTCTGAGAGCACCCTGAAGTGATGGGACTGTCATGGACAAAGCTGGAGATGTGGTGTCATGTCTCAGAGGTTAAAGACTGTCCCTGCAAATTGATATCCACCCAGAAATTCAGGGTGGGCCTTAGCTGGAAAGAGTCTTTTTTAGATGTAATTGGTTAAAGTAAGGCCATATTGAGTATAAGTGAGTCACGAATCCAACAGCCTTTGTAAGCAACAGAGAGTTAGGGATACAAGAGGCAATGCCAGCCATGAGAAGCCAAGCACAGAGATGGGGACAATGGGCCCCAGATTAGAATGTGCCTATGATTGCCGCCCCCTACCACCAAGATGGAAGAAGAGAGGAACTCACTGGAGGGTGTGGTGAAAGTGAGGTCTACAAACACCTGGTTCGATTCTTCTAGCCTCGGAGACTGAGAGGAGTCACGTTGCTATTGCTTTAGCTCTGGTACCTTTAGCTATTGCTAAGCAGCCCCAATCAATTCATGTAGCATGCACGCGATATCTTCGCATGGCGAGATAAGTACGTGAAAGTCCTTGTATCCATGACTTTCCGAATCCCTCTGACAAAACCGGCTTAGGAAAAGTAGGGTTTGTTATAGTTCACAGTTGGAGGGCACGGTCTATCCTATCAGGGAGTCAGAGGTGCAGGGACATAAGGCAGCTGCTGGTCACACTGGATCAATGGTCAGGAATCAGAGAGGAAGCTGGTGCTCGACTCACTTCCCCTTCTTTAGTCACCTCAGCTCATGAATTGATACTTCCCACAGTTAGGATGGAGCGCTCCTCCTCAGTGAAACTTTTCTGGAACCAGAAGTAAATCCAAATCTAAACAAACTGAGGTGAAGATCGACCATTCCACCCCCTTGTAGCAGGAGAATGGGTTTAGGGGGGTTATAGAAATCTGAATGAGAATATTCTGCCCTAGATACTTGTATTTGAATGTTTGGTCCCTAGTGGGTGGAACTATTTGGGAAGGATTAAGAGATGTGGGTTTGATGGAGGAGGTTTGTCACTAAGGATGGGCTTTGGGGAATCTTAAAAGCTCATGCAGTTCCCAGTTAGCTCCCTCTGCCTTCTGCTTGTGGGTCAGATGTAAGTTCTTAGCTGCTGCTCTATCCCCATGCCTGCCTGCCTGTCTGCCTGTTACTGTGCACATTGCCATGATGATCATGGGCTCTGACCTTCCGAACCTGTAAGCCCTAAATAGATACTTTATGAGTCACTATTGTCTTGTTAATTACCAGTATTTTATCCTAGAAATAGGAAAGCAGCTGATATGGGTGGCAATTGAGCCCAAGCTGAACCATGTTTCTTGATTTGCTTGTAGAACCTCAGAGATACAAAAACTATTAGAATATGAGCTAGTCTCCCAGACTCTTGTGAACATATTTACCAAAATTGTTGTTAATAGTTTCTCGCCTTTATTTGCAATTCTTATAAACATAGACTCTGGAGTCCTTTTGACCCTCTGAGATTGCTATGTTTTTTTTTTTTCCCTCTAGGAAGACATAAAATGAGGCTGCTTAGAAAAGTCCTACTTCGAGCCAGACTCAGAAAGACAAATATTAGCTTTTTATTTCTCACACTTGGAATCTAGGCTTAAATAAAAATATCAAGGAGACTCTTTAGACAGAAGAAGGGATCTAATAATAAGTAGGAGAGCAAGAAATGCAAAAAAAAAAGACAGGTACCTCATGCTTCTCCAAAGGTCCCCAAAATAAACCAGAGTTCCATCCCATCATAGGTCACAATGGGGGACCAATGGGTTTATTAGGGCTACTTACAGAGCATGGGGGATGCGGGGTGGGCAGAAGCAAGGGGGACCTAGAGCGTTCTCGCATGGCTTCCTCACAGATTTGTCAGTGGAACACTCTTTCTTTAGTCCATCCAGCCTATATCCTGTAGCTTCCCCCAGGAGATTGTATGCAATTAGGGAAGAATTGCATAAAGTTGGCTGGGAGTGGTACCTGGATACTCAAAGGAGGGTCTCAAGACCTTCTCAAGCCCCTCCCTCTAAGAGAGGACATCCACCAACTATTAGTAAGTCCATCTTGGATTCTTTTGTTTTTCTTTTTGAACAGGCCCAGCTGAATTCATGAAGGTCATGGCAGTTTGCCTCATAAGATAATCTTGTATAACAATGTATCTATCTATCTATCTATCTATATCTATCTATCTATCTATCTATCTATCTATCTATCATCTATCTATAGTAGGATATATGTATTATGTCCATATGTGTACACACTCACACACACACACACACATTCACACAGATGATAGGAGGTGAATGCAAACAAAATACAATAATATCTATATATAAAATTATCCTAACAAAAACTTAAAACATGCAATTTGAAAACAAATGTAAACATATAATGTATGGGGTGACTTCCACCCCTTGCAGCACGGAAGGTCGTACAAGCCTAGCCAGCTAGCTTAGCCTTTTTCTGGATTTTCTTCAGTATAATTTTCCCCCTTATCAGTGAAAGCCAAAAATCACTGTTGGCTAACAGAGCAGCTTAAGACAATTTCAAGGTCTTCCTGTGGCCTCACTAACTGGCAATGTCACATCATCGTCTTCCTACTGTGGAAGGATGGCAGTCTGCTAAACCCAGGCTTCACAGCCAAGTCTTTGACCACCCCTGGGGCCCCTACAGCATCCTGCGTGAGCCTTTCCTTTATAACATTTTCCAAACCAATGCAATTTAGGTGACCTTCACATGAAGATCAAGCTGGAATTCCCCCACATTGTCCCCCACATGCTCTGCTCAACAAAAGGCAGGCCTTCACAGGGGTTTTGAGTGCAAAAGGACCAGAGTCTTTCTAAGATCAGAGGGCCTGAGGCAGCCACAGGATGCTAATGTCAGAGACATCCCGTGCTTGGGGAGAGGGGAGGCAGAGCCTGCTGGACCTGGCCTTCTAGAGTCACGTTTGAGAACTAAGGCTGAGAGCTGCTGTAGAGTATCCCTTCTGGAATGTCCCTCTCCCATACCCTATACCTAAGGTTCTAGCCACAGCAGCTACCTACATTGTCTCTGGCCCCTGTCCTGACTCACCTCAGCTACTCAAAAAGCAAATCTCCAGAATGTGTTCATAGAAGACATACTGATCTCCATATGCATTCCTCTCTGAGAAGGAGCCACTTTGAGACGATGGTCCTATTGCCTCCTACCCGAGATAGCCATTGCTTTTATTTTGAATCTCTCAGGAAGATAGCAGGACTCAAGGACACATAGAAAGATAGCCCAAATTAAAAACTTAGGTGCACAGAACCCTGCCTATGGATATAAGGGTATGCATAAGGAAAGTCCTGTGTGCCTATGGATATAAGGGTATGCATGGCTCCTCTCTCTAAAAGGTTGTTTTAATCAGACCAGACATGATGGCGTGTTCTTCTAATATGAGCACTTAGACAGGTACATGAGAATGGCTGTGCATTGAAGGCCAGCCTCATCTACATAGAATGACCCTGTCCCCCAAAATACAAAGAAAATACATTAATACAGATATTAGTACCTCAGAGAGCAAGTTAGACATGAGAATTAAATACGAAACATATTCCAATTTTCCAGCATATGCCTCCCAAAAATAAAAATCATACTGTATCCTATGTACACACATTTCTGGAGTCTGGAACAGGCTCCCAAATTTCAGATTCTCCCTGCTTCAGCTTGCTGCTGCTCGTAGCCTCGTTCCCAGGTAAGAGAGCTAGAGTCGACTTTCATTTCTATATACACTTTCAAAGGAGCTGGTCCTAAGACATAAAGTTGCTAATGGCAGACACTCTGGGGCAGGTGGAAGATAGGAAGACATGAGGTCTTCCTATCCCACAGGCAGCATGCATCCTTTCTGGGTAGTTCAGAGAGTTTCCTTAGTGCATAAATGGCAGAGAGAGCAAGGCTGAGTTTTTCAAATATTGAGTTCCTTCTACCCACAGATCCCCAAGCCCTCTACTGCCTTGCTCCGAGGAAAAATCACAGTTGCAGGAGCCCCTTTGCTTCCAAAGGAGTTTGAAAGTCGGGGGCCTCTCTTTTTCTGAACAGAAAGCTGTACTAAGGTGCTTAGGGGAAAGACAAAGTGGATGGAAACTCAAGCCAGAGGCTTTGCGGGAGGGAAATCTTGGAAAGTTTTGCTTGTTTCTATTCCTCTTTCTCTCCTCCAGCAAAGCACAAAGGTTTTCACTTCCTGTAGAAAGGTAGCATTGATTATTTTTTTTCACTCACCGTTTTGAACACATGGTGTTCAGTTTCAGACAAATAACAAAAGGATCACAAGTCTGCACCTAAAGGATGCCTGAGTGTTTTTTGTCCCCACAAGAGGCCCAGCCACACCTGGCCTCTGGACTGAGAATGGCTATCAGCTGGTACCTTCATGTCTCACTTTTGCCTCTGAACCAAAATGGGCAGCACCAGGAGAGCTCTGACTGCTCCTGATTGTGCCCTCCCCTTTTCCTATGACTGGAAAAGGGATGCGCCTTAGTTTGGGATTGCAGCCCCACAAGGTTTCCAAGCCCAGACTGCACTCAAGAGCAGCCTGAAAATATACTCCTTTCCTCTTACCACACCAACACAGCACATCCAGTGGGCCAGAATGTCTTATTTTGTCTGTCTCCTAACTGTTGGATTGAGTAATGGTCATGAATTGCCTGCTTCTGCCAAATTACAAAAAAATAAAAAATAAAAAAATGTCACCTCCAATTTCACAGATGGAGACATGGAGGTATAGAGGTGTAAGATCGCTGCCATCTGGTCACACAGCAAAGACCAAGTGATCGATTTTGCAGTGCCTGTACTGTTTCAAAAACCATCCCTTTTAGCCCTCTAGAAGGAACAGGTACCCCCCACCCCTTTTTTTTTCCTTCTGTGTTAGTGGAGATGAGAAAAATAGCACTTATCATCAAGAGTGACATGACACATGGGGTTTAACTGTACAGTGATGCAACCGGAAGCCAAAGCTTTCCTAGGATCACTGGCCACGACCATAAGCTGGAAGAGACAAAGACGGGTCCTCTCCTGGAGTTTCCTTCAGTTCAGATATATATGGCATCAGAAATGTGAAAGAATAAATTCCTGCTATTTTGAGCTCCCCTGTCTGCGCTCATTTATCAAGGAGACCCTAGGAAAATATTAAGAAACTTTACTCCTTTCTACTGGAGTGTTACTGTCACCACCATAATGACCCTCATTCCACAGGGCACCAGATTGGGACCACAGAGCTGCTCCCTCTGCTGGAAGAGATAGGCGAGTCAGGAATTGTTCTGTTAAAGATCCTGCCCTCCACTTGGACCTATCCACCGTTGACTGGTTTGGGTACCATCCAGACTTTTTAAAAGATTCTTTTTACAAGTACACGCACATTTGTGCTTTTTTATGCTTTCCCAAGCTTCCTCCAGCTTGTGTAATGTAGACTTCTCCCCAGGGAAATATTTCAAGAGACAGAAAGACGGAGAAATGGCGGCCCCAGAACAGTGGGTAAACATTAGCTCCTTTCATAGCCCGGCTTTCTCAGATGACGAATCTGTGGTCAGGCCCCCAAATCCCAAGGAGGCCTGCTTCAAACATTCATTTAGATCAGTCCAAAGGGTCAAGGACCTGCTATATAAAAAGTCCCTAAATGTGCACAGATGATGGGACTTGCAAGCTGGCACAGACATTCCAAAAGTGGCTTAGGGGGTAGGCTGTGGTCCATTTCAAACTTAATTTTTAGCCAAGACAAGGTTTCCAAACTGGTCTGTGTTTCAACTTTCACCATAGTCCTCCTGTCCCCTCCGCCCTTTGTCTTCCTATAGAAGATAGAATTTTTAAAATCAGTCTATGGGTTCATTGGTGGTCTCTCCCAAGTCGAAAAGGCAGAAAGAGAAGGCAGGCTTGGCAGTGGTGTAGCTTACCAAAAGTCTAGAGTGCCCAACAGAATCTCAGAATGAACTCGTGTCTACTGAAGAGCTCTTGCGTGATATAGTCTCAAAGGAGAAAGAAGCAGACTGAAGGGAAGAGAGGTGGGAGGGGACACACACACACACACACACACACACACACAGAGAGAGAGAGAGAGAGAGAGAGAGAGAGAGAGAGAGAGAGAGAGAGAGAGAGAGAGGCTGACTAGAAGGAGAGATGTGGGTCACCAACCTTGTATCCATAACAGATCCACTCAAGGCAACAAATACAGTCCCATGTTAACAACCGTAATCACCCAAAGAACAAAGCCTTCAAATTGCCTCTCTTTAAATCCTGTTCCCTAACCTGGTTGCATTGGGGATTTAGCTCTGACTCCTGATTTGGGGATGGGGGGTGGCGTCAAGCTACTGTACTCCCCTTAGTGCATTGGGAAGGACTGCCAACAACACCCAATTGGAGCTCTGACTTCCAAAAGTATAAAGGAGAGCTGAGAAGATGGCTCAGTGGGTAAACTCCTTATTGCACTTCTTTAGCATGAAGAGCTAAATTCGGGTCCCCCAAAATCCCTGTGAAAATCTGGATATGGTAGCTCTTGCTCTAGCACAGGAAGAGGTGACACACCTGGCTCCCCAGTGCCCAGTGGCCAGTCGATGGTGAGCATTAGGTTCAGTGAAAATTCCTGTCTCAAACAAGTGAGATGGAGAAGAATTGACATCAGTTTTTGGCCTCCTCATTGGCATCCAGGCATGGGCATACACCACAGACAGACAGACAGACAGACACAGACAGACACACACACACACACACACACACACACACACAGAGAGAGAGAGAGAGAGAGAGAGAGACAGACAGACAGACAGACAGACAGACATAGACAGAGAAACACAGACACATGCATGTGCACACATATGCATACTGTAAAGTACTAAGTTGTATCTTTTTGGGCCACCAAATGTGTTCTGGTCGATCTTCCCAGCAATAGGGCTCATCACCAAGGAAGACTGGGAAGCAGAGTCCCAGGCTGCTATGAGAAGGTTGGGATGACTCTTGTCTTTCCCAGCGCCACGTGGATAGATGCTGGGGTCTTTGCAGGAGCCAATGGGTTGCATGCTAGCCCAGCAGGGCTTAGGACAGTCGCAAGTTCCCAAGGAGTTCAGAAGAGGATTTGAGGATCTAAATGTCTGATTCAATGTAACTTATGACCCTCCACAAAACAACGCCAGCATACAAGCGTTCCTACTTGGGGTGGATTTTCACATTTCATTGCCAGTAAATCCAGAAGACTGATATTTAAAATCTTCCGTATTTCCCACATTTATGTTTGTTGATTTAGGCCTTTGAAACGTTTTTGGGGTTACATGAAACTCAGGAGGAAAGAAGGCTCTGAAATAACCAAAGCTCAGAGCCTCTGATCACACATTGGCAGGAAGTCAGTGTCAAGAGTTGGTCAATAAGCAGCAAGGCCAAAAGAAGGGAATCAGAGGGAGACAGCAAACAGAAACTAGCCTGGGTTGCATGACACTCTGTCACACACACACACACACACACACACACACACACACACTCATACACATAAACATACACATATACACAAACACACACAAATTAAATGAGAGATAAACAGATGAACAATTAAGAGGTAAAAATTAATGTGTGAATGAATGATACACTATTTGGAGGAATGAATGAATGATTTAACACTAAGCTACAGGCTTTCGTGTATTTGGGACTCCCCTGATGCAATAACCTTCCCATATCTTCCCCAAACTCCGGAAGTTCTATGGTGGGTGTGGCTACATGGTCACAGGTGACAAATGTCCTACTTGGAACAGTGCTGTGGTCTGGTCCTTACCGAGGTGGTGTGATAAGCACCTCCCTCCACTGAAGCAGTTAGCAATGGGAGTGCCACACACCAGGCCTCAGGGAGTGGTGGGTTGCAGAGAGCTGGCTGGCTGACACTCCCATTCTCTGTCTGTTACTCTTGGGCTGGGACACCAGGGGACTTAGGTTTCTGCCCTGTTTCATGTGGCGCCTTTTAGAATCGGAATCCACTTGAAGTGGTTTGGGCTTTTCTGCTTCCCGCCTGGTGTTTGCTGTAGAGAAACACCTACAAACATACACCGTGCTGTTCAACGCCTCTGTCCCTGGGTGAGTTCAGAAGAGCCCCACAGGCCACATCAAGATGAACATCTGTCATCAGAGACGCCCCGGTGGGGCCCTGCCTGCCACTCACTCAAAAGGGTTTTCTTTTACCCCCATTAAACACCCTCTCCAACACTGGCTCACACGTGTTCCCTGTCTGGGGGAACAAGCCACCCTTGTTTGACTGAAAAGACCTGTTTTGAACTGCTGAAAGGCAGAATAATCTCCTTGATTTTACATCCCAGGTGGACCCTTATTTTGCTTTGCAGTCAATGTCTCCATCCCACAGATGATGGTGACAACCTGGTCACCTTCCTGGAACTTGCCTACGGAGTTCTTTGGCTAGCCATTTCTCCCCCCTGGGCTCTCCCCAAAAGCTTCTTAACCCCACTATGGACAACACGATGAAAGAAAACAGCCTTGCTGGCTTAAGAAGGAAGACTGCTGGATATCTGTCTCAAGCAAGATCCCCAGAGATCTCCCATCACCTTCAGGTGTATGATTGAAAATGACTTACTGACCTTTACCAGCCAGATGTATATTTATTGATGGTTCCTTACCAATATTAATGATGCATTTTGATCAATATCAGCAGACTGGTGTGTGAGTAATAAAACCCACAATTGGACATCATTTTAATGCTGTAGTTATTCAGGCTGTGACCACTCCTGACATCTACCTAGTTAGGAAGAGCAAAAGACTGTGAGGAGAAGACAAGTTAATTTTCATATTTTACAGCTCAGGGAATTGTTTGCTGACACGTTCAGAGTGCCTGGACACTTCTGTTGCATCAGAGAACCTTGCTTACATACTCTGAGATTCAAAGGTATTTATGTGCCTGTGGGATGGTGTCTTAGAAATGTCATGGAATACTTGCAGTTGAGACTATAGGTTTTCTGAGTCTCTACTCCC
This sequence comes from Apodemus agrarius, assembly GCA_964023405.1. Lineage (NCBI taxonomy): Eukaryota > Metazoa > Chordata > Mammalia > Rodentia > Muridae > Apodemus > Apodemus agrarius. The sequence goes on from OZ030024.1 coordinate 13,992,902, forward strand.
ATATTTCTAAGTGGAGAAGCAAGGATTTGGGGTTCTGATAGGATTTTGGCTTCACTGCCTAGCTCCCACCCCAGGGAGTGAGTGTGTGTGTGTGTGTGTGTGTGTGTGTGTGTGTAGAGAGCTACTGGGGATGGGACTGATCTGGACCCTTCCAAGTCATACTCTTTGGGGTCACTAATGAATAACAGAAGGTCTCCTTCCAAGCCACTGAGAGTTCCTTTCCTGTCTCTCTCTCCTCCATCATGAAAACACTGGTTCTTGAGAGCTGGTTGAGCTATGGAGCTCTTGCACCTAAATTTAGAATTATACCCAGAAGAAGCCAACACCCACCTGACGCAATGGAAAGACTGTAGTAAAACCCTTCCCTCTGTAAGGCTGGCAGCAGTGACACTAAATTCCCAGCCCCTCCTTTTTAGAAAAGGAAAGTAAGACCCTACACACAGATACTGGTTGCCCCAAGGCTGTAAGACTCAGAATGGATATCTCCTCTTCTGTGGTTTTATCCTGTACTTTCTTCTCTGCCCTGAGCAGATCTCTTGGCTAGAAGGCCTTCCTGGTACTCCTTGCTCTCAGGAACTATGCTACGCACCCTTTCTTTCTAACTCCAGTCAATACAAGAAAAAGTCCCTCAACGCCACACAGTGTGAGCTGGCTGAGGAAGAGTCCTTCTGGTCAAGGGCTTCCTCAAGCTCTTTTATGCTGACTGCTCTGTCATCCCCTGGACTCCATATTTCTGTGGCTTTGAGTCTCCAATGAGTTTATAATACTGGAGAGATGTGGCCTAGGAACTTGAATTCCACATGGTGGGCTGAAGGACTCCACAAGCCCCTTGGAGCTGTACATTTCCTCTCCACTTAAGAAAATTGATGGCGTTGGGCTTCTCTCTCAAGTTTTGTTTCTGGATTTAAGATGATGGTACTAGAAGCCAGAAAGCCCTTGGTGCAGCCATCAACTCGGGCAGAACTTCTTCAGAGGTTGCCTTACAAAATAGAAATTAGGTCCATGGAGGTCTGAGGTGGTCACATCCCTCCACTTCCCTTCTTATGTGGCTGCCCCACACCCTACAGGGGCAATTTGCATGAAAGGAAGTCTGAGAGGCAGGGACAGCCCCCAGCCTTCAAGTCACAGGCCACAGAGAAGGAAGATGAGGCAAATCTAAAGTGAGTCTCATTCCATTCTAGCCCCCGAAGTTCACTGGGGTTTCAAAATGGCCGCATTCTCCCCCCCATGACCTTATTTCTACATGAGGGAACCTTGGGCTGTCATTTTATCACAACTTGATCTTAGATTGAGAAGGGGGAGAAAAAAAAAAAAGCAAAAGAGACTAGTAACCAAAGTAGGATATTGGCTCACTTGGGGTGCTACCTGGGTTCAGCCCCACCCCTTCACCTCCCTCTTTCATTGCCACTTATGATGGAGAGAGAAACAGATAGGAAGACTCGCCATGAGAACTGCCAGTGTCCCTCAGAAGGGCTCCAGGCCATAGCCACCTATCTGTAAGACAGAACAAAATCAAGTTTGGACAAGCAAGTGTAGGGAATGAGATAAGGAAGAGGCAAGACTCCCTCAGGTAACAAGAATCACCGGACCACTGCTGTTAGAAACCATTCCAACAACAGACAAAGCCAAGTCCTGCCCCCGTCTCCCATTCCATTCTGAGTTCTGAGTCTATACTGTAAGGCAAGCATTGTAGGTTTGGTCTAATGCTGTTTGTAGTATGTTAATCTGGGTCCCCAAAATTTATACAAGAATCAGCACACCCACATGTAAGACACTGAGGAATCCCTGCCCCCAGTTGGTTTTGATTGGTAAATAAAGTTGTCGATGGCCAACGGTTGGGCAGAAAGACAGAGGTGGGACTTTTAGGATTCCCAGACAAGGGATGGAGGAAGGAGGAAAGGGGAAGGGAAGGAGAGATCTACAAAGCTGAGAGGAGAACCAAGACACCATGCCTATGAAGTACAGAACAGAGAGCACAGCTGACATGTAGGAACTAGAGGATTATGACCCAAGACCTAGACTGGGTCTAGTGTAGCAAAGATGGACTATAGATTTTAGTAAGTAATAACTCAGGAATATTGAAGGGGGTAGAATAGCCACAGGGAGGTTAGAAAGTGGCCCAGTCATTGAGCTATTTAGGCTTATCAAAATATAAAGGCTGTGTGTGAGTGTGCACGGATTTCATTTGGGAACCCAGAACATTAGGGCAGGTAGCACCACCACCGGAATTAATTTGAGTAGCATTAATCGGGTACTGACTGCTACAGGTGAGCACATGGACAACTCCAGCAGTGAGCAGTTACTATGGGTACTTGAGACGAAGAATCCAAAATAGTGACAGGCTCCACAATGAGAGGAAAATAAAGAGATTTTTCCGTAAGGATTAGGGCAAGAGAAAGACAGAAACATAGGAAAATAATGTATCGACCAAATGCGTCAAGGGCGTTTTATCTCCTATAAGTATCACAGTTGTAAGAAGTCTTGTTGGCTCTTGTTTTTAAGGAAGAGAAAGAGCTAGAAGGGTAAAACCCATCCAAGCACACAAAGGAAGAACTCCATCCTAGAGTCTGATGATGTCTTGTGTTTGGAGGTGGGGTAAGGAGAAAGAGAGATTATCTTAGTGGCTAACAACACATTGGGGGGGGATGATTGGGGAATGGTTGGAGGGGAGAGGAATTATGGGACGTATGGTGGGGGGGACTGGGAAAGGGGAAAGCCTTTGGAATGTAAACATAGAATATAGAAAATAAAAATTAAAAAAAAAAACAACACATTGGGAATTCATTTCTCCTACTGGCTCTCCTTTGGAACCCATGGAAATTCATGCCTACCCTCACTAGGCTCCCTATTACCAATGCTTTCCTTCACCTAAAAGTATAGGTCATGGAATCATCCCAGGTTCACCCACCATATTGTTCCCGCTTCTTTAACTGAATCATCTCTCCACTTATCATACTTTGATCCTATGATACCTGTGCAGACAAGGTGCTGGCCATTTGCTGACATGTGTTGCTTCCGGCCCTTGCAGAATCTTCTTTATATATCATCTAGAGGTATTGGCTTGCAGAATTATCTTGTGGTCTTGGTGCCCTTGCTGTTCTTCCCACTCCATAAGCGATACGTTTGAGGCTGAGGGAGATATGAAAAACGCAGAGTTATGCAGTAAACAGTGGAAGATTCTAAATCAGAGCAAAGCTCCTTCTAAGATTAGGCTCCAGTTGCAAGCCCAGAAGGCCACCTTTCCCTCCTGACGTGGAAAAGGAACCCACAACTCACAGAGTGAAGGGACTGCCACTGCCTGAGCAGCTCATGGCCATACTCTGTGGCCCTCAAGAGAGCAAGCAATGCCAAATGAATCCACTAGTGGCCACTATGTTTCCTTTGGGATTTATCTGATCAGGATGTCAGGATGTCAGGTGAGAATCAGGAGACCCAGTTCTCTCCTCAAAGAGAGACCACCGTGGCCTGGTGCCAGCAGAACAGCAAGACGGGGCATGAAGGCACCATTTAGAAATTCTCATAAGCTGGAGAGCCACCCTGGCCACACTCCAGATTCTTAAAAACTGCACAAGGAGTACCTGATCTTTCTATAATTGTCACTCTCCAGACCATTGTGCTTTTGAACTCGGTTGCCACACCTTCAGACAGCTACGCTCCCTTAGGAATCTTCCTCCTTGCATCTCAGACCAACAAAAATGAAGGAGGGATGGATCATTTAATCCCGTCTGATAGGAGGAAGAGCAGAGTCTCACAAAGTTTAAGGAGATCCCCATCACCTCCACATCATAGCACAGAGACAGCAGTGTCTCCCATCTTCCCCCGCCCAACTGGCTGATTGGTCATATGCTAAGCTGTCCTCATGTCTCTATGGGATGGTCACCCTTGGTACTTGACCCACCAAGAACAAGTTAGAAGCAACATGCAAAGGAGATATCTCTTAGTCTCTTTTTTAGAAACATTCACTTACTCCATTTACCTCTCACCCACCTCTCACACATCTAGAGAACGCAAACCTTACACGGTGTCTCCTTTTTGGGCCACTGTGTCATATCAGGAACAATGTGAGCATACCCAGGCTTATTGGCAATTCCAGTTTGATCTCCACCATTGCCATGGTGGGTCTAGCCAGTGGCCCTCCATATTTAAAATAATGGCAGCTGTTTGGCCAGGTGCATCTTCTTGAGCAGAATCCTCAGATCCATGCACTATGGCCTGTAATTGAGCGAAATAAATCTTTCCTCTTTAAGCTCCTGAGATACCGGGGATCTATTGACCCATACTGACTATGCAGTGAGTTACACTGGTAAAGGCTTTTTATTTCCGTGGGAATTCACATTGTAGTTATAGAGACAGCCTTGTGACCGATCGCTTCAAATCACAAGTGTAGTCCTCATAACTATTGAGGGCTACCAGATGCTTTCCTGTGCTCTGATCCAGAAATGCGACCCTCCCCAGGATCCAAAAATAATGTGCCATCCTTTCAATTTCCAGTGGATATTTCTATTTCCTTCCAACAACACCCTTATAAGTATCATTAGCTTGTACCATTCTCAGCAAAGCGGGAACCAGCTCTGATTCGGTGTCACGCCTACTTACTCCTGATTCCAATAGTACTTGTGTAATAAATATTTCTTCGAGGACCTAATGTATAAATGAATTCACTCTGTCTACTCCCAACTATGATGGTTGTTCTTGGTTTTTTAACTTGACTGCATCTGGAACTAACTAAAATCCAAGTGACTTGGTGCGCCTATCGCTTAAGATATCTCTTAATTAAATTACTTGCAGATGGAAGACCCATCTCTGATGTGGACCTTTGAAGGAACAAAGATGCACCCTCAATCTGGGCCACACCTGGTGGTGGCTTTATATTTTAGAGGACATGGAAGAAAGAAGCCATTCTTCTTTGCTCTTACTTGCAATGGCAAGTTCATTCCATCTCTGGTATTAAAGCCTACTTCTTCAGACTTCCAGTGTGTATTGAAGAGCATCTGAGACATCCAGCCTCAGGGACTCTACAACTACCTGATTTTTTTGGACTTTCTGCTGATAGACAGCCAGACAGCCATTGTTGGACTAGATACACCACAGCCTGGAGAGAGATGGGGAGACGGAAAGAGAGAGAGGGAGAGAGAGAGAAAGAGGATAATAGATGGCAGATAGATAATTAAATAGATAGATAGTCATTCTATCAGTTCTGTTCCTCTAGAGAAATCCTGCGAAGTACACCCAATCACATTGTCCTTAATATTCCAAGGTGAAGAATTTATTTGAAACCTGGATATTTAACTCTTTTATGTTATTATTGTTACTGTTATTATTATTCACTTTACATCCCACTCACTGCCCTCCCCCCTAGTCACCCTTTCCCCAGTGCTTTCTCCATCCCCCAACCCCTTCTCCTCTGAGAGGGTGGAGGTCCCCTGGGTATCTCCCCACCCTGGAATATCACGTCTCTGTGAGGCTAGGCTCATCCTCTCCCACTGAGGCCAGACAAGGCAACCCAACTAGAAGAACATATCCCACAGACAGGCAACAGCTTTTGGGATATCTCCTTCTCCAGTTTTTCGGAATCCACATATGTAAGCAGATGTGAAGTGGTGTGGGGGCAGGGGCGGTGGCTAGGTCCAACTGAGGCATATTCTTTGGCTGATGGTTCAGTTTCTGAGAACCCCAAGGGTTCAGGCTAGTTGACTCTATTGGACTTCCTGTGGAGATCCTATTCCCTTCAGGTCCCCAAAATCCTTCCCCCCAACTCTTCCATAAGAGTCCCCCAAGCTCCATTCACTGTTTGCCTGTAGGTGTCTGCATCTGTCTGAGTCAGCTGCTAGGTAGAGCCTCTCAGAGGACAGCCATGCTAGACTCTAGTCTGCAAGCATAACGGAGTACCATTAACAGTATCAGGTATTAGTGCTTGTCCACAGGATGGGTCTCAATTAGGCTGGTTAGCCATCTGGATGCTTAATTCTTTTTGCTATTTTTTGTTTGTTTTTGTCTTTTTAAATTGGGTCTTTAAGTTTCGTTTTTGTTTATTTTCATTCGCTTTTTAGGATAGCATATAAAATTGAAAAATTAATTATTATATACAATAAGAAGTTCAGTGTCATAGGTGAGCAGAAGAGCCAGATCTTACACAGAGACTTTTTCCTTAGGAACAACCTTAGTCCATTTGTCCCTTGTAATCTCCCCTTCTCTCTGCTCTCTCCCTCCCCACCTCATTGTCACCAAAGACACTCCTCTGGCCTCTTTGGGTACTCATTCCATGTCTCTGATAATCTAGTCCTCAACTCCCCTCTGTAAAACTGTTTGTTCCAGACTCATTGACAACCTGTCTCCCTTGGGGTTACTGAACTGATGGGTCGAGATTAGAGACCTGGTTGACTGAAGATACAAGAACGTGAAGCTCTCTCTCGTTTCTATGTCCATGTGCAGGAAGGCAAGACCCAGGGGAACATATCACAATACCTCACAAGGGGGACTGATAGATACATAGGGGACTGATATTCAGAAATAAATTCTGGCCATTTACGACTACCATACATTTGGCCATTTTATGTTAAAGAGGTAGAATTTTAATTTATTTTGCCAATGGAGATTGTGTGTGTGTGTGTGTGTGTGTGTGTGTGTGTGTGTGTTTAATTCGAATGACACTCATCATTATCCACACACCACTAGACCCTTTGACTCCCTTGTTCTGACTGGCACATTGGGAAATTCACTGAAGAAGAAAGAAACAAACTTGATCTTAAACTCAGGCTTTTGAAAGAGCTTCCTCAAGAGTCAATTTCAATGGAAGATCAAAGATTAGTCATAGGCAAATTCTGGTTCCCACAGCTTCCCTTCCTCAAAGTTTCCCCATTGACCCTACAAGCCTATGAATAGTACGGGAGGGAAGAAACTGGTGGTCAGAACATGAAGCAATGGTACCTATCTTCAAAAAGCTTATGGCATGTCTCCCACCTCATGCCTGGCTATTTTAAAGAAGGTGTTATTTCTTTGTATTCTTTTCTTTAGAAGATCTAGTCATGTTTAGCATTTAGTCCAGAAAGGTCTTAGACAGTACAGCTCTGAAATCTACTTTTTTGCTTTGTGCCCATAAGTGTTCCCTCATGGGACTTGTGACTTCTTACTCTTCATTCTGTTTTGGTGAGTTGTTTCTTCTTCTTCTTCTTCTTCTTCTTCTTCTTCTTCTTCTTCTTCTTCTTCTTCTTCTTCTTCTTCTTCCTGGAGTGACCACAGACTGGGGACATGAATCAGTGTTTGTCTTGTGGGTGTAAGGAGCTGAGTTTTATCTCTACAACCCATGTTTACAATGACAGGCATAGTAGCTACCACTCAAAATCTCAACACTGGGGAAGGAGAGGCAGGAGGATGCTTGGGACTAGAATTCGCTGTCCTCATTAACAAATTCCATACCAGTGAGAGACCCTGCCTCAAAGAAATGATGTGGACTTCTGAGAAATGACACCTGAGATTAACCTTTGACCTCTACATGTATGCACACATCTGCACCAGCATATACACATGCATCTCTGGACATGCATGAACACAGGCATGCACACCTGTACACACAAAGAAAGGGCATTGCTTAAAATGCTTAGTCACAATATGGGTTAAAGAGCAAAACATTGACAAAGGGCTCAGCTCAGTCTTTGAGGCCACTGGGATGTTCAGGGGCAAGCAGCTACTGTTAGGTCCTCTGCCACTGGCTATATACTAAGGTTGTGCAAGACTGCATTTGCTATATTTTCTTTAGCATTTGAACTGGGAGAGAAAGCCTGGCTTCAGGGTATAACCTTGCTCTTTGTTGCTCTACTATCTTAATCCCCCCAAATTCCACTTCCTTTTCAGTTCTTTTGAGTCTCTTCTGTCCAAGTGTGGCCGGCGTGTCTAGTTTGCCTATGAGTGATCATAGAACTCTTGCCACACACAAAGCTCATATGTAGGTATCCTTTTGCTCAATGAAACACACTTCTAGGTACCAGCGTCCATCATTCAGAAGACCAGATGGATTAAGAGAGATGGAAGCACCTACAAAGGACACTAGTAGGCCCAAGCTGTGCACACATGAAATCACCTGCTGCCTGTTTTGCATGCTATCAGGGAGATCAGACACAAGGTTCTAGTTGCCTGGCAATGAAACCCCAGGAAGCTACACACTAAGCTTAAAGGAAAATGAGTTAAAAGTACATGTTCCAACACTCTCCACAGCCACACAAAATGACAGGCTCAAACCCCTGTGGTTTGAAGTGCAGCTTAGACAAAATGGCCAAGATTAGCTTGAGGGAGAAGGAAAAGGTGGAGGAGGAGGGGGAGGAGGAGAAGAAGGAGAAGAAGAAGGAGGAGGAGGAGGAGGAGGAGAAAGAGGAGGAGAAGGAAGAAGAGAAGGAGGATAAGGGGGAAGAGGAGAAGGAGGAAGAGGAGGAGGCGAAGAAGGAGGAGGAGAAGGAGAAGAAGGAGAAGGAGGAGGAAGAGAAGGAGGAGGAGAAGGAGGAGGAGGAGGAGGAGGAGGAGGAGAAGGAGGAGAAGGAGAAGGAGAAGGAGAAGAAGAAGAAGAAGAAGAAGAAGAAGAAGAAGAAGAAGAAGAAGAAGAAGAAGAAGAAGAAGAAGAAGAAGAAACAACCCACCAAAACAGAAGTCCCATGAGGGAACACTTATGGGCACAAAGCAAAAAAGTAGATTTCAGAGCTGTACTGTCTAAGCCCTTTCTGGACTAAATGCTAAACATGCCTAGATCTTCTAAAGAAAAGAATACAAAGAAATAACACCTTCTTTAAAATAGCCAGGCACGAGGCGGGAGACATGGCTTGGTCAGTAAAGTGCTTACCACGCAAGTGTAAAGACATGAGTTCATATTCTCAGTCCTCACATAACAAGTCTTGCTAAATAGGTGAACTCCTTTTCAGAAAGAGATCCTAGTGAGGAGGAGGAGGAGGAGGAGGAGGAGGAGGAGGAGGAGGAAGAAGAAGAAGAAGAAGAAGAAGAAGAAGAAGAAGAAGAAGAAGAAGAAGAAGAAGAAGAAGAAGAAGAAGAAGAAACAGATAAAACAATGAATGAAAACACCTTACACATACACTTAACAAAAAACATCATATGCACACATACAAAAATAACTAGACATAGAAAGGACATTGTATCATTCTACTGTGTTGCTATTTCTGACTAGAAGCTGCTGGTCATTTGTTTGGTTTGGAAGTGATGGAGATTAAGCCCACGGCCTTACACATAATATGCAACTATTTTATCAGCTAAGCAGCATCCCCAGCCCTATGTGTACTCATGATTATCCCCGCCTTGAGTTCACCCGCAAAACAACTGTGTTTGCGGATCAAAGAGCCTCCGGGTGAGATCGTTTAACAACTCAGTCATGGATCTGAGGTGTGACTGTGGGCTTAATCATCAGCTCCTGGACCTGGACCCCTCTACCATACACTAGGGCTCTGAGATCACTGGGAACACTGTGTTTGTTGCCTTTTCTACTGCCTTGACCAAAGTTATCTGATGGAAACAAGGGAAGGAAGAGTCCTTTGAGCACACAGTTTCAAAAAGTTTCAGTCTGCCATGTTGATCAAGGGAGTCATGCTGGCACATATTATGCCAGTGGGAGTATGTGAAGTAGGCTGTTTTTGTTAGAATGGATCAGGAGTCAGAGAGGAGAGGTAGGGGGTCATAAAATATAAGTACATGTTGAATATTTTGCATAAACAGTGGTCATAGTACAAGGAAACAAAATATCAGTAGTGTTCTGAGGATTAATGTCCCCTTCGGAGTCGTCATCTCTTCTCTTTGATGGAACCTGCACGTGAATTTTGGTTTGCTCTTTGGTGTTCCCAGAACACACATTGTCAGAGCACAAGACACCCATCTCTGTTCTTTAGAAACAGGCACGATTACTTTCCTTCTTCCAATGTAATTCACTCACAACCACCGATGGCCACTTCTCGGTCTGCACAGGGATCTCACTCTGGGGAGAGGCATGGGCTGAGGCTTGTCCCCAACAGAGAAGTTCTGGGTGACACTTCTTCCTAGGGCATTCAGGCACACTGCTGAGTTACCGGGCGATCCTTCCCACACCAGAAAACAGTAAGGCAGCTGTGGTCCTATCTTCAGCTGTCTTGGTGGATATACCTCTTTCTGCTTCATTTGCAAGCTCTGCTTCCTTTCCTGGCTCTTCCTTGGGGCAGCGAAACAGTCACCAGCCTCCTCTCCCACCTCTGCACACTACCTCTGCTGGAGCACCCTTCCTGTGGGTTGAAAGACAGATTTGTGACTGAGGCCCTTGACCTACCAGATCTCGTCTTGGGGCTCTCTCACCAGGCTTAGAGCTCTTAGCCACAAAAAAAAAAAAGTCCCAAAATATTTCTCCCCACCCCCAATCTCATGCCCTTGGTCTACATTTCCTATTACTTTAGGCACAGAGCCCAGAGATCTATTTTCGATTAAATGCAAGACTGTGGCTGTTAGAATACGAGTTTCAAATGTGGATGGATCTGGCTAGAGAATTGGGATCCCAGACTGCCATGGCTTAGGGAAACTGAGTGACAGACTCAGTTTCCAATCATGTCTTGTCTGGAAAAGTGCTCATTCCTGCATGGCTGCAGTGATAGTGACAAGGGGCATAGGCAAAATTTCCTGACACATAATAAGGGTTTTTTTTTGGACGTAGGAGTCAGCCTCTGGTCTAGCTATTTTGCTCTCAGTGTGACCGCCTGGATCTAGAACACATTTCAATCGAGGTACTCGTGAACTGACCTAGGTCCTGATGCTGTGGGACAGGTCAGTCACACAAGTTCCTTCCTGATGCCTGGTACTCATGAACTGACCTAGGTCCTGATACTGTGGGACAGGTCAGTCACACAAGTTCCTTCCTGATGCCTCCTGTTGAAGACACACTGAGTAGCCCCTAGAGAGGCCAGACAGACAAAATCTCAGGAAGGCATGCGCCCTCTTTCTGCCAACTCTCTCCCCTGCTGGGACCAAGGCTGAATGCGGCTCTCTGCAACCTCCACCGTAGCCTCCCACCAACAGGACTAAATGGTGATTAACGTGAAGGTCCAAAATTGTCTGAGGCCGGATTCCGTTGCAGGGATGCATCCATTCTACAGTGCTACTAAGGAGCGAACAGAAAGGGGGCTCTCTGTATCCAGCCTGAGCAACTGTGTGAGCTGCTGGGGCAGAGCAGGAGCAGGAGAACCTTTCTTTAGGGTACTTTCTTTCAGTATAGGGCACTGTACTTCATGTGGAGTCAGTAAATATTACATGAGGAAATGAATATGTGTGTGTGTGTGTGTGTGTGTGTGTGTGTGTGTGTATGACTGAATCTACATTGGCATCTTTATATTCATGGGGAGTTCAAGTGTACTGTCTCAGGGGGAAGGAAAGAGACACTGTACAGGAGATGTGGTTTGAATGGTAAATACCCTGCCCGTAGGCTTGTATATCTAGACAAGTCTTCCGCAGTGGATGGCACAGTTTGGGGAGGTAATGGAACCTTTATGAGGTGGATTCTTGCTGGAGGAAGGACATCACCAAAGGGCAGGGCTTGAGGGTCCATAACCTCAACTCCTTCCATCCTACAGCTCCAAGCTTTCTCCCATTGTCCCTTCCCTCAAGCTCAGTGCCCTCTGTCAGCAAAGCTCCCACATCTTCTCTCTGACCCTAACACCAGCCTGTCACCATAGTCATGTTTCCAGAAGGCCTGTCTGGTCCCGTTGCTTTTTGGTGTGCCGTTCCCACCTGGGCTCTGGACTTTGGTCTAGGAACCGGAGTGCCAGTGAGATAGCCGTTGGATAATGGTGCTTGCTGCCTAGCCTGATGATCCAAGTTCAATCCCTGGGAGTCCCACATAGTTGAAGGAAAGAGTCCTCTCCCACAAGTTGTCATCTATGTCATTTCCCATACCAAGCAATAGCGGCCATGAAGCCACAGACAGGTACAATAGCATTCTTGAACATTGCTGCTAAAAAAAAGACCAAACACATATGTGGTCCCATGCCTTTGCCCCTGTCTGTAGAGAGCTCACTGGTTTGTGTCAAGGGGTGGATGGGCACTCAGGTATTCAAGAGTGTTTTCACGGAGTGACTACTATGTGCCAGGCTTCTGTTCTCAACTGTTCTCATTATGTACTTGCTCTAGTAGTCATGTGGCAATGAAGAGAAAAGATACAGAAGTTAAGTTTATGTAACTGACTTTTGCTAGCACATCTTAAAGACAGCAAAGATGAATGGAAGGAGACAGGAAAGCTCCTGTATAGTACTCCAGTACATGTATATACACTCCATTAGAGTAGGTAGATTCCTATGTCCCCTGTAGCCAGCTGTCTCACCCCACACTCAGGCTCGCCATAGAACATTCACACCATGAACTGGGCAGGTTTGCCTCTCCTACCTTGATTTGAAATGGTTTCCTCTTCCATTCCCATGTGGGCTTCTGCCTGCCAGCTCTCTGTATGTGTCCGTGTCCGTATCTGTGTCTGTGTGTATGTATGTGTGCGTGCTTGTGTGTGTACATGTGGAGAGTTCAGAGGACAATTTGTAAGAGTTGGTTCTCTCCTTATACCATGTAGGTTCCAAGAGATGATCTCAAGTGGTCAGGTTGGTTGCAAGTGCATCCATCCACTGTACCAACTCACTAGTCCACCTGTACTCTTTCAAGTCTACCAGAGCTGCTCTGGTCCCTGATTCTTACCTTATTTGAAGCACATCCAGTCTTCTCTGGGTACCATAGGCCATTACTGACTTCTGTCACTCTGTCTAGTCTATTGTTTTGTATCTGTCTGTCTTTGTCCAGTTGTATTCTTTGGGGTTCATGGGATACTGCCCTGTATTAGCTCCTGTATTTCCTAGCTGGTGGCTTAGATGTAGAAGATTTGACCACAGTGTCCCTCAGAACCTACCAAACTTCTGCAGCCCCTGTACTAGTGCCCAGACTGCATTGTGAGTGGTGGGGTCGGCAGGATGCCTGGCTCCTGCTTCTAATCACCTCAGCATCTTTTTGGACAGCATCAGCATCTTTGAAAAGATTGAAATGAATAATCCTACATATACAAGTCATTCAGAAAGGATATGCTGCCCCAGTCTTTCCCCTGAGTTACAGATGAAAACAAACATAAATGTCTCTGGGGAGCCGCTTGTTATTGTTAAGGGACAGTGACATGTTCCAAACAGGTGACCTTTGATTCCAGAATCTGCACATCTTAACCAACTTGAAACAGCCTGTCATGGCTGGGCTGGGGAAGCTGGGTTTTTTTTTTCTAGCTTCTTTCACATCTACCCACAAACCACCATCCTGTGGAAGAACACCAACATTATATGTCATCAGACAGGTGAATTTAGTAGGGTCACTGCCCAGTGCTAGGCTCATCTCTTCTCACCTGGTCTTGAGATGGCTCAGAAACTTGAGGGGAGATCTGAGGGACATATCATGGGTGTCAAAGGGCTGCATCTCTGCAAGGTGATCCCCCACACTGTCATTCTGTGGCCACGGTGGAGAAGACCAGTACTGCAGCTCCCAACCCTAAGACATCAACAATGTCTTTTCCTTTGCCCAGGAAAGTAAGTTTGCATACACAAAGGTGGATTTGTGGTCTAGGGAGTAATAGCTTCATTCTCTCCTCACCCCACTAACCCAGTATCCAGAGATGGTTTGAGGGATACCTACAGCATGGACAGCACAGGTAGCACATTGAACCCACCTTTCCAGGAGCATAAATGAAGACAATAATTAAGCAAATGATCTTAAGTCATTTCTGTTGCTCTAATTAAAAGCCACTGGGTGGGTAATTTATAAAGAGGGAAAGTTTGGAAGGTCTATGGACTTGGTGTCAACATCTGCTCAGCCTCTGATTAGGGTCTTTCTGCAGTGTGGTCAGGCACAGGGTGCCACTCCACGAGTCAGAGCAAACTGAAGCCGTCCAACCCATTATCGGATTATTCAACTTGTGGGCCACAGTCTACATGCTCCAATGACCACTCCCCACTGGAAGATTCCACTTCCAAACATTGCTCATGCATGACTTTGGAGATTAAGTCTCCAGCACATGAATGTGTGGGTTCAGCATTCAGGCACAATACAAAGGCATCACAAAATTACAGACCAGTTGATGCTTGGTATAAAGTAAATGGGATAACTTTACAGGACATCAGTGAAGCTCTAGGCTAATAAAATACAAAAATGAAGGGAGTTCCTCCTCCAAGATAATAGGTGGATGGACTCAGGCATGGGGAGCAGTCTGGGAAAGGTCTCAGAGTAGAGGAGGAGGCAGGTACATAGCAGGAGGAAAAGGAGGCTGTAGCAGGCTGCTATTTAGTATTTTGATGAAATACCCAAATGCAAAACTTAACGAAGAGAAAGGATTAGTTATGTCAGTTTATGTCCCATATAGAATGCTTGCTTTGGCTTGGCGCTTTGGTGAAGGTACTGATAGCAAATGCCAGAAGGGCATGCCAGAAAGCCCCAAAAAGACTGAAAGACAGGACACACAATCCTCTTCAAAGACATGTCTCAGTAATCCAAGAACCTCCCATGAGGCCTTGACATTTTGCTGTTATTGTTGTTTTGTTAATAAAAACATTTACTCTTCTTCATTTTATATCAGCCT